>JALBCR010001472.1:0-171341 GCA_030710515.1 Abscondita cerata | reverse complement strand
TAATGTGGCCTTCTATTCTATTATTGTTGGAGAAAAAACTGTTTTAGGCATTTCAGCTCTAGTATTTCATTTAAAAGGCATTTACTTAATATTCATTATGAAAATAAACCTACAACAGAATTAGTAACCCATTATTGTTCTAATAGTAATAACCGTACAGACATTCAAAATGAATCCACTTTAAAACGTCAAAATGATTCTTGTACGCAATTTTTGTTATTGTTATCGACATTGTACGCAGATACTTTAATTCCGAAAAACTGTTCAGCTTGTTGTCGACGAAACAATTAAGATGCTCGAAAATCAAAAGTTATAATCGAAGAACACTTTTATTCTTTACTTTCCAAAGATTTAGTTCCACATAATGTTGGTGTTGCCATTAAACAGGCTTTGTCAAAGTACCACAATAGTTTCTCAGATTTCCGTTCACACTTCAAACGTATTCAATATTTTGAAAACTTGGGCACTTATATTTCGCCAGTAGAAGTAAGTATTGGTCAACGAATGGAGAACAAACGTTCAAAGAAAAGTAAAACGGACTGGTTTCAGTCCCTTGCACAATGCAGATTGTACCAATAAAAGAAGTTCTTGCTAATTTTTTTGGAGTTAACGACATTTTGAAGCAATCTTTAGAACATATGAAAGAACTGCAGTGCTATAGAACTCCAATTACAAATATCATTCAAGGAGAAGTTTGGCAAAAATATTAGAAATAAATCGAGGAAATGAACTACATTTTCCTATAATCATATATTTCGATGATTTTGAAATAAATAATCCTCTCGGTAGCAGAGCAAGTATTCATAAATTAGGCGCAGTTTATTTGTCTTTACCATCTTTACCTCCACATTTAGTGTCTAAGTTAAGTAGCATTTTGTATTAGCTCTTTTCCATGCTTCGGACAGAATAAAATTTGGAAACAGTTTAATATTTCAAAAAGTAATCGAACAACTGAATTTTTACATCATGAGGGAGTACTGGTTGACACTGATGTCTTCACTGGCATTATAAAATTTCATGTTGTTGCAGTTACAGGCGATAATTTAGGATTACACAGCATTTTAGGCTTTGTTGAAAGTTTTTCGGCTAATCACTACTGCAGAATTTGCAATGCTGATAAGATCGCTCTTAAAAAATGTATTTTGAAGATGATGCATTATTAAGGAATTTAAATAATTATAATGAACAACTGCTGTTAAATAATGTTTCACAAACTGGTATTAAAGAAAGGTGCGTTTTTTAAAGTTAGATGGCTTTGATTTGTTTGATAACGTAGCTGTAGACTTCCTTCACGACTTTTTTAGAGGGTTGCTGTCGTTATGTAATGCAATTTGTGATTCAGTATTTAGTTGTCGAATCTAAATTAATACCCTACAATGTTTTAAAATCAAAAATGGTATCATTCAACTATGGTCCCGGTTCTTCTTCAAAACCATCTAACGCGATTCGCCTTGAGGGTTCTACTTTAGTAATTAAATCTTCAGCATCGGAAATGTTAACACTCGTTAGATATTTTTCTGTTATTCTAGGATATTATGTGCCTTTAGGAAACGATGTTTGGGAGTTATACATTACATTACGCAAAATATTGGATAGATTATTAAACCATCGAGTTTATAACGATACAACAGAACAACTAAAATATTTAATTGCTGGATTAAACGAATCTTAATGTCAACTAGCAAAGACATCTCTAAAACCAAAATTTCATTTTCTCATACATTATCCGAAAATGCTCTTAAAATTCGGACCTCTTACACAAATATGGAGTATGCGTTTTGAGGCAAAACACAGAGTATCCAAAATCGCAGCAAGAGTGTCTTCAAATAAAATTAATATTTGTAAAACCATTGCTATAAAGAATCAGTTAATTTTGAACGATATTCTTTTTGCCAATAATTATTCTACTACTTTGTGTTCTTTTGGTAAAAAAGTTAATATTACAAAAAACCTATCTACAACAATAAGGAATAAATTTCATTTATCATTAACAACTCAGACCTACAAAATTCGTTGGGTGGAAGTGAAAGGATTCAAATTTGAAAAAGATTCTGTTGCCACATTGGATTTGTGCTTAGATACTTTTCTACCCATTTTTGTACAAATTCGAGACATATATATTACTGACGAGGATGATGTCTTATTTATGTGCGAGACCTTTAAATCTTTAGAATTTGACTTGCACTACTATGCGTACCATGTCGAAAGAACAAATCAAATTTTGTGGGTTCGGTATATTGATTTAATCTCTCCTTCACCAAACACTTTGACAATCATGCCGGACTTTAAGATATACGTAACTGTAAGGCGACCTATAGATTAACTTTTGTTCGATTGACTTAGATTTATCATTTATTTCACTTTAAGCATTATGTTACTATGTACATTTCTTTGTTTTTATAAATTGTTTAGTAGGTAGAGGAAGTATATTGTTTTTCTTAACCGCATTGTAACCTTTCACCAAAACATTTAATGTGGTGTACATGTAATGTATGATACATACAAACTAAAAGTAAGTACATTATACGAAGTCAATGACGATACGAATATAAGGTAAGGATACACCATCGGTGTTACACGCACTTTACGTACGAAAAAACATATATTACATACATGCGTAATGAAGATAGGTACACAAAGAAAGGATACTACATCGGTAATACTTATGTATTTCATACGTAAAAACGCATATTACAT
The DNA here is from genome assembly GCA_030710515.1 of Abscondita cerata. Classification (NCBI taxonomy): domain Eukaryota; kingdom Metazoa; phylum Arthropoda; class Insecta; order Coleoptera; family Lampyridae; genus Abscondita; species Abscondita cerata. Next base: position 168,644 of record JALBCR010001472.1, on the reverse strand, counting down.
AGAGGCGTAATGGAGATGCGTACATAAAGTAAGGATACTACATCGGTAATACACATACATTGTATACGTAAAAACGTATATGACATACAGGCGTAATGAAGATACGTACATCAAGTATAGATACAACATCGGTAAGGCACGTGCATTAATACGTAAAAACGATATTACATACAGGTGTTCTTAAGAAATATACGGGAAGTAAGTAAAATACATATTCAAAAACGTAAGTAATATCTATATATCCCACCCATTTGTCTAGAGTACGTATATTTCATACAATTATTCAATACATTACTTACGTCACATTATGTATGATCTTTACTTGTCTTTTAGATACTGTATGACGTCATTAGGTATACGTCATACACAATATACTTTCCAGTTTAAATGTTTCATACAAAGCAAGTTAAGTTCGGTTCTATACAGAAAAAATGATGTAATATCCTTAATATCGTATATTATTTCTCTCAGTGTATACACGTAAGAAAAACCCAATTATTAATGATTATTGTATGGACCACCAAATTATAAAACGATCAGTTCTAATCAAAAATCTAGGTGTTTACTTTGATTCCATTTCATCATACGTAATTCTAAATTATTTTCAAATTTTGATATTTTAATCACGTTATTCCTTTCGTTGGTAAGAAGTAAGCTTGAGTATTGCTCACTCATTTGGTTTCTTACTTATTTATACCAGAAAAAGTGCATTGAAAATGTTCAAAGAAAATTTCTCAAATTTCTAGTGTTTAAATGTGATGGGGTCTATCTAAAAAGATGCATTTGGTATTTATTATTTTATCACGGTTTAATTTTTGTTTGTTGAAAAAAAGAGAGTGTACTAATTTGTCAATTTTATATAAACTTATGCATGACCAATACCCAATCGATTCTCGTCACTAACTGTCATTAATTAACTTTCATGTACCTAATTATTCATCTCGTTCTCATCAAGCTTTTTATTATGTCACTCCACTCACCAACATTTTGCATACATTACCCATACATAACCTTTGTTCTATTTTTTGATAATAATTCATGTGCCATCAATAATTGTAATTTACAATCACTATTAAACAATATTTTATAATATTTTTTTAGATATCCACGAAGTGGGCCTTCTTTAGAAAAGATGATTGGTTGCTCAATTAAAACCAGTGTTTTTCATTAGACCAACGTTTTGGCCAACCTGTTGACCTTTCTCAAGGTATCAGAAAAAATTAGTTTCTGAAGAGCAAGTTCATTGATTGCCATACAGATCTGAGATTACTAAAGCTTGCAGATAACTGACATGATTAAGTAAACTTGTTATTTGATTTAAGTAAAAGTTAACAAATTCATGAATCAACGTACGAACTTCTAATGTACATTGATCACAATGTGGCATTCAACCGATCCTCTCTCCTAAAGAAGGCCCACTTTGTGGATATCTAAAAAAATATTTTAAATGTAAGAAGATAACCATTTAATATTTTATAATTTTAGTTAGGTTTTAAAGTATAATATTTATTTAATTTTGCACTACAACTAAGAAATATTGTAAGTTTTAGTTTCTTGCTGTGTAATTGGGTTTGTACCTGTCGAGTAGAGTAATAAATATTATTATTATTATTATTATAAATGAAACACAAAATACACACTGGTTAGGGTAATTTCTTATATCAGGTTAGGTTAAACTGATATTTAAACTTGAAGATTCAATGGTTTAAATCTTTAAAACTGAACTAAGTTTATTTACGTCTATTCATACGGTTTACGATGTAACCCAAAGATAAAACTGTTTTAAAGTTAGTACCCACCGTTTTAATTTCAGATTATGCATATCGTTTTTAACGCGCCAACTTTCTTTTGAATTGTTAAACTACTCATAAACTAAATTTAATGGAATTAAACATATATTTAGGCATTTCTCTACTAATAAGGTGATTTTGATTGAAAATGTGTCTCGATAAATTTTTTGATTGGATGATGCAACGAATTATATTGAAGATAAAGATAAGAAAAAATACATTAAAGTATAGGGCTAGTAGCAATTTGCGGTAATATCTGACATTTTTTACATTTACGAAAAAACGACACAGGGACTGTTGCCGATGCCAAGGGATTGGTTTTTTTAAAGAAAACTTTTATTTTGTTACAAAATCAACATTTTAAATCAAAATTGAGAATAACAACTTATAAAGTCACATTTTTTGAAAAACATTAATAGGAGTATCAAATTTATACAACACTACTTGTTATCTTAAGTGTTCCTGAGGAACCGGAAGCTTTTCCAGAATTTGATCAAAACGAACGTCTGATACATCATTTTAATCCTGTTCAAATAATTTGGCCTTCTTATCACATATTTTTTAGAAATATAACAGTTATTTCACCATATTCCTCATCAATTTGAGTTATCACACCTGCATAACGATATTCGTTTTTCTTTGCAAGAAATTTCACAAAAATGAAACCATCGTTTCTATAAGATTGAAAAATTTTAGAACTTGGCCCTGCTACAGTTTCGCTTTGTGAGCCTGTTTCAACGGTTGTAAAGGTTTGTTGTGCCTTGATTTCATCAGCATTAAGTTGTTGCTTATAGTTTAAAGTCCTAATTTTAAAATGTTTACAGTGAATTTCATCGCAAAAACAACTTAAAAAACTTCTTATGGTGAGTGCTGTCGATGACTGACAATTGTGATTATAAATAATATTCCCTGTTATCTGATGAATTTGAAGAGTACCCTTGAAAGTCTTCATATTTTTTGCATCCCTTTCAATTTTGGCACTCACATTTTTAATGTCGTCATCATCGACAACGCTTAATGAAATTGAAGAACATCTCTGTTCTACAGTTTGTACAAAAGTATTCATGTCTTCAATGTCCCCACCAGCAGCTACCACAGAATCAGCAGTTTTTTTGTAGGTTGCTCCAATCCTATCGAGAGCTCTTTGGCCATGTCCGCTTTCAGAATAATTCCATGAAAACCGTTGTATATTTGGAACTCGTTTACGTAATTTTATAGCTAAGATGTAAAACATTGTTTTATTGCGGTATTGGGTAGCCGGTCACTCACTCAAAAAGTGAAGATGCTTAATTTGACGCGGCAATACTTCAAATATTTTTTTAAAGTGAGCCCAAATAGGCGTTGGTGAGTGACAGTTGTTTTTCTAGACCGTACAGTATAGTTTGGTGACATTCTTTAGGTACAGCACTACTGTATGTAATGTTATGGAACGCTTGTATTTCCTGTCCGTACTTAGTTAAATAAATCCATATGTATATTGCATGTTCGTCACTAAGGTTCTCTTTTAGTCCTTTCTAAGCCTTATACTGATGTACTATGTTTCTCTCATGACGTAAAAACAACTCTAAATCATTGTGCAGATCTTCAATGATGTCGCGCGGTTTATTAGTTTTTTTAACATATTTTGTCACTTTACGGTTGCGTTTTGTTTTTTCATCATAATATGTTTGTCTCTCCGATAACCATTTTTTTAAAATCATGGGTTTGTTATTATTAAATTCTTTGTACAGGAGCGTTCTATCTATACAACGTTCACATTGCCAAGATAGACAGTTCACATCATATCGACTACAACATATTTCTTGTACAAGTTTTTTTATGATTATTGTAATTCAAGATTTTTCTACCATATAAAGCAGACAATTTTCAATCTATATTAGCATAGATAATACACAAACCCGTTTCCCGATCATCAACTTTCGGCATCATTAGCCAAAACGGACGACGGCGATAAAATGTTTTGATAACTCAAATCAATATTACTATTTGTCTTGAATTTTTTATAAAGACCCGTCAATGAATTAAGAAGGTACCTTTTTTGCTTTTTTCTGCTACTGTCGGATTACAAATTTTTTTCCCGCTCCTTGTCTGCTATTAGAATCGTCTACGTAAAAGTTGATAACGCTAGTAATAATTTCGTCAGATATCCTATCTTTCCTTGATTGTTTTAATTTTGTACCAGTTTTTCTCAATCTTTTATATGATAACATTCCTGCATTTGGCATCCTCCATAGTTTATAATTCTTAACAATTTTTTCAGAGACTGCTTGACTTAGAGCATGTTTTTCCTTCTTTGACCTTTGCGTAGAATAATTCTCTTGCATCTGCTTGTTAATGACCTCGCCAAAAGTGCCTTGTCGATCAATTATTTTCTCAAATGTGGAGTGTCCAACATCTTTGTTAAACGTGTTTTTAGTGTATCAGGTTTTGACTGCGTTTTACTTTGTCTAATCGTGACAATCGTTTTTTGTACTTCGCAACTTTATTCTTTAATACAGCATTAGTTTTGTTTTTTTTCTTTAAGATTTTCTTCCTTATCCGCTCTTTACGTTTTTTTTCTCATTTTGCATAATCGTCATTACTTTGTTTACGACGTTGACGTTCATTACTTTTTCTTCGTCGGAATTCGATGTATTTTCTTTGGTCAATACGTAATGTCCCTTAAAGTTTTTTTCTTATTACGGTATTTGGCACCCTGCTCCCTCCATTCCTTTTTTTTTCTACTACCTTTCTCCAAATTTTTTAAATAATTTAAGAGGGGACTGTGTATTGGGTATTTAAAAAAATTAATAAATTCTGTTTAACAAGACTTTTTTGGGTTTTTTAAAAATGCTCTGATAGAATAATATATTTTTTCCATCATACATTACTATTATAGTAAAATTAAAAAGTGTCCGAATAAAATTTTCAGAAACACTAAGTTGCCCTATTAGTTGGAGAAATTCTCATTTAAAGAAGGATTCTGTAATTACTACCTTTTAAATACTCGCACTATTAACCGTTAATTATGGATAACGATTTCAAAGACAAGTTTAACATAAAGTTCAATAAGCGGTTGATTAAGTTACGTTTAGAAAATACTCTTTCAAAGTCGTTTTTGAAAAGAGAACTTACTTTACCTAATTGATTTACTTTATTTTCAATTCTAAAGACAGTTTTCTTTTTTAAAATTTACTAATCTTCTAGATTATTTCTAGGACATGATCAGAAAATTTTTAAAATAAATTTTAGTAGAAGTTATTACATTTTTCTGATATTTTTATTTGGAATTCTCTTTTGTCAAACTTCTTAATTGTTTAGTAGTGGTGAAAATAACCTTCACAAGAAAGGATAACCACATTCCTTAATTATTAAGAAATAACTTCGTTTTACTAGTAAATTAAAAACAAAATATCAAAGAAAGTAACAATGAGATTCTTTTATACTTCTGGAAACATAATTAATTCTATTTAAGGATAAATAATTGGAGGCGTTTCTTTGTAAAATATAAAATAATTTGTTAATTAGGCCAAAAGCTAAATATTTTAGATACTGTCAGAAATGATCTTTATTTTTTACTTTTCTTTTACGCCAATTTTCCGAGTGTTACAAAATTCGTCTACTGGAAAATATGTAGTACATTAGTTTTCTTACGTTATTTAGCGCCCCGTTAAAGTTTAACATTAAACTTTTTGGACCAAGTAAGAGATAATTGAGACAAAACATAGTAAACGAGAGAAATATTTTGTTTAATGTGTAGTTAATCTTCTCATGTGAATAAGTTAATTACAAATTTAAATTACTTACAAGAAGTTAATTAAACAATTTAATTATAGATACGTGTTTAGCGTTAAATCAATTAATCTGTAATTGTCTTTTGTTACGTTCGTGTTGTTCAGGAAAAATAATTTGTTTACATTCGGTTTAAATAATAATTTTCGATGCTTTTTTTAAAAAGTTGAATAGTATTTTACGTAAACAATATTTTTAGTTTGAGGGGGAAGTTTATACAGACTACGAAACAGTGTGAATAAAAAATGTTTACTGCTTGAATTATGCACAATGTTTTTTCTAAGCTCATAAAAAAGATTTTGAAAAACATGTAATATTTAAATAAATTACATTGGCATTAATTGGGTAATTAAAAGAACATTTACGTTACATTAATAATCCTAAGAAACACTTTCTTAATTATAATTTTTAAAATCAACTTTTGCTGAACATGTATCACTTAATGGGCACTCTTTTTCAGTAGTTGTTTAATACACCCGTTATTAGTAAATAAATTTAATAAAAAAAACTTTAGATGCACTTGAAATTATTTATTGAATGATCAAACAAATTTTGTTGAATTATTTCTTAAAGATTCATTTTGACATTTGTCATTTGTATTAAAACTTTACTTTTGATGATGACTTGCAGATATTAACAAAAATTTTCAAATAATAAATATATTCAGTATTGGTTTTTACTAAATTTATTTATTAATTACTTTTAATTTTGTAGGTTTTTGCACATTTTACGTTCTAGTTGTTATTGGAAGTTGTTTTTACAATGAAAACAAAGGAACAGTATACATTGATACATATTGCAGTGATTTTATTAGGTCATATTCTTAATGTATAGATGTAAAAATATATACAATGTTTAGTTCTAAGATATAAGAGGTTTATTGTATGTTAAGAGAATATGTCGATTTTTGTGCGTACGTGATGAAGTAAAGTGAAAGATGGGAGGAGACAGTTTTGAGAAGTTGAAGAATGATGGGTTTGTAGTTTTTGGGACGTGCTTAAATTAATTAATATAAAACTTTAGTTAACTCTGTTACTGGAAACGGTTACAAAAAGTAAAAAAGACCGCGATTGTTGTAAGCCCGCGAACTTGTTGTCAAGCTTGCGCAGTTGTAGAAAATCAAAATAAACAACGAAATTTTTGATAAAGAAAAGTTATAAACAAGTTTATCCGAAGTAGTAAACGAAGAGCAACAGCGAAAAGCAAGAAAACGTTGTAGAAACGATTCAGGGTCAAAAGAACACTGCCGTTGAAGATCTCTTGTAGCGCGTCACGTATAAAACGCACAAGTTTAGTCTAATTTTAGAACATTTAAATGTGTATCAAAAATAAATTACATTTGGTGCGGAATGTTTTTAGTTGCGTAAATGTCGTGCACGTAACGTTATAGAAATTTTTATTCATATTTGTAAAAAAATGTACGTTCGATTATTTTGTTTTCTGAAATTTAAATTTTGTTAAACCATAAACCACGTTTCTTTTATTATGAATTCAAGATTTTGGGATATTGTAAATTAAAGAATTATAATTAAATAGAGTCTCATGTTCATGTACAATATAAAATTATTTTATTCAACCCAAAAATTCACCGCATAATATTTAATGTCTTCTCACGCGGTGCGAAAAGCAGTAACGTGGTATTTAGGCTGTATCAAATGTTTAAATATTTCGAACGTTGTTGTAAAAATTAAAAGTGTTTAACAATTACAATTTTTGAATAAAAATAAAATTTTGCAAGTGTATATATGCAGTTACTCAAATTAAATAAAATTTTTGCTTTAAACTCATTTATTACGTTGCATTAACTAACTATTCGAATAAAATAACAGATCGTAAATAATACATTTTCGTTTCATGTTAAAACTAATAATTGTTTTAATTAGTAAAAGCACATTGATTGTTTCTTTAAAAAAAAAAGTTTTGTTTTAAATTTGTTATATACAGGGTTATAAAAAGTAAGTCCACATTGTATAAGGTAAAAAAATGTTTGAACAAAATGGAAACACGAAGTAAAAAAAACATTAATTGACATAATTAATGAGTAAGAAATGGAAAGTGAAAAAAATATGATAGATATGCAAACAGTTAAAGAAGAAAAAGAAGATATTTTGAAAAAACGGAAAAACTTAAAGAAGAAGAACAAAAAATGATGACAGTTATTGAAACAATTCTACAAGATGTGAAGCATAATAAAAGAAATTAAACAAAACATGAAAAAACAAATGAAATATGGAATCAATGGAAGAACGAATTGGCCAAATTTATGATCACTCATTAATAGAATAGAATTATGTAACGGTAAAACAGATACTAAAATAAATACGAAATGTTATAAAATGGAAAACGAAATAAAGAGACTGTATGTGAAGATGAAAAGATAAATAATGAATTAGACAGAAAGAGGACAACGATGCAAATGAATATTAAAATAAATGATGTTGAAAATAAATCTAAAAGTGAGAAAAAAATTGAAGAAATTAATAACGACATGAAGATAAATGAAAAATTAATAAATGAAATGTCTAGAGTGCAAATATAAATAAATATAGAAGAGGTATAAAAGCAAAACAGAAATTGAGGAATATAATGAAATTAATAAAAGGAACAAGTTTAAATGTGTGAAAGTATTAATATGAACAATAAATCAAACAAGGATATGACAATAGTGTAAGAAGGAATAAACATAAAAAAAGAAATAAATTGAATACAAAGACAAAGAAGTAACTGAAGAAAAGCACAATAGAGAAGAAAAGAAAAATAAGAAAACTTATGCGAGAAATTAGACAGCAATAGAAGATACGTGCACAACGTAAATGTTATAAAACTACGAAAATGCCAACAGTTAACTGTAACGACTAGTGAGTGTTAAAGTACATAGCGTTATCTAAGCGATAACTTTAAATGCTTGAAACGCACGTGTGTTATACACAAGATGTCGTTAGACACACATTTTTACTTATGTAAATGTTATAGTAGAACAAAAGAATAAAGAATAAAACCAGTATTCCGTTAAAAAAAAAAAAAAAAAAAAAAAAAAAAAAAAAAAAAAAAAAAAAAAAAAAAAAAAAAAAAAAAAAAAAAAAAAAAAAAAAAAATGGCAAGGAATACGATATAAAAAAGGTATAGTTATTGGAAATAAAATTAAGATTAGTAAAGAACAAAAACTGTTGATCACTGACTATCTATGTACGTAGAGTAAGAGAAAAAAAAATAAAAAAGAGAACAAGATTTAAAGAAGATGATAAAAAGTTTAAAAGTAGGTAAAAATTAAAAATTTATGTTCAAAATTAATGGATTTATGTATAGGACCATATAGAATAAACAGAGAAATAAATGACATAACCTATGAATTACAAAATATTGATAATGACAAAATAAGAGATAAATTTTATCTAAATCTAATACAGTATCCGCCAAAATAAACAGTACCGAAAATAAAAATAAATATGAACGAAAATAATGCTCTACCAAAAAACTTCTTCTTCCGTTGTTAGAACCATTTATAAATCAAATTTAACTGCAGCGTACTATTAATATATCAACTAATGACAATTAAGTCAAATATGACAAATCCATATTACATAAACAACTCCACAGCACTTTCTGTTTCGGTACTGTTTATTTTGGCGGATACCGTATATCCTTTTATTAATAATAAAGAATAAATTTCAGAAAATTTGCTTAAGTTGCAAAATAATTATCGGTGTATATATTTTAATAATTACGCATTTTATAGATTCAAACAGTTAGAACATAATTTAGATATACACAAGGTGTTTAAAAATTCGTTTCAATATTTGGCCCACCTATACCTCTTATCAGTATAAACAAAAAGTCAAAATAAACAGTCCAAAAATCAACCGTTTCCGAGATACTATCAGTTTTTGAAATTAAAATTACTAAGCCCAGTTGGAGTGATTCGTCGTATTTAGCACGTCAGCTATAGAAATAACAAAACAAAATTTGTTTGTTTCTGTCAATCTAGTTGCCGCATTTGTTGTAATCATTGTGTGACTGTCATTGATAGTGTTATTGTTGCTATTGAAGTCGTTGCTGTTGCTCATTGCAGACAATCATTTCATGTATGGCAAGGCCGATGGAAATGCTTATGAGGCACGTCGCTTTTATGCCGAAGCATTCCCAAACCGGGTACTTCCGTGTGCCAAACTTTTTACAAATTTACATCAACGTTTATTCGAAATTGAATCGTTTAAATCAAGGAATGGTGATGGTGGTCGGCCTATATAAGTTTCTACTCTCAAAACAGAACTTAACATTTTAAAAAGAATTGAAGAAAATCCCGGTACTAGTACTAGAAGACTCTACTGAAACAAATATTAATTCATCCCTAATTTGAAGAATGTTACGCAAGAAGCAATTGCACCCGTACCATATTCAAAAAGTACATGCTCTTACTGTACCTGATTATGCCGCACCACCAGTGTTTTGTCGAAGGATGCTGATAAAAGTTGCGGAACACCCAAATTTTGTTACGAAAATTTTATTTAGTGACAAAGCTGATTTCACGAGAAATGGCATTTTTAATTTTTATAACAGCCATGTTTGGGCCGACGAAAACCCGCACGCCATTGTTGAATCAAATCATCAACACGGATTTTCAATCAACGTTTGGCTTGGTGTTTGGGAGACCATCTGATAGGACCTTGTTTCCTGCCTAACCGTTTGATTAGTTAATTGTACCTTGACTTTTTGCGAAATACCTTGCCACTGCTGTTAGAAGATGTATGTACTCTTCAACCACAGAATCAATATGTGGTTGATGCACGATGAAGTTCCTGCGCATTATGCAGTCTTGGTCAAAAATTACCTAAACGAAAATTACAATGGCTGGTGGATAAGACGAAGAGGTCCAGTTGCATGGCCACCTAGATCTTCTGACCTCACTCCACTCGACCTTTGCATTTAGGGGTATTTAAAAACATTAGTTTATTCAAGTCCTGTGAATAATTTAGGTGAGTTGGGAGAAAGAATTGAACATGCCTGTCAGACTGTATGTACAAATCCGAGACTCTTTGAGAGGTGCGGGCGTTCACTTTTACAGAGATGCAAAATGTGTATACAAATGAAAGGAGGACATATTGAATATCTTCTTTAAGAATCATTTGTAATTAAAATGTTGTATTTATACTGATATTTGTTCTATTGAAAATCTCGTTGAAATAAATATGACCTTTAGTTAATGCACTTCCTTAGCTGACTTGATAAATACGACGAAGCACTTCTACTGAGCGTAAATTATTTTAATTTCAAAAACAGATTGAATTTCGAAAACGGTTGATTTTTGGGCCTATGCTTATTTGTTTGTACTGATAAGATCTATAAGTGCGTCAAATATCGTAACGTATTTTTTGAACACCCTGTATCAAGTTATATTTTATTTAAAGTTCAAAAAATTTCAGATAGTATTTAAAATTTTATCTCATTTTAACAGGAATATTTATGCAGAGATTGTATAAGGTCATATTTTTAGTATATAGATTTTTATGCGTATTTGATGAAGTAAAGTAAAAGTAAAGAGGAAGCGGTTTTGAGAAGTGAAGAATGATGGGTATGTGATTTTTAGAACGTTCTTAAAACAATTAATATAAAAAGTTTTTTTATAAATAATTAAATTAATTAACTCAGTTACTGGAAATGGTTACCAAAAAGAATGAAAAGCCCGCAATTATTGTAAGTTCCCGCGCTTGTTGTTAAGCCCGCGCAGTTGTAGAAAATCGAAATAAATAACGAAGCTTTTGATGAAGAGAAAATATAAACAATTTAATCCGAAGAAGTAAATGAAGAGCAACAACTACTAAATGCAAGGAAACATTGTAGAAACGATACAGGGTCAAGAGGTCAATGCCGAAAAAAAGTTGTAGGTCGCATGTAGCCCGTCACGTAAAAAAAACACAAGGTTAGTCCAATTTTAGAACATTTAAATGTGAATCAAAAATAAATTAAATTTGTTGCGGATTTGTTGCCAAACTTTGCTTGGTGTCTTGGACATCAAGTACGATTTCCCAGACTTGTTTAAAGATTACCAGATTTATTGAGCTTGCGCTAGCATGCTAAATTCTAGGAAAGGTCAACCTTGCGTATTGTCTGAGGCGTCAAGTATAATTTCTCAAGTTTGCAGTTTTTTGAAGATTACTTTATTCACTAAGCTTGTATTTTCATGCTAAACTCTAAGAAAAGTCAACCTTGCTTCTAGCAACTGTGTTGTCTGAGATCTTTATTTAACAATATTTTCAGGAATAATATTTATGCAACAAAGTTATAAGAGAAAAGTAAGTCAATAGTTGAAAATGTTATTATTATAACTTTGATTTGAACTGTTTTTAACTAATTAATCATCAAAATGTCTCTTTTTAATGACCAAATAAGACCAAGATACATGCAAAACAGTGCCCAAAGTAATCGATATTTAAACGATACTAGATTCTCGAGTGGTATTTTAAAGTGCTCAAATTCACCCTGTTGTTTACGTTTGCCGAGAAAACCTACTGATTGTCAGTGTCAGGTTTTACAAAAGGTAACCACACTTTTAGAAAATGATAATTTTATTAATAAATGTTCACGTTTACATATAAATGTACAACTTAAATTAAATTTGTGTTATAGACACGTTTTTTAGTAACATACATATTACTTTTGGTGCAAGTATGAGTTATTTTTTTAATGCTGAGTTTGTTTCAAAATATTGCATTGATCTTGTTATAAAACTATTAGCAGATTAAATTATTTTAAATAAACTGATAATCATTTTTTTATGTTTAAACGACCTTTAAGCAATACATTTTGTAAAATTGTGCAAATTGCGGTGTGGTAAGTTTGTTACAGATTTATTTTCTGAGAACGAAACAACTAGTACCCAAAATATTTCCACATTTATTCGAGGTTAGAGGTCATCGACTTATAAAACAGATTTAATAATGTTGGATGAGGCGGTTTTGAGTCTTTTCATTCGATCGCAAGCTGATGCAAAAAATGACGCAGAGACAGTTCGTACGTCAATGTATTTAAATTAAGAGAATAAGGTGTAGCCGTAGAAGAGAAGATTATTTGTCTATAGACTAGCTTAATTAGATCTTGTTTTCCTTTCTTTATACTTATCAGTGCATACGCGATACAAGGCTTGCCCCTTTAGAATCAGTATAAATACAAGCTGCAAAGTAGAAATTATCAGTCGACATCTAGCATCAAAAATAGACGGACCTCTAAAGAACTGACCACTTGTGTCAGCAAAACATTACAAATAAATTCTAAGCAATGACGGTCTTTAGATCCGAATTTAGACAACACTAGCTCACTAATGTAAGTATTTGAGGAAATACCAACAGTTATGGATAGTTTTGTCTTAAATTTTATGTATTAGTTGTTAGATGCAACGTTTTTCATTTCTCAAAAAAGCATATGATATCAAAAAACCGATACTATCCGATACAACCAATTTGACGATTGCAGATTACGGACGGTTAACAATTATTTTGATATTTTGATAATATTTAAATATTACAGAACGGTAAAAACTAGGACTTAGGGGTTTTTACATACTGAGTCTCTTGCATGACTAGATAACTTGCACTTCAATAACGTAATTTATAAATCTTTTTATTTAATAAATACCCTTGTAGGGATACTTTAATATTACAATCTGGTCTAAAGACCAATGAGTAATTTTATTCTGTCTTAAATTGACTACGTAAAAACTTAGTTACTAGCACACCTTAGCGTCTGATAACCTAATTACACTATAGAATTAACGTGTACACTACCGCACAAAACTGTGCTTTTCACTAGTATACTCACTGTGCTAACTGAAACGGCTTAGTTCTCTTGGGTCTCCTTACTATGTTGGTGTTATCAAGGAGCTGGATCGCCTCAATTTTCACATGGTAAAGAAGTCGTTGTTCTTGACTTCTGGCGTATTTGAGAATAGTCTCTTCAACTGTGTCCATTTCTAGGTCTCGGTAGAGGTTACTGTTGCGAGCGTACTAAGGTGCATGAACGATGTTTTTAGTACCTTATTTTGAAATCTTTGAATGATCTGAATATTGCTTTTTCTATCACAGCCCCAAAGCTGGATGCCATACTTCCAAACAGGTTTTAATACTTGCTTGTAAAGAAGCAATTTACTTGAAGTTTATCCCAAGCAACCAGTACATTTTTTTTTATATTTCACGTTAAGTTCTTCTCTTTTCTTTTTTACATTGACTTTCCAGCGTAGCCTTGCGCCGAGATTTATACCTAGATATTTAGCTGACTCTGGGTGTGGAATGTGGGCGTCATTAATTCTAATAGGTATGTACTGTTTCTGTTTGTTGGTGACATTTACATGTACAGACTTACTTTTGTTTAATTTGATGCGCCAGGTTTTAGTTCAGTTATTAATCCTATCGATGGCTGTTTGAAGCTTGTCGGCAGTTTCTTCGTGGATTTTTCCGACGGCAATAACTGATGTATCGTCAGCAAATCTTGCTATTATTTCGTGTTTGACATCAGGTATGTCGCTAGTGTACAGCAGATAGAACAGCGGTCCTACTACGCTGCCTTGAGGCACACTCCTGCCTTGATTTCTCTTATTTCAGAGTAGGTATCGTTCTGTTTAATAATAAAGCATCTTTCTGTCAAGTAGGATTTTAAAAGTTGAGAATGTTGTCGTGGCAGGAACAAGTCCAGTTTATAAAACAACCCTTCGTGCCAGACAACGTCAAGAAAAATGGTAGAACAATGGGAGGGGATCAACTACTTTTTTTCTATAACTGCTTTTAGTCTTTTAAGAACAGGTCTCACACAGTTTTGACATAACAGGCAGTAAAGAGATAGGCCTGTATAATGAAACTTAGTGAGGAAACTTTCTCGAATTGGGGATCATCATGATCTCTGCTACTTTTCATAGCTTAGGAACGTAGCTCAGTCTGAATGGAGCGTTGATATGGTTAGTCAGTCTTACAACAGCTTTAATTGGGAGTTGCTTCAATACTTTTTTGGTAATCAGGCCTTTTTCGGATTCATGTTATTTTTAATTTTATCAAAAACTTCCTTTAGAGAGTTCCATTCCTGGGGATCATATCCATAGTTTGGCTGAAATGTCATCTCTAGGTGTTTTGCAAATCTTTACGCTTTTTGTAAGTTGTTGCGAGCTCAACTTCTATCAGAATTTCTGATTGGTGGATTCTGAAATATGAACCTTTTTAATCTCTTTGTGGCTTTCCATAGGACGTACTCAGTTTTGTTATCATTAGTGAGTTCGCTCAGGTATTCGCAATTGTCTCACTTTTAATACGTTGTATTTCACGATTTAATTGCTGAGTAGCATTATTTAAAACTTTTTTATGGACAAGTGCTCTAGACTGCTGCTATCTTCTTCTGTTTTTGTTTTTTCATCAACTAGTTCCTTGATCTTTTTTGGATAGTTATTGCCGTTTGATCTAGGCTTGATTTTAGGGGTATTTTTCCACGCTGTTCAATAGAGTTTTTAAATGTGATTTTGAAACTTTGCCAAACAGTCAGTTTACTTACCAGTCTAATATGCGGTTCTTTCTGAATGACACTGTAAGCAGTATGACGGAATAATCAGAATTCATGTCCCATCTATGTGACGTCTATGAGTTCTGGGATTTTATTCAGATCTGTAAGTCAGTAAGTTGGCATGCCAGTTGATAATGTCTTACACTTTTGTTGATTACATGATACTAAAAGTTTCCTGATTTAGTTGTTATTAGTCCAGTTCCTCAGTATGTGTACTTTGCATTAAAGTCACCCCCCACTATGAACTTATATCATTGACTGTCCAAGAAGTCAATTTCTTTTGGTTATTTTTCGGTGGGCAATATAATGCTGTGATAATAACTTTGTATGTTTTAGTTTTGACATTAACAGATGTAGCCTGTATTTCATTAGGTTACTAACTTATTTTTTGATGATGTAAAATGGATTCCTTTATAATTACTGCACTTTCACTTTTGCTACATTGTCTGGATGGATAGTATGGTAAACTCTATATATTTTAAATTTAATGTGCGACTCTCTGGTGAACTGAGTTTCAGTAATAATGCACACATCAATTTTTTCTAAGTCAAGGACTACTTGGAATTCATGTTGGTGCTGCAGCAGCCCATTGGCGTCTCATTCTATTATCCTAAGTTGATTAGCCATTTCTATTCTTAGGTATCGCTTCTTACGAGCGATATTCCAGATTAGAAATATGTCTATTTTGTTCAATTTGTCTATTTGTTGGAGGAGAAATTTATTTGTTGAATTTTGTTAGTTTATTTTCTTACTACTATAGTTAACGGGATGTTCTTTTCAGCAATGAATGTATTTAGATTTTTTTTCATTAGTTTTCTTGCACTCCGCCGTTAGGTGTTTCTCTGAACATTTTACGCACTTTGGTGCTTTAGCGTATGCCCATATCCTGGGCATCTTTTACACTACGATACTATCGTAGTTTTGATTTTCTAATAAGTAGAATTTCCACTCTGATTTCTATAATATCTGTTATTTCATATATTTTATTGACGTTCTCATCATGTCTGAAGGCAAGCACAAACATATGTTTAGTTTTATATTTTAATTTGGGCACTATCTCAAGCAGGTTGTACCCTATTTGCTCGGTATTACATGAGTGGTGTAATTTATTAGCTATCACCCTGATAAGTCTATTTGGTTTGTTTTTATAAGAATACCACGAATAGTTTTGTTCGTTCAGTATTTTTTTTAGTGATGTATAACATTCTTTATCGGGTACATTAATTTTGATTTTGGTAAATATTTAATTACTTCTCTAATTTTGTTTGGGTAATACTTCGGTATTCCTTTTTGTTGAAGTTGGGTTGAATTAAATAAAACAACTGATTGCCCTGTTCGAACTATAGCGACGTTTCGGAAAACTTATAATTATTATGTTTCCTTCATCGAGATTTTGTCGATATTACAATAAAAATAGTAATTAATTTAAAAATTTTTGTCATTCATGATTTTAATCTGATAGCCAGTCATCTTGTTGACTATAATTTTATACAGTTGGTTAAAGATCTCTATGCAGTCCACAACTACTGATGAGGGTTGCAGCACTTTTTTAATTTTGAGTTGTTTTTCTATTTTTCATACCTTTAAGCGGTTTTGTTCTGAGGCCTTTGAATCATGTTGTAAAGGGGTGAGTGATTTATTCATTTTCTTTTTCTGATGTTTCTTTCTTATCCACTTGGCCTTCTTTGCTAATTTCTCCTCATCAGTGAAGTATTGTTTTGGCACTTTTTTTTTCCTTTCGTGGTGATGGAATACGTTCTAAACTTTTCTCTAGCCCTGTATATTGCGATGACAAAGGGGTAAATTTTAATTTTGTTTTAATGTTAGGCGCCAACCACTTTATCAAACAAATTAAATTTAGGCTCTTTCTCTCAAGGGTTACTTTTTTACCGGCAAACAAAAGTGTTTTTACATACACGCGTTTTGTACAACTACTATTCAAATAATTTCTGTCACTAAATTTTATTTGTCTTATTCCCTTTATTAAAACACCTTCTCGGCTCAACAATAATTTATTACACAACTTTGACAAATGGGAAATTTGGCAACGTGTACAATTTTCACGTGCTCTGCATTACGCGCAAGTCTTGATTTTGTGCACGTTGCTTATTTACATGGATTTTAACCTAAATGAACTACATTACTTTACAAACTTATTCCCACTTAAGCTAAATCTACCTGGTCATCACGTCAATTTCGACGGTGAGTATTTTTGTTGTATTTGATGCTTCTGATGTTCCTTTACTTTCTTTTCAGGTTACTAGTACGTCGTTCCAATTTTGCGCAGCCTCGACTGTTCATTCACCTTGGGTTCACGGACCTTTTATACATGTTTTCTCTGGTTGGGAAGATTACTGATGCTGCGGGACACTTAACAATGATTGGAGATCATCATTACATAGGATCAAACTATCCAATTTCCAGCAGAATTCAATGATCTTTCCGAACATAACCGATTTACAAAGAATATGGAATGTTTGCCTTAAATGGGGTTTTAACCAATTGGGAATGGCATTTTAAGGATTTCTCCAGGATTATGGGACTGGCTCAAATGCAATAACATCGCAATATTTATTTCGTAATTTTGTATACATCTTTTGCAATTTTTCGAATTGCAGTTGCATTACATTAAATTTATTATTTATGCAATTTCTTTCGTACTCCAAATTTTTCCAAGCGTTAAATAGCGCCTGTTCATTCTGCAATCTTGCGCTATTTTCTTGGTAAAGCGCATTATTTTGTTGAATTAATATCGCTTCATTAGATGTATGTTTGTTAGAACATTATAGCACAATAACATACAATCATTTAGTTAACCGCCGGATATCAATCGCGCCTAATGATGACTTGTTTGCACAGCGAGAGGTTCTAGATTACGTCTTTATTCTTTAAAAATATTAATTGAAATCAATTATTCTAACATAAATTTTTGATGTTTCACACCTGTCTTAAAAATTGATGTTAACGTTACTTTTTAAAATTTTAGTAAACAATTTGATTAGTAGCGGATAATTTTTTTTGGTTTTTTCTACAATTTTTTTTCCATCATAAAAAATGTAATTATAGCAATTTGCAGTTGTCGTGTTAAATTTTGTTTAGGTAATTACAATTCCCTACTTTTATCACTTTACGCAACTAGTGCTGACACTGGTATAGATTTTAGTTTCTGGTAGTTTTACTTTAGTATTGTAAAGTCGACAGGACGCTATACCTTTCTAATTACACGTTACAACAGATTGGAATTATGATTAAACAAGGTGACACCTTTGAGCTTTTTACCTCGATAGACTAAAAGTGCAAGGCAACCAAAATTAATGCTTTTGTAGGCTTTTAGCGTTTATACTTGTTATGTATCAGTACACAATTACGTTAAATTGTTGATAATATATTGCACTGGAAAAATGTATTTAAAATAAAAAAAATTAGAAACGAAAATTTATCTAATTTTAATTAAAAAAAAAAGAATAATTATGTTGTTAGACACACATTTCACTTATGTTCATTGCTTTACGAGAGTTTAAAAGACCAACCGCTTTCTTGTACAGTTGTATACCGCACTTAAGTATACTCCTCTGATGGGCTCATAATAAGAGCGAAATGCGCATTAGGTGTTCTTTCGTGCGTGTATGCTACTGTACAGAAACACTTGGCTCTATCGACACGAGTGTTATTGCATTCTAAGTTATTGCTTAGATAACGATTTGCATTTAAAACATTCAATCGTCGTTACAGTTATCTGTTGGCATTGCTTAGTTTATACTATTTATACGTGTCCTTATTACACGAGATGTTGTTAGACACACATTTCGCTTAGAATTATTTTTAATTTTATAGACAAAACCTTTTCATTTAATTAAATTAAGTAGTGAATAAAATTATTTTGTTAGTTGTAAGCGTTAAAGTAAAATTACCTGCAGTCTAAATAATAAAAGAACTGTTTATGTAAAACGTCCGGTTGAATTAAACAAAATATCACGTACTGAGTATATTATTACCGACATTAATTAAAGACGTTATGCATTTCCGAATGAACGTGTAAAAAGTAACTAAATAGTAAATCTCCGATAAGTGAATGATAAACAATTAAAAAAACTGTTAAAGTTAATGGATGGAAAAAATGGAGAAAATGCTGTTAACACCGACGGAATAAAAGCAGTTTATGCGTCCGACGTAAGCAATGCGCGGAACTAAATATAATTTTATCAAATGCTACAGGTTAATCTTAAATTTTTGTAAATGAATTAATGTTTGCGTTAAATATAAATAAAATTATTCAGTAGATTTATGTTAGAAAACTTGCAAGTAAAATGTAGGGTTTAAAAAAATATTTTTATGTTATGTGTTTTGTATTTAAAGATATGCTATGGATAAAATTAATTGTTGTTAAACTAATTTAATATATTAATTAAAACGTACCCAAACCTGAAATTAAGAGAGAGTTAATAGTTTGAAGCTAAATTTATAAGATTTATTTAAAAACAAATTTAAAGTCTCATGCTAAATAAAAATTTGTTTATTAAAATCATATTAACAATCCATCACAATATACATACACTCGTTTTAATTACACTTCTTGCTTTATTAATAACAGTAGTACTTGTGATTTTAAAATATTGTAACGAATCCTTTAAACCTAGTTGCATGTGTAAAACATGATTAGCAACAGGGGTTTTACCATTATTTATTATTGTTTTTGCGATGATTACGTTTGTGATTACTTTACCAGAAAAGACCGTTTTCTCAGCTTTCCCGGACTTAAATTAGGTAAAATTCGATTCAGAATGAAGTAAATTAATATTCGTGTGTGAAATTTTTTGATATTACTTATTTGATCTGTTATTTGAAAAACATCATTAAATTGCTTTTTAAACAATTTTTCATACATTTATTTTCGCAAAACAGGATTTATCGATGTTTTGCTGCTATATGAGCTATTAAACTTGAATGCAAATCTCTTAATTTTTATACATGTGGGAAGTGAATTTAAATCAACTGAAAATAATAGAATATTTTTTAAAAAATATTCCACGCAGTATCTGACAAATACTCGATGCTATCATACGCTTCGAATAAAATTAAAAAAAAAAAATGATAAGTAAACAAAATACCTAACTCTGACTTTTAGTATTTATTTAAACTGTCGGAATTTTTTTCAGAAGCGCACTTTTAAAAGTTTTACATTAAATGAAAAACCGTGTCGCAAAATACTTCCATTACCTTACAAAATAAATTACGCTACATCAATAACTCAAAAAATTCTAAAAACACGTAAAATGTTTTTAATTTTAGTATATAATCGCTAAGTGCTTCCCATCGAACGTTACAAATATGCATCAAGTAAATGCATCGAAGAATTTAAATTAACTGACATATGCACACACACCCACATAATCATGATATGCATTAACAATGCTTCAAGTAAAAAAAAACCAATTTGAAAATGTTCGTAAGGTACAAAACGGATAATCTTTGAATATTTAAATTGTTAGTATTACACAGATGTATCTGCTTTGAAATTGGGGTTCCTTCGTGAATACCGAGCTTTCTGTATAAAAGCCATACAAATGCAAATCTATTTGATCCTCCTTTGGGGTTAACCATTCAATGTTCCTTTTCGGCAATATTAGAAAGTAAGACAATTAGATGGACGAACTTTTTTTTAAACGAACTGAAAAGTTTACGTGACAACGACATTCATTTAAGTTTTAAGTTTAAGTTTAAAAAAAATAAATTTTAATTTAAAGGTTTCTGAATTTTTCAGTTTTTTTACAGAAAACATAGTTCAGATTTTGACATAAACTACCTGTAAATTAGACCACATAATATAATTACCCTCTAAGTCGGGAATAGTTCTCTTCCAAAACTAATTAATTCATAACAAATGTAAAATTTCTTTGTATATTGCAAGCACTGAGGTATTTATGAATTTGATTAACAAGATTTATACAACTGTATCAGGTATTATGGTAACTCACAAGTTACACAGTGATGATAAATTTACGTCTTACATAAATCATTAATAAACATTAGAGGAATTACTGTAGGTTATGCATATAATCCTTGGAGACTAGCACTACATTAATACAGCAGAAAATAGGTTCATACTACATTAACATCAAACAAAATATATAAATTGCTTACCGAATGTGGAGGATTGAAAATGTGTGTCTGAAACAATTAAAATTATTATTATTAATATTTTAAGATCTATATAAAGTAATACCTTTACTTTGTTTACAAACACGCAAACAGTGCTATATACTATTACAGGAAACGATAGTAATTAGTACTTATCAAAATATGTGGGCAAAAGATTGTAGAATATTTTTATTAATGGGTTGGGAAAGTATACTATTATCGGTCTCATAAAATTACATTGAATTTATTTTATTATTAATGCTGTTATTCCGCACGACTGTGACTTTTCTTCGAGCAATTGTCTCAATTCATTGGTTTCTGACTTTTATGTCCTTATTCTACTGAGTGATCAAATAAGAGGCTGAATGCCAGGAACATATGTTTTGACATTTTCAATAATAATGCGACTGTGTTGTTATATTTTATGTTCTTGTTTACCTTCTACACTTTATCAATATTATGATAGGGAAATATTTCCTTTTATAAGATTTATTTAAATTATTCGTTCTTCTTTAAGGAGGGACACCAAAAACCAACAAGTCATTATTGCAGAAAATGTTTCTCAAACCTTTAAAACAAATAAATGGTCCGCCACTTAAAGTAACATAAAAAACATAACTTAGATTTTAACAATCACAACATAAATTAACGTTAAATGTAAATAAACATCTCTAATAAAACACACACTATACGTAGCAACGTATAGTAGTTTTTGATGCCACTCTTCAAAGAAGAACGAATCATTTAAATTAATCAATACTATTACATATAAATACTAAGGAGGGTAACGGTTGGCATGTTTAGGTTTTAGTGGTTTTCCTAAACCTTGAAGCAAATGCTTTGCCAAGACAAACCAATCCACAATTACATGCGGTTTCGTTACAGGTTTTACTGTTCTTCTGGGGCACCATACTTACATCACAATACAATAATTGCAATGTACTATATGATTAAATAGATAAGTAACCTTCAAAAGAATAATTTTTCAATTAGGGAAGACAGATTTAGATGAGTTTAGGCTCGTTATACGTAAAGGTCTGTCATACCACAAACACTTTTACACCGATAGAGGTTTTTTTGGAAAGTGAGGTTATGTAACAATTTTCTCACGATAAATCAAATGGAATGGTACACATATAATAACACGATAGGAAAAGCCATGGGAGTCTAAAGCGAAACCACAGTTTGATATCATTACTCTAACAGTAGATATAAGCAGTCAGAGTTGGAACTAGGAGTCACCAATCAAATGAGTGAAAAAGTCGGCTGTTGCTCAAAAACTATTTGCTATTTCGGCTACCAGTGAGGGCACTGCTCTAACACAATCAGCTTAGCGTCTAAAACATACTCCTTGCGATCTGTGTATCCTGTAACGTTTTAGGTTCACTTACGTTAATTTAAATACTAATTTGTTCTGGTACCGCTGAACTTCCCCCAGCGCGTATTAAATTTGAAGGTGATTTTGAACGTTGGGCGAGCCGACTTTAATAAGTTCTTTGAAATTAATTTGGTATTTCCTCCTTTTACCTTTGAAGTTTCGAATTGTAAGTGTTAAAATTAATCGAAGCATGTTAGGAAAATAATATTTCTAATCATTGTATATGTACGAGTAAGTATTTTTGACCTTTTTATTATATTTAATTTGCTCGACTTTTGTAAACCAAGATTTATAGTATTTACGTTTCTTGGTGAAGGATGCGGTACATTCTTCTGTGAGGCCATTTTGGAATTATGGTCTATACATATTTCCCTTTATTGTATTAATGTTTTGGTCAACATAAGAAACGTACATAATTATTTATTGTTAACCAATAAGATTAGAATTTAATGCTTTTGTAAAATTTTAGAATCGTGTAATATACAGTGTGTCCGTAAAGTCCCGGAACATGCGATTATTTCGAAAACGGGATTTTTTTTTAAAACGTTGAAACACGTCAACTTTTTATTTTTCTAGCAATTTTTAGCCTACTTAGTTGTTCCAAAATTTGCCGCATGGCGGAGCCACAATCAAAGTCAGGTTTTTTAAAATTACAACCCCTGTTTTTATTACATTTTTGGAGAGCTACCATTGTCCTGAGTACAATGAAGTAGCACATGTGGGGGTTACATAAGAAATTTTTTTGAGAAAAACAGGTTTTGGTATTTTGCTGAATTTAAACAAATCGACTTCCACTTACACTTGCACTTACACTGGAACTTGCACTTACTGTTTTTGAGAAGCCAATCAGAGTAGTTGCTCAAAGTGGCCACCGTTAACTGTTTGGCAGTAGGCCAGCCTATCCACAAATGAGCGTTGTACGTTTGCTAGTACCGCTGGAGTGATCATCTGGATCTCAGCTTGAATGCGGTGTCTTAGATTGTCCAAATTTTGAGGTCTGTTTACATAGACCCGGTTTTTAAGATGTCCCAATAAAAAGAAGTCTAAAGAGGTCAAATCGGGCGATCGCGCTGGCCATTCGATTTGACCACCTCATTTTGCAGTAATTCTAGGTAACGTTGTCCATTTAGGTTCCCCTCAATAAAAAACGGTCCTATGATTGTATTTCTAACAATGCCCGCCCAAACATTGACCTTTGTGGATATTGGGTATGTCCTTCTTCCACCCAATGAGTATTTAGATCCGACCAATATCGACAGTTGTGTCGGTTTACCATACCATTCAATGTAAAAGATGCCTTGTCAGAAAAAACAATATTGTGAGCAAAATTCGGCTGTGGATTATTACAAAGTTGTTGCATTGTTTCACAAAATTCACTTCGCCGATCGAAGTCGTCGTCTGACAACTCCTGAACTAATTTTACCTTGTAAGGGTGAAATTTGTTTTTACGAAGAACTTTATGCACTGACGTTTTAGATATGCCTAGATCCCTGCCCATTTGGCGACATGTCGATTGGTGTTCATCCTGAATTGCCAGCAAAACGTTCCATTGATCATCCTCGGACAAAGATGGTCGACCTGATCTTGGCAAGTTTTTTACTTCACCATAAATCTTGAATTTTTGCAGCAATCTGCTTACCGTTGATTTTGATATCTGCCTATCGGGATGCGTTTGATTAAACAGCTTGCGAACCTGATCAAGAGTTCTTCTCCGATCACCGTAACCGAACGGTGTCGCTAAGACAATTAGCCATTTCAAAATTATTTGCCAACAAGTTTAACTATTCAAGTGATGTTTTTTGAAATATGATTGACATTAAAAATTAACCAGTAAACTTCAAAGTGACAAGTGACAGTAAGTGCAACAAGTCGATTTTGTTAAGGTTTGGCAAAATACCAAAATCTCATTCGGCGACAAAAACCTGTTTTTCTCAAAAAAATTTCTTATGTAACCCCCCACATGTGGCACATCATTGTACTCAGGACAATGGTAGCTCTCCAAAAATGTAATAAAAACAGGGGTTGTAATTAAAAAAAAACTGACTTTGATTGTGGCTCCGCCATGGGGCAAATTTTGGAACAACTAAGTAGGCTAAAAATTTCTAAAAAATAAAAAAGTTGACGTGTTTCAGCGTTTTTTAAAAAAAATTACCGTTTTCGAAATAATCGCATGTTTCGGGACTTTACGGACACACTGTATGGAAATAATAAACTGTACGACAATCCTGAATAAACCTGGGAGCCTGGAATACATTATTTAAAGTCTGACTCGGAACCGAACTCGACGCTTTTGTTGGTGTAGCCAGCCAAAGAAATAATTTCCCTCCAGCCGTTCCCCGACGTTAGGACGATCGTAGCGGTGTTGGTTCCGCTGACGCACGAGGAAGGTCTGAGGTCGCAGGTGGCGCATTTTCATGGAAATTCCCAGATCAAAACGTGGAAGCTAGTTTTGAGGGAAGATTGTGAGGAGGTGGTGCTGAATCTGCAGTACGGGTTCCGTTGGTTCCCCAAGTCCAGATTCGAGTTGCTGGAGTGGTATTAAATCCATATTTTATTCGACACAATTGTTATTTAATTATTAAATGTGATCAATTTGTGTATGTACGAAATCGTAACCATTCAGTCGAGTAAATATAGTAGTTAATTGGATTTCGGTTTTAATCTTCGGTCCAATCCATATCGATCACTGTACAAATATCTGTACCTTGTGTTGTGCAAACATTAACACAACCTAAGCACAACCGATCTCAAGTATGATTTGGCTTAACTCTCAACGACGCCAACAGGTGGTGCATTGATGAATGAAATTGCAAATAGTTATTGTTTGGCATCGAAGAACATAGTTATCATCAAAGCAGCGAAAGAAATTGTTGGCGATGAACTTCAAGTTCCCAGCGTTGCCACTAAGAGATGCAACAAGAATTAAAATAGTAAAATCAGTGAGAAAAAATAAACCCTAATATCGATACATGATAACGTAGTCATCTCTCTTAAAGCTAAATGTCAAAACACCCAAATAAAATTTGAATTTGTAAAAACCAATACCTAGCAACCAACTTGCATGACAACTTTGGCTTTTACTAAAAAAGTTGGGAATGAATTTTTGATTTATTAATTTTTACATTAAAGTCATAATAATCAAAATGCGGAAGTGGTTGCCTGAGACCAATAAACTGTTGAACAAACTTCAATGTTATAACACATTAGAGCCTGAGATGTCTTAAAATCATCGCTCTTCGAACTCGGATTTCAACCTAACATCTGCGGCAGCAATAAATGTCAAAATGCCAACAATTCTTGATATGTTAATAGGTATTACACAATATTTATGTTAAATATATTAAGTTTAACCAAGTTTATGAAACCATAGTCACCAAATATAAAGCACCAAAAATAAATATTATCTAAGTAAGTGTATCTACAGGTATAGTATATTGAGATGATTAGGACATTTATTAAATGTTTTAATGACACAAATATTAGTATGATATGATAATTACTAAAAAGATGATTACGATTTAGCTGGTACAAAATCTTTAGATCAATTAAGTTTTCCTTCTGTAGATTTTCTTTCTAGGAAAAACAATATAAAACAAATTGATTTTCTCAGGGTTATTTAGTGACTTAAACTCGTTTTGCCGGCCAGTTTTATTCTTTCACGTTAAGTTTTCTTGAATGTGGCCAAAAATTTTAAACAACAACAATGTAGTAGCTTCTAACAGTGGAAAGCTAGCTTACGATACAGTAGCAACTTACTATACGAAACAATGTAGCAGTTTCTAACAATGCAAAGCTAACTTACGATACAAATGCAACTTATTATGCGAAAACAAAACTTCCCAAACTTCTAATTTCCGTCAAAGTTTCGGGTATCAAACAAACAATAGGATCAAAGGACAATTTCCAACTAGAACTAACAAACTGTAGGACTATCCCAAATCTTTAAATTCAATCTAAGGGTACTTCGGGTTTCAAATGATAGGATCAAGCGGTGTGGTTGATCCATTAGAACCAACAAAATTTCTATACAAACTACTATACAATAGTGGACCAAAGGGTCCCTCGGTCTTCCATGTAATGCCGATTTATTTTGAACTTATTGATCCAACAAACGATTAGTTACGTGCGGACGCATCATAACCTACAATATGCAACAAAAACGAGAATGTTACATTTTACGAACAAAATGAAACGAATGGTGAAAACCAAAACAAATATAATTAACACAGCCGATGGTGCTGGAAAGATTATGAAATTTAATAGAAGCATGACTCTTTTCAACAACAAATGATCAAAAGATGTCACAATAAAATCGCGCCAGTTTTGATATTATCAGATATTACTATGTAGAAGTACCAACTATTCTAGTTGCAAAAAAAAACAAATAAATATATGAGCGACAATAATATAAACATTTCCAAGGGTTCTTGTTTTTGTTTACTTCTCCTTAGCTTTTAGGTTATCTTTAGGATACCTGGTGGAGTCCTTTGTGTATTATGGTGTTTACTCTACGTCTTCGTAATTATTATGGATGCTCTCTAAAGTGACTATCACTGTAGGCAGTTCGTTAGAATGTTTATAAAGACTGATAATGTTCGGCACTTATTTTCAGATAACAACACAGGTAGGTAATTATTCTTTTAAAATTTGTATCGTCGCACTGCATTTGCCTTTATTTATTTTAGTTTTGTGCCACAACACTTCATTAATTTTTCTATTATGAATTTCAAATAGTAATCCTTCTGCGATGCTGTCGATGATAGGTAAGTATTACTTTACAATTGATTTTATTCAATTCTTAAGCAACGTTTTTCTGGACTTCTTGATTGATTTAAAACTTGTGTTAATTCACACATCTTGTACGTCGCACTACTTATTTTTTATTCTAATTTTATTTGTTGATTTTCTATCTTTCTTTAATATTAAAATTATATGAACAGTGACATCAATTCTGATGCGTTCTCGTCCTCGGTTTTACTGAGAAAAGGTGGCGCTCTTATTCATCTGTATTTCTAATCTTATTGTAGCTCACTTTGATCTTCTTTTTGTTTCTTGTCAAAGTTCGTTATTTTAAACGCGTTGTTTGCGTTTTACAAGAACGCCCTCTCTTGGTAGTCTCGTACCAATATCATTTTTACTAGTTTTCTTTTTTATTTGCTAATTATACACAAAATTAGTTAATATTACGATTTTCCTGCACCCCTTTTCTTACTTTTCTTTGTCTCAAAGCTTTCTTTTCAAATCTGTTGCGTCGCAAAGGAATCTTAACTTTAATTTTAAGCGATCTTTGTTAATGCCAATTTGTATGTATTCCTTTTTTTCTCAAATTTTTCCTCGCGAATCATTTTTGTCGACAACCATTGTTCATCTAAGTCTTTCTTATTTAAATTTTCATTTGAACCTACGTTTCTCTCTCTTTTTGGTGATGGGATCAAGCTTTAGAATCTTGGGCGAGTTCTATGCAACCCTCATCTTAATTAAACACGGACATATAATTGATAATATGCAAAATAATCCTAGAGTCCTTTCGATTCACCATCCTACTGAGTACTGACTGCATTTACGATTTTATGTCAAGAATTCTGTCTCAAGCAAACAAGTTTTCTCTATTTGAACATTTATGCGCAGCATTATATTTTTCAAATTAAATCAAATTTATCAGTTTCTTTAAAAATATCAAATTAATTGGGTTTATTTACAGAAATTACCAAACTTAACTTGCTAAATAAATTTAATCACTACCCATTCCTCTTCATTTTTTTATTATATAACTTATTCTATCTTTCACACTTTTCTTTTCTCTCTTTTAACCAATTCTTTCTCTCATCGATTTTGTCTCTTTCCTTTGTGCCCCAGCGCTTTTCTTCCATTCTTACTTCACTGCACCCCAGACTTTCCCAGTCTTCTTCACACATTCTTCGGATTCTCTCCTCATTATTTCTCCAATGCTTATTC
Organism: Abscondita cerata; assembly: GCA_030710515.1. Lineage (NCBI taxonomy): Eukaryota > Metazoa > Arthropoda > Insecta > Coleoptera > Lampyridae > Abscondita > Abscondita cerata. Next base: position 140,078 of record JALBCR010001472.1, on the reverse strand, counting down.
AAATTTTCTTGATTTTTAATCTAATCCTGACTATCATTTTCTTTTCATTTATGCTTTTTTTTCTCGGTTAATTACTTTCGGATTCTGTCCACTATTAAATCTTTGTACTTCTCGTTACAGGATGTTATAAAAACTCATTTAGAGGAAGAACATACACAACTTATAGAGGGATCGAGAATAGTTATAGACGTAATCATAGTAACTTATTTGCTGAAACTAAAGCTAAAAATCAAAACGCACAAGATACGAGTTTAGAAAATTTTAAAGAAACGTCAAAACTTTTTCAAGCCTCTAAGAATAAGAATAAATCAGTCTAGTTGTAAATAGTATTAATTGAACTGTCTGCAAATGTAATAATAATAAGAAAAATATTCTTAGATTCGGAAGGATCAATTAGTATTATTTTCAGTTCACATATTTATTCAAACATTATAATCAATGACAATAAAAGATTCGAAATTAATGGACTATCGGGTAAAATTCACTCAATCACACTCAGCCTATCAATCAAAATGTTACGTCACACTTTTGTAGTATTTGAGGATTTCAGAAATTAATTCAATGGAATAATGACGTTGGTTCTGCGGGCTGTCCAGGGAATCCACAATAGTCTTCTTCAGACCCACTTCTTAAACATATCCAACTTGGCGACGTCTGTGGCTTTTAAAGTCTAGAATTTTGCTGCATATAACGCAATTGGAAAAACGAGGGTGTTTACTAATTTTGCATTTTGTTGTGGTTGTTATATGCCGATATTTCCAAATTTTGTTAAGTTTGGTCATAGCCGTTTTGGCAAGAGCTATCCTTCTTCTGATTTCTTGACTTGATCCGCCATTTCTGCTGATGTGGGCACCTAGATAAGTTATTTCTTCTACGTTCTCTATTTCTTAAATACTAGACATTTTTTCCATGCTTTGCGTGCGATCTATTAGCATAAGTTTCGTTTTCTGACGATTCAGTTATAAACCAAACTCCAAACTCACTCTCTCTACTTGTTCAATAAGACTCGACATTTCCTGCTCATCTTTGGCCATGAGTGTGGTGTCATCAGCGTAGCGGAAATTATCTTTCCTTCTGCTACCTATGATAGCTCCTCCTTTTCAGCCGTCCAAGGCTTTCCTTATAATATATTCTCCATATCCGTTAAACAACAAGGGTGACAGAATACAACCCTGTCGTACTCCAGGTTCCACGTTGAAAGGTTCAGAGGTTCTTCCATCCACCTTTATTAGTGTTATGTTTTGTTGTATAATTCTTTTAGTAGGTGAATCAGATGTCGTGGACTCCTTATCTGCGACAGGACATCCCATAGTCGCCTCCAGTTGACACAATCAAGTGCCTTGCTGTAATCCAGGAAACATAAGTATGCAGTTTTGCCATATTCTCTTGTTTTTTCAATGATTTGCTGCACATTCATAATCTGGTCCTCGTACCCTTTCCCCTCACAATATACAGGGTGGTCCAACTTATAACGTCAGGACTTGAGGATTCGATAGATAACGTTAAAATAATGGCACTTTCCTATATAAACTTATACCGGAAAGCTTCATTTTCTAGATACAGGGTGTTGAAATTTTGAAAAAATATATTATTTTGAATATTGCCAAAACGGCTAATTGGAAAATTTTGAAATTTGGCATACAGTATGACCTAAAGGTCCGTCATGATTCAAGGGTAATGACGATAAATTATGAAAACCAGCGGCGGAGATATAAGGTTCATCACCTTTTTCATAAAATCTTTTACGCCACTGACTTTATTGCAAATCCAATAACGCCATCTCGATGGTTCATGCAATTTAAAATAAAAAGTAATCGTTCAATTTTTTGATACGTTGCGCCGTTTTCGAGATATTAGAAGGTAGGTGTCTCATGTAATGTCAGTAATCATTAAAAATTAAAATGTATCTTGATACAAATTTTAATCAAATAACTTTTAATGGAATCTAAACTGCAACTAATAACAACAACATAAGTAAAAACAATAATAAAATAATCTAATGTATTATGTGTTCGAAATAAAAACCATTCTGTTGAATGCATAACTGGCAGCGTCTTCTTATTGAATTATCTAAGCTAAGTAATAAGTCATGATTAACTTCTGCAAACTCCAGTAGTTCGGCTCACTCTTCTTCGACTTGTCCTCGGATCTCTGTTAAATTCACGTAATATGCGGTTGTTTTTCTGCGTAATAATGTTCTACGATTAGGATTTCTAGGTATGGGCCTTAATCCATTATTAACAATATTGTTGTGCACATTTGAAAAACATGATGTTGTGGCAGGCGTCTGTTAGGAATCGTCTGCGATATTCTCGAACAGCTTCAACCGCATTCCCATCACAAAAGCCATAAATAAAGTGAATGTCAGCATATTCTTGATTGGAAAACCGAAAAGGCATTTTAATGTTTAAAACGTTTAAAAATTAACACACCTGCTTTAAAGGAAGTTACTGACACTTGATAGAAAGTATTACTTGACGAAAATGTCAATACTTGGTCATAGTCAACTTCGTAAAATTAAGTTATTTTTCCAGTGAATTGCCTAGCATTGCTTGCAAAAACTTCAAATATCACGAAAACGGCGCAACGTATCAAAAATTGAAAGAATACTTTTTATTTTAAATTGCATGAACCATCGAATGGCGTTATTGGATTTGCAATAAAGTCAGTGGGGTAAAAGATTTTTATGAAAAAAGGTGATGACACACTTATATCTCCGCCGCTGGTTTTCATAATTTATCGTCATTACCCTTGAATCATGACGGACCTTTAGGTCATACTGTATGCCAAATTTCAAAATTTTCCAATCAGCCGTTTTGGCAATATTCAAAATAATATATTTTTTTCAAAACTTCAACACCCTGTATCTCGAAAATGAAGCTTTCCGGGTATAAGTTTATATAAGAAAGTGCCATTATTTTAACGTTATCTATCGAATCCTGAAGTCCTGACGTTATAAGTTGACCACCCTGTATATAAATAAATAAATTTGCCATTTTAAAAGTTGCTTAAATGATAGATCAATGCTATAGTTGTATAATTATTGCATTTTTGCTGGATCCTTTTTATGCAGCGGTATGGGGGTAGAGGTGCACCCGTCGGTTCGCCACTGTCCTCTCTGCTAGACCCTGTTACAAATTTTCCACATTAGATCAATATCTTAAGCGGGGAGGTGTTTAGGCATTTCTGCATTTATATCATCTTCTCCTGGACTCCTATTGTTTTTTAGATGTCGAATCGCATGTTCTACTTCACATCTTAAGATGTCAGGCTCCTGTTGTATGCCCTTGATTGAGATCGAAATTTGGAGCTGTTCAGGTTCTGCTTCTTTGTAAAGATTTATACAGTGTTGTCGCCAAACTTGAATGACATCTTTATATACACAAATTACAAAATAGAAACTGACCTTTTGCAAGACTAACGCTTTGGCCTGCAAACCATCATTGCACTCGCAAAAACAGTTTGTGGCCACGTAATACACACAATTTGTTAGGCCGAAAAATGGTCAAATTTATTGAAACTTAAATTTTCAAATATTACTACATGCCAAACATTTTCGGTTGGTAATGCCAATTGGCAGCTGTCAACAAGTTGTCATTTTGTATTGTTTACGTATTTTAGCATGCGGATTGTACCTATTTCAGGGTCATGAGTATGATGTAATATTGTCAACATTTAGTAACTTTTTTGCCGGCCGAGACCAAGAAAAGGTGTGTTCCTAACCGCTTTTGACTGATGCAAAACAAGTGATTATGGACGAAGGACCAAAACCAAAATTTTAGATGCGTTATCGAGAGCAATATATTTTTCCCATTTATATTTACATCAAGATTATTATCAAATCGAATTACACTAAATTGTGTACAGCTTTTACCACGGCTAGGGGACAATTTCAAATGACTAAGCTTGCAATTCTGTGTACAAATCGTAGCGATCGTAAGATCGTAGCGTAAAAGTTTGCAATTTTGTGTGTTGGTGTAAGCTACAGATTTTAATAAATGTTTAAGGTTTGTTGTAAATCCTTACCGATCTGCCAAATATTTTACTACGATCAAATCATAAGATACGACCTTACGATTCGTAAGTACAAAATTGCATTAAATTATTTATAGGTCATAAACATGCGTTTTCGAGAGCAATGACATATTTAGTATAATAATATAAAAACTCTTTTATATAATAGTATAGTTTGAAAATAAATATACCGGCTTTATGACGATTTATGGAATTTACTTTTTCTAATCTTTATGTTAAGCTGACCCTCAATAAATTAAACCAGAATTTGCTTTACATTTTCTCTTTTTCTCAATTTTCGAATTTTTCGCAGGTCCTAATTTATCTAATAAGTGTATCTCAAGGTTTCTTTCAGTAATTAAAATATTTGTATAGATGCACCTGTTTGTCTTAAAATTGATTTTCAACGATTTTAATAAAACCAATTATACAGCCCACTAATAAATAAAAAATAATTGAACTCAATTAAACATTTGAAAAAAATGAAACACCGATTATTGTTTTAGAAATCTGAACGTACACAGTTAGTTCACGGATTCCTTGCAGATTTTTTTATGTTCTGCTTTTTAATATTGCAACGTTACATCGTTTATCTAAATTTAATACATACGGTAAATTAAACTTATCGCCCGCTCACCAAAGTTGGTAAATAACGAACATTCAAATAAAAATCTGGGTTGGGTACATTTTGGAATTTTCTCTGACATTTGATAATTTTTTAACACATTAGTGAGATGATCCGAACGTAGGTTAGAATTTTAGCTTTATGCTTCAAATTTTGCAAATTATTAATCCTTTCAAACAAATAAGTTATTTCGAGAGTAGTCGTTTAAAATAGTTATTTTCCTAACAAGTGTCAAAAGTAGCAGATATAGTGATTCTGAACACAAGCACATATATTTGCACTAAAAAACGGTAAGTAAAAAGAAAGAGATAGTCAAATTAATTGACTACCTTTATTACGAAAATCATTTAAAATTAAAATAAAAGGTACACTTTGTGCAATTATTAACTGCAATTCCACTAAATTCCTTCATGTTTGGATTTACAAAAACTGTTGAAAAATTCAACATGATTCTGATTTCCTTAACTTTTCTGACATTTGAGTTTATCGAAACTTTTGCTGAATTTAGCATGATTTTACTAGTTTTCTTTAGTACTTGAGCTGGGTTCCTCCGCACTTGTGTTGGCAGGATCAGTTCTTCTTCAGTACGTAATTTTTTTTTAGCAAAATCTAACTTATTTTCTAATAAGTCTTCAACGTAGCTTTCGGATACAGTGGAAGAATGCCATCCACCGTGTCTTTTAAGTTCCAATACGTCGACTCCTTTGCTGACCAAAAATGTTGCTAAAGTGCGTCTAAAAGAATGGCCAGTAAAGACTTCCACATTTTTCAAATTCAAAAAGCGTGCAATTTTTTATGGCGATCTACCAATAGTCCCTTTCCCAACAACTTAGTTAACACATTTTCCTTTATGGTACTTCAAAAATAAGTGCTGGTTTTTTGGATTTCGTGGGCGTAGCATAAAGTGTCTTCTGCATATTTTCACGTACTGAATATCATTGTCTTGATCAATTATCGTAAATGTTTGCTGAATGTGGGTTTTAGTGTTAGGAATTCTCACGATCAAAAATGTACTCTTGTCTTCTATGTTTTCCACGCACATGGCATACAGACCTAATATATCCAATATCATTCCCACCAAAAATAAAAAAAAAAACACTTAATATACGTTCCTGTTACATAACTTAATGTACAAATACCTTAAAAATTAAACAATCCTCATCCGCTGCTTCTTTCAAAAATATCCTCATATGTTCCCTTGTAAAAACTGCAGCTTTTTAGGGTTGTGGCCAACAATTTTTTTTAAAGAAAGCTATCAAGGTTGCAAATTTAAATATATCGACTTTATCTTGTAGCAAAATTGTGCTTTTCAACATAGAATACTCAGCCCAAAGACTCCCAGGTGACTTCAGTTTCATATTCCTTCTAACCATACAAGCCAGCAAATTTTTTCATTAATTCCACACTAGCTTTTGAAGGTTGTGTATGTATTCTCATAGCGCAGTTTTGGTTTTTCAGAAATTATTGATAAACAACCAATGTTCCAAGCTTGCTCAATTTCAAGATCTGCAGAATCCGACTCCGTATAGCTCATTTTTATGCAGAGATAACTCGCGATTATATTGACAGCTACTTTTCGGTAAGTATATTTTTCACAGTAAACAAATTTGTTTCTAAGTAATATTAATTGCATCTATTGTTAAAATGATAAAAAATTTATAATACCGATATCCATAAAAAGACCATGACAACTGTTAACTTTAATTTTTAACAAGTGTACTGTGGTTAAATTATTTATTTTATTTAGTATAAATAAGTTGCTTCTTACATCTTACCCAACGGGTGGCTTTTTTTGGCAACTACCTGATAAGCTTATACTTCTAAGACCTAAACCCGCTTGTCGTCGCCATCCTTTTTAGCATTCTTTTTTTACAAGAGTCTAGGGTTAACAACCCTACAAATAATATTAGACGTCCTGCCCGCCTTGAAAGAATTAGTTCTTTCAAAACTATACAATTTCTTTAAACAAATAAGATTTCTTCTAGCTCTTAGATTACAACAAAAAAACGCATGTTATAGGAAACAAATGATTACTTATACTAACTTATACTAGGCTATTAATTAATAGGTAAAACACATAATTTGTTTACACTGAGTTTGATCACTCCGTCGCACACTTTAATGTCTACCACTCGAATGACACTATCGTTTCCTAGATATGTACCCACTATTCTGCCTAGCGGCCAATTACGCACATGTGGATTTTCTTCTTTAATTATGACTAGTGCCCCAACGTTTATGACGTCAGTCAATCCCTCTTTCCATTTATATCTGGTCTGTAACTCTGATAGGTACTCCTTGTGCCACCTTTACCAATAATGTTGAGAGATGGCTTGCAACCGTTGGAACCGATTTTCCGTGATGTTTTTGTCGATTAAAAGATGTGCTGGAATCAGTGCTGACAGGTCGTTTGGGTCTGAGCAAATTGGGCAAAGAGGACGTAAATTTAGGACACCTTCAATTTGAACTAATATTGTATGAAATTCGTCATATCTTAAAATTTTATTCCCAATAACACGTTTTAGATGTGTTTTTGTACATTTTATGCCCGCTTCCCAAATTCCGCCAAAATTTGAAGATCGTGGTTGTATGAAATGCCAAGTGATTCGCTCTCTGCTAAGACTGTCAGCAATAATATTTAAATTTGATTCAAAAAACTTACACAACATTTTCAGTTTCTTACTAGCGCCTACAAAATTAGTCGCATTATCTGAATATATATTTGATGGTCTATCTCGTCTAACCACAAATCTTTTTAGCGTATCAATACACGCTGTTGTTAACTCTGAGATCAAATCTAAATGTACAGCTTTGGTACAAATTGTAACAAATAAATAAACATACATAAACTTTGACGGTTTTTGCATTACGTGTTTTTCGATTTTTAACTGAAAACCGCCCAGCGTAATCAACCCCAACATTTTGGAATGAAGAACATTTAGTACTTATTCTTATGTCAGGTAAATTTTCCATAAAATAATTGACAGCTTTGGGCTTAGATTTGAAACACGTAATACTTTGTCTCACAATTTTTTACATACATTTCGCTTAGATAAAGGCCAATATTTTCTCTTATCGAATACAGTAAATTTTGACACAACAATGCATGAGTCTGATATGTTCATTTTGAATAATGAGCTCTGTTAATTTATGCTTTTGAGGTAATAAATTGGATGTTTTTTATCAAATGCATATTTTGAATTTCCAATTCTACCTCCTACCCGAATTAACTTATAATGCATAAATCGCTTTAAGATTAACAGCATACTTTTCTTACTTATTTCTGTCTTACTGGCTAAATTATCATATTCTTTTTGGAAAATCTTTCTGTTTGTAAATTTCTTATTAAAATACTTAACGTGCTTTCTAATTCTTGGGCCGTTAATGGTCCAAATTGTCGAGTTTTGCAGCCGCTTTTTGTTACTCACAAATCTTAATGTATAGCTTATTATGCGTTAAATTTTAAGTAGTGATGAAAATCTATTAATTAGGTTAAAAATACTAACTTCAATAGAAACACATACTACTGATCTCTCTTCTGGAATATCTAAGTTTACAATGTTATGGTAACTTTGAATTTATCAAATTTTCAGGACTTATACCGCGAGATAATAAATCAGCAGAGTTCTCGTTTGACCTTACATACTACCAATTATTAACATTAAGTTATTAATTGTATTTTGCTTACTCTATTCGCAACAAATGTATTCCATGTGCCTGGCGACCCGCTAATCCACGCAATAAAGCAATAATTGAATCTGCCCATTAATATTAATTGTTAAATTCAATTCCTACAAAATCAATAACTACCTTAATTAACCTGGCTAACAAACAGCCCCGCAGAAGTCTAAACGCGGCAGGCATATATTTTTAAAGGCGCTACTCGTGATTTAGCTCATACTAAACTTGACGTTATAACTCCGTTAGCATGTACACCACGTATACATATACGAGGATGGATTGATATCTAGTTAGCCTAGACCAGTTCCTTGCATAAACAAAATATTGCGTTACCATAGCAACGAACAATAACTTATTAGAAGTGTCAGTGTAAAGTTTGACGTCAAAAAGTAAACCAGAGTCACGCAATAAATTAAATGAAAAAGATGTCCACCGAAATTGTGAAAATCGAAAAATTGGTATCGAGCCATCATCAAGTACCTGTATTTAAAAGGGTTAAGAGGTAAGCAGATTTACGAAGATATGCTTAATACCCTTGGTGATCAATGTCCTTCGTATGCGACCGTCAAAATTGGAATGCAAGCTTCAAAAGAGGTAAATTTTCCATTGAAGATGATGACCGATCGGGAAGGCCAGTTTCTGTGTCAGTCCCCGAAAATATCGATGCAGTTCATGACATGATTTTATCAGACCGTCGAATTGGGCTAAAACGGATATCTCAAGCACTGAATATTTCATACGAACGCGTTCATCATATGGTTCACGTCAATTTGGACATGAGAAAATTGCTGCAAAATGGATCCCCAAATGTTTGAATGTTGACCAAAAGCGTGCAAGGGTAGAAGCATCGCGTTCGATCTGTGCTCGATTTGAAAACGATGTAGACTTCTTAAACCGAATTGTTACTATGGATGAGACTTGGGTACATTTCTACGATCCAGAAACAAAGCAACAATCGATGGAATGGCGACACTCTGGTTCTCCAAGACCTAAGAAGTTTCGTGTCCAAAATCTGCTGGAAAAGTTCTTGCTTCAGTTTTTTGGGATTGCCATGGAGTAATCATGATTGATTTTTGGATAAGGGTAGAACAATAACTGGAGATTACTATTCGACATTACTGACCACTCTACGGGAAAATATTAAAGAGAAAAGACGCGGAAAGCTATCCAAAGGTGTTTTGTTTTTGCAGGACAACGCCCCTGCACACAAATCTCATGTTGCCATGCAAAAATTCGTGATTTAGGGTTTGAATTACTAGAACACCCCCTTATTCACCTGATTTGGCTCCGTCCGACTATCACCTCTTTCCTCAACTGAAAAAAAGTTTAAAAGGTCGTACATTTTCTTCCAACAAGGAGGTAATAGAAGCTGTGGAGGTCTGGTTTGCAGAGCAAGAAGAAACATTTTTTTGAAAGGTCTAGAGACGTTGCAGGTTCGCTTTAATAAATGTATCCAATTAAGAAGAGAATATGTTGAGTAATAAAATATTTTGACATTGAAATTTTGTTTGGTTTCTATAGTAGGCTAAGAATTTTTCAATGTATCCTCGTACACACAAGCTCCTATACCCTTTCAGATGCATATGAAAAACCGTGTAGTTGTACGATTGCATAACACCCATTCATAAAACGACGCGGAATGCGTATTGAATTTATAGTATTTAATTGTTCCTGAAAAATTATACATTTGAGTGTTAATAACTCAGGAACAGTTTCTTTCTGCTTCTTTTACTCCCCGCCCGAGTAACACTGGACAGTTACGTCAAATTGGTCGGTTTAAAAATTTTCTTAATTTTCTTGATTATCTTGATTTGTTATCCGATTCGAAAGACCATGTTAACTGTGGTTGAATTATTTATTTTTATTTAGTATAAAGGAGTTGCTTCTTACATCTTACCCAACGGGTGACTTTTTGGCAACTACCTGCTAAGCTTACACTTCTAAGACCAGAACCCGTTTGTCGTCGCTATCCCCTTTAGGATTATGAGTTTAAACTATTCAATTCTTATTTTACAAGAGTCTAGGTTAACAACCCTAAAAATAATATTAGACAACAATACTTTTTATTCAAATAATGTAAAAATGTATCTTCATAAAGAAAAAACGTTCTGTCGTGCAAAAACGCTATAAGCATTACGAACGGTAAGGACACACCATTCTCAGATTATATTGAAGTCGTCGCTCCGCTCCTCCTCCAAATAATTGTTTTCGATCGGTAAACCGTCCTTACCGTTCTTAATACTTAATTTAATATACTACAATGTAACGATTGGTAAGAACGCACAAAGTAATTGTTAATTAATATTAAATAATTTACGAATTATCTCAGAGTACTTATATCAAAACCATTCAAATATACCTACTATAATTCAATATTTATTAAATTTTGCGAAAAGTAAACTCAATTTAGATAGAAGTATGCTCTCACGGAATTTGAAGTGCATTACGTGCTCGTTATGCAATATAAACTCAGTTTAGAGTAGCATCTGGTATTTTAATAAAAATTACGAAATATTCACGCAATAAATGATAAAAACCGTTTATGTTTGAAATTGGTTTCATAAACGCTTGTTACAACTAGTTTTTAACTAAACGGATAAAAATTGCTGTGAATTGATATGTTTATCGTGTCCTAGGCACATTTGGCAGACGTAGAATAATGTCTTGAATTATTAGTACATTTCTTGAAAATGAATTGATATTTTTTAAATATACCTACTTCAATATTGTGAGTTAAAGTTTGAATGTATACATGAATAACATTATACGGAAATTAGAAACATCGAATAATTACTTACCTCTTCACAATACATCGAGTAAAATGTATACTGTAACTATTTGTGTAATCAATGACGAAATGATAACTTTATTAAACATTAACGCGAGCACGGGCGGTATCTCGGAAAATATTGGGTTTAGAAAAAAAATTTTTTTAATACAAGTTGTGCAGATGGATGAGCTGCACTTTTAAAATTACTTTCTCTTGTGCAGGGTGTTTCATAAAAACGCGACATACCACAGTTATGTTTATTTAAATAAAACTACCCATTTTTTATTGCGAATTTCTTTTTGTTGGGCATTTTTGACGTGACTTTATGTATCATACAATGTGGTTAAAATGGACTTTTTCCGGAAAAATTTACGTTTCGAAAAAAATGATTAACTCAGTTAATCTGAAATTTATCCAACTGTAATTTTTCAGTTTTAATATGCATTACATGTCCTAGCTAACGGTAGTCATTCATGTTTCCAACGTTGCTAAGTATTGAGTAATCAATTATTTAAGTTCAACTTTCTAAATTCTGTTAGGGGTTTATTTGCAAAAGTAAAATGTATGTCGGAATCCTTCTTAGAAACGTGTGTCGTGTGTAACACTTTACGACAAAAGTTGAACTTGCCGCGCATGTTGCGATATTTCCATTGGTGGATTGTTTAATTCACAAAAAGTTTCTAAGATTACAAGCGGACATTTTCTACTTCCTTCCATTAGGTGTTTTTGGCGTGCTTCGTGAAGCGAAAATTTTACACATAAATTATTAATGTGTGCTTCAATAATTCCAAGTTAAATTGGTGTGTAAATGTAAATCCGACCGCATTCGCAGTAAGTACTTCTTTTCCATTTCTTTTGTTGTCTCGTGGTTGTGTTAATTCTAATTACGACGTATGCTTTAGCACGTGTCTTGACCTCATACTCTACTCGTCTATTACAATCTGGATAATTCTTGGGGTGCTGGAATGGCTATTTAAGAATCCTTCGCTATATAACTTGACGACTACCACGGTTTCGCCTACATTTAAGCTGCCAACGGCCGATAAACTCAACAGGCTAAGGGGTCGTTCACGCTGCATACTTGCTGCTTTGAGGGAACATATCTGCCTATTGTTTTTTGTTGTATATTTATCCTAAGGAAAATTCTGGGACTACCTATCTTTTGAAGCTGTCAAATACTGTCGCTAGCAAGAACCTTCCTTGTCAGAACTGCATACTACAGAATACAGCTAAGTTTACTGTTTAAGAAACCTATTCACTATTTATGCGTATGAAGCTCACGTACATGTGACATTAAACAGTTTAAATCATTTAAGTAAATTTTTATTTGGGGTAGACTCCACCACCGACGTTTGGTTTTGTTTTTAACTAGCTCCATAAAAGCTTGGGCGCTTTAGATACAGTGGGTGAAGCTAAAACAAAAAGCCTTTTAGGTTGGCGGGAGCTACTTACCGTGTTATTCCGAGTTTAAGTTAGTTTTAAGTCACCGTGTGTAAGTGACGTGTGTACGTCAAGTTTCCTTAGTAACCATTCCTTTATTAAAAGGCTAACTTTAATTTGGGGTGTAACAAACAAAAGCTTAACTGAATTTCAAAACATTAATTGTGAGTTTTAATTAAATTGTTGTTGTAACGCCCGTAATTCTATATGACAACCTCTGTCTTATTTCTGTCACATACTCCTAGTATTTTAAGTTTTATTTGCTATATTTAATTGTCTATTTCTCTCTGATTTGTGTTTGTTTTAGCGTATTATACCTTTAGTAAAACCTATTACATTCCTGTTGGTCGGTTTTATTTTTTTTTATTACCCAACAGGTGACGCCTGGTTAGGCAGCAGTCTATTTCTTTACAGTTTTTCAAGGACCTCTCTAATTCACCGCCTAAGCCGGACACTGCTGTGCTATCTACTACAAATACTGGATCCTCCACAAATTTAGTGCGCTACTTTGAGCCAAATGGTATTGTTTTTTCTCTCTAGGTTGTACAGAGCTCTTTATTATTTTTATAAAACAACAGCTTTAAATTCATAGACAACTTAATTTTCACAAATCACCATGTGCCGTAGAACATAGAATTTCTTACGCTTTCTAATGAGAAGGTTGTAGTTGTCTAACTCTTACGGATATTTGCGGATTTTTGCTTAAGTGTTAGATACCTACAACCATATCATTAGAAAGCTTATAAAATTCTACGGGCACATAAAAAATTAGGTGGTGCCATTTGAAAAAATCAAGTTATATATGAATTTATGGAGTTCAACTTAAATAATTGATTACTCAAAAGCTATCAAGGTTGGAAAGATGAACAACTAGATTTTGTTAGCACTAATAATGCATATTAAAACTACAAAATTGCAGTTGGATAAATTCCAGAATAACTGAATTATTAAATTTTTTCGTAACATCAATTTTTCCGGAAAAAATAAATAAAATTTTATAAGTTACCTTAGAATTGCTCAAGGAATCCAATGAGTAATTCTTTTAAAAAAAACATAACTTTGGTATGTTGCGCTCTTATGGAAAACCCTGTATAAACCAAAATAATTTTAAAATGTGCAACTCATTGAACTGCACAACTTTAATTAAAAAAGTTTATTTTACTAAAACCAAAATTTTTGAGATATCGCTAGTGCACGCACTAATGGCCCACATTATACATGCAGTAATGGAAAATTCGTATGTTGGTATGTATAAACATTTTATAGAATGTCTAGCATTGGAATAACTTTTCAAATCTCTATTCAAAACAGATACTGCACAATCAATAGGTGTTGCACGTACAAAAGTGCAATACGGCATAAGGCAACTTTGTCGATAGATGTGTTAGCAGTTACATAAGTCAATCCTTCGATTATTACAATTATTCCTGCCATTTGTTTGCTATTGAACAATCTCTTGCGAACTTACAGCAGGCGATTAGAAATTATTATGGAACTGCTTACACATCTATCGACAAAGTTGTTTTAAATATTTTGCTATTGTTTATGTTTTTACACTATTTTACACTTAATTTTTTTAAATAAATATTACATAGGTACCAGCCAACATATGCTGCAGAACAAAATTTAATGGAATTTTACTAGCAAACTAGGATTCTCATCTTCACTAATGTTAGTTTTTTTAATGTCATTATAGGTAAATGTTCTAAATGGTGTTTCCCTTCTTTTTCGTTTTCTGTGTGAACGACTAATGTTTCATGGTTATCAATTTTACTATTAGTTTCATCGTCTGATGCTTATAATCTTATAAACATGTTGTGTTGCTGTGCAAGTCAAAAGTCCCTAACAGACGGTTGCGCTTTATAACCACATCGAGACCGAATCATAGAAAATGAACCTGTAGACCCTCTAAAGTGTTAGGGTGAAAATAAATTTGTTTTTTATACATTTCAAATTTTTAGGTTTAACAACGTTTGCATGTGCAGGAAATTTATAAAATCTTAAAGCCAACGATTTTCTATTACTCTTGCATCCTCTGTATACGCAACGGTGATACGCCACAACATCACTCATTGTAAATATTATTTAAAACAACTCAGTTCTTATAACAAATAACTTGGGTACTGTTAAATTAGAATTCAATACTAAAGTTAAAAAAATATAAATTAAAATCATTAACAAAAATTAAATCCAATAATTTTATAAATACGACAACACAAAGCCTTGGGCTGATTCCTGTATGTAACAATCATTTCAATGACTATAATTTTTCAAGTGTTAGGCGTCGTTACTAGAGTCTGTAGCAAAATTTTTTTATCAGTAGATTTTATGTAACGAAACATCGGAGCAATGTGTTTTCTGAAGCTCCCAAGTATTATCATATCTTTCTGATTTTTTTAAATTGCTACTGCTTCATTGTAATCCAACTTATTTTATTAATTTTTTGACAAGTTTCTGGATAGTTATAACGACAAACAACGATACATTTCTACAGTTATCAAAGAAAAGGACTAAACGTATATCGCCCCGCGGTTGCTGCAACTATTACTAATACGGACAAGAACTTCCCCGAGAATATTATAGAAGAGGATTTGGAGTTGAGATAGTAAATCAATGATGTGCAGCTCCAACAATTCAACGCGAGCAAATAGCCTCCCGCCATAAAGATTCCATGCACATTTTGTCTTTAGCAAACGAATCTACTCCACTGCTGCTGATCCATATTAAGTAGTATCTATAAGATGTGACGATCTACATCTTAACGAGATCGGGGTTGTCCAAGTACGTGTTAAAGGTTTGTATCGGCCGGGCGACTCTGGGCAGTGCTACAGATGTCAGAGATTTGGTGTTCACTTTACAAGATGCTCCAGAGGAACCATACGATGCTTAAAGTACCTGGCGGTTCACTGTAGCTAAAGGTTCCCAAGAAACATGAAAGGTGTCCGACATAGCAATCGAGCCATTTAACTTCACCGGAAAGAAGATGAACCGTTGATTTTATCAAACAAAAGAGTGGAAACGCCCGTGCAGTGCCTTATTTCTAGGTAATCAAATTCTAAGTACAAGAATTATTTAGAGACAAAACGAAGACATGGCGCTAATTAACAAATACATTGTTGTAATTCCAATATTAAAAATTTGTAATTACGTACAACAATAGAGCAACAGCCAGAGGTGGTTAACACTCACGAGGTCATAATATTTGCTGTAGACTGAACGCGAAGCATCCAGACGAAACCCAAACGGTCAACTTCCCTGAGACAAACTTATCACAACAACGGCAGTAGTTTTCTTCTATCGATACCATGACATTATTTGAACCTACATACTAGTGTGGGTCACAGTTGTATAGAAAAAAGAAATGTCTTAATTTCTTTCTGGCACAGTAAGAAAAGGGTGCCAAATGATGCCTTTAGCTTACATATAAAATTTGATTAGAATCGGATGTCATCTTCTGCTTCCGGATTGACCTTGAATAACATGTATTGTAAAAAACACTTATTTTTGATTATTTGTTAAATCCAGGATAAAAAAAGTATAAAATAGTGTCTGTCTTTTTAAAACAAATTAAAAATGTTTGAGTAACATTTGTTTATTACAAGAAAAATTTTACAAAAAATAAAATTGTTATAATAATGTTTCAATTAGCACGAAAATCCTTCTTGCTATCAAATTTCGGCATGGCTTTTTGAGACTCTATCTGGGATTTTATGAAACCTTCTCTTTCAGATTTAGTGCACAATGTGCCTGAAGCTTCTGTCACCGTCTTGACCGCCCTTTCAACCGCTTGAGTGTGACATGGCAGTTGTAGCATAGGGAGTTCTCCTTCTCCTTTTGGGTGACAAACAATTGGATATCTTCGTCAGTTATCGATTTCAATATTGGTGGTTCAGTTATACTCTCCTGCCAGTCAATAAGATCGGTGTAAGATGAAGCATCCATGTTTATAGTAGGAACCTGGAAACGTCGAAGTTTATTTTCTTGAGTCCTGCGAGCTGTCAAAATGCGACGGGCTGCCAGTTGACGAATGTGCGGTTCAGGGTCTGTCAGCATTGCGAGCAATAAATTTTCAGGATGTGCGAAGTAACTGTTTCTTTGAATTACTGGATCTATTATCTCTTTCAGTTCTTTGGGCAAATATCTAGATGCAGCGATGAGTTTGAACAGGTGCCGGGCTCCATTTTTACAGGAAGGATGCTTTTTGATAGCAAATAGGTTTCTAGATCTTTACCGATTGTCCCTGAAAATGTATTGGGTCCCGAAGTGCTGCCATCAATATATTGAAACAAGTGGCGGAAGGGTAATTCATTCATATGAAGGAGGCAGATAATCCACTGTAAAGGTTTATCTAACCTCTTTTCAAGCAGACGAATGATACCAGCATTTTTACCTACGTTCACGTTTGTTCCATCGCACCCAACTGCCAGCAAATATTCCATTGAAAATTCTGCATCCATGAAGAAATCGGTAATTGCTTGTACTATGCATTTAGATGTGCCAACCTCTGGTGCAATATGACCCAAGAACTTTGACTTAGGTTCCATTATCAATGAAATATGCTCTTCAAGAATGTTGTGTCTATACATTTTTCCGTCCTTTTTGTTATAACTAAAGTTTTATCTTTCCGTCCGTCGAAGTATAAAGCAGGTATTTGTAGGGTTTTGTCTTCTTCTGCTGCTAATTTTCGTGCTATTTTGCGTTTCCTGCAAAGCTTATTTTTATCAATAATTTCCGAACGGGAAGCGTTAAGAACTGCTGAAGCAATAGCTGCCCCAGCCCTGTCTGATACTCCGAATCGATCACATGTTCTTGATAATAAAGCGTAGTCTACTGTAATGTTTGTAGTAGCTGCAGGCTTATCTGCAGTAGCCGCCGACGTTGAGGCTTGTGAATGGGAATATGGTTGGAATAAATCGCCCTCGTCGTCGTCTTGGTCCGATTGACTAGAATCAGAAGAAGTCGACACAATGAGCTTCTCTGTGCTTTTATTTTGAGGCTGCAACTGTGATTTTTGCCTTTGTCTTTTCCTTTTCAAAGTCTTTGTTATTTTATTCGTTGTAGCAAGATCTAAGGATCTAATCACCATTCTTCTAATGGTTCGTTGGTCGATTAGGAAGCTTTGCTCTCTGACAGGTACTTTTTGTCTCTAGGACAATTGCACTCATCGATGTTCTTACACTTACAGGATGAAATGTCAAACAATTCTTTACTGGTACGGCGAAACTCTTCTAATTTCTTTTCTGGTATTTTAGGGTGAGATTTTAGAATATTTTTGCATTTCAGATGATACGCCATTAACATCGCTTTCACTCTTTTATGTTGGACAGTAGGAATGGAAGCACTTAACCAAATTTTTTCAATTTTGTCACCACAATGTCCTCTATTTCCTTATACGTGGGTTCTTTCTTAGTTTCATTATCAAATTTTATCTTATGCCGGTTCCACTCATAGAACTTCATAACATCTTCGTAGGTTGGTAACACATTACCTTTAATATCACTTGAAGCACCAAACAACGGACAATTAAATTTTGCACGAGTACGATCCATAATAAAAATGCGCAAACGAAAGCAACACAACCTTCCTCGTTATTAGCTGGAACGATAAAGGAAACGCACATTGGTAAGGAATTGCTGGCGGCGCGCCACGAATAAATCGACGTCCTCCCCCCCCCCCCACTTACAATGAGCAAACGTGTCTTGACCTTGAAATATGTTCCCCTAAGGCCCTTGCAACATTTGGAACCTATTTTTGTTTATCAAAGAACATTATACAGTATACACACTGTGTGTGTATTACACAAATACACTTAAAAACAAAAAATTCGAAAACTTTGACATCAATGCGGAGGCAGTTAGACTTGTCAGAATGTAATAATATTTCATACAGGTTATTTTGACACCATTTAGCACCCTTTTATCGCTGTGCCCCTTACAAAAATAGAAAAAAAATTTTGTGACACACCCATACTACATACACGTGTTTTGTCTTATTAAAGGGTAACTTGAACGTCAGTCTATAAAGATCGTAGTAAATATTTTTTTTCACAACACTCATGCATGAAGGAGAAGTTTCGGAAAAATGATGTAAATCAAAGTGTCGTTTGAATTTAATTTTTTTATTTAATAGATAATTAATTTTGCAATAGGTAAATAAGAAACGTATCTGTTTTTTAAATGTAACTTAAAATTAAGTCTTAATTATAATAGGAGTGTAATAAGAAAAATGTATCATATTGAACCCAAATCTAAGACCATTATTTTTTATAAGTCAATCAATTTGTCTTCAGTAATAAACGCCAAAGTATTACGTTGATATAATATTTAAACGTAATAGGAGAATACAAAAAAATCATTAATCACAGAAGCTCAAAAAATACAAATTAGTAAACGTTTGTTTAAATTTAAATGCAAATACGTGCGCAAGCAAAGTAGTTTCAATTCCATTCCCGTACATAAATAATTTAACAATTTTCAAAAGAAAAAAATTGAATTAATTAAAAACGTTGCGAAAACGTTTTGTAAATAAAACAAAATTAAATTGGCGCAGTCAAAGCGTCGGACAGTGATTGGTGTTGTTTAGGTAATCGCCGAAAAATGACAGTTGGCTTTTCTCTCATTTCCCTTTGTTAATTAATTTTTTTATCAATGAGTCCTTAATCCAAATTTATTGAAGAATAAAACACTTATAATTTTAAATTTTGAAACTCTTAATAAAGTTTGGAAACTTTCCTGCGGTTGCCGCAATAACAAAATAAGATTTACTTTCGACGCGGCGGTGTTAAAATGTTCAAATCAAATTATTTGTTTAAACATAATTAAATTTTGCTTCTTCAAACTTTGTTTATTAGAGTTTAAAATACATGTATACTCTGAAAATAATTTGCACGACTTTATTGAATTTGTTATAATAAGAAAAATAATGCCGCGTTTTCGTTCCCATTTTATTTTACACAAAAAAAACGTTTCGTTAAATGCAAATTCTAAAAAAATAAAAACAAGCAAATTTCATTCTCTTAAATCTAATTTGCATTAGCGTTGTATTGTCTTTGATGAAATATTGCATCCATTTTTTGCATTTACCTATGGTAACATGTATACTTTTGGAAACCAATTTTTTAAAAATCATTTGAATTTTTTTAAAACACTTAAAAATTTTGTTTTGCAATACAAATAATAGTTCCACTAAAACATTTGGGATGGGACATTTCAGTGCCGCCGTTTCATCGCTAGGACGTTTCTTCGCTTTTGTGTAATTGTTATTCGTTTTATCACCACTTTTATTAATAATTTTGTAATAACGGAGATTATTACTTAGTAACACTTTACGTTTTTGATTATTTTTTTGTAAACTAAGAAAGTATATCTATGTTTTAATTTGATTACAATAATGTATTCATACAAACTTTGAGAGATTATTTAGAATTGCGTACAAATATTTTTCAGTAATTAAAAACAAATGTAAACGGTTGTCGATTACTGATTTCTAATCGTTTTTCCTAATTTTTTTATTTCTAACAGCAATAGTATATTATGTAACTTGAGGGAGAAATCACCAAAGAAATTTTGTACACTAAAATTCAAAAATAGTTAATAATTCCACAAAATTCCATTAATGACAAAAAAATTCTAAATAATTCAATATAATTCCAAATAATTCCAAAAATTTCAAATAATTCCAAAAATTTTAATGAATTCTACAATTCCTTTTATAGTTAAAAATGCATGCTTTGTGTTTTTATATTTTGTAAGATTCTCAATTGGATTAGACTGAATGATCAATTTATTTACTTTATATCCTATACATAAAACATAGATGCGGTATAGGTATTACAGAAATAAGACAAAATACAATCAAGGAAAATGTACTTATTTATAAACTTAATAAAATACTGAACACTAACAAATAGTAGCAAAAAGTATAGTCCAAATTGATGACAATATAAAACTTAAAACTCAAGTAAGTATTTTAAATAAAACAAAAACATAACTCTTAGCATTCATATAAGTAAAAAACCATTAACACTGTCTAAGTGATGTTCAAAGTGATGACAGTGGTACTTTTAAAACTCTTTTCCGTGCTCTTTTATTTTTTTGTATTTTTGATAATATTAATTACTTTTCTTGATACTAAATAGATAAGATCCTATCATATCCAAAAATGTAAACCCTTTATTGATGCTTTAAATATCTTCTTGTTTTGGCCAGTAAAATTTATTCAAATTTTCGTTTAAAAATTTTACTTTTATTTTATTATTTTCTTCAGACAAGACAAGTCCAATAAAATAATTTTTATTATAGAATACTGCGTAATATCTTTCATTTAATACAGAAGTTAATTTCTCACTTTTGCTTTCATTCTCTTTACCACTACGCTAGCCATTAGTAAAACAATCGTCACTTAAACTGTCATTAAGTAGTTCACGAGGTAGTTCATCATCACAGTCACTATAATCATCTGTCGTTGTACTCTCTAAACTTTTAATTTTTTTCTTTTGTTTCTAGTCCTAGGTGTAGCTTTCTCTCTAGTTCTTTATCGGTACTCACTCTACCTTGCCTTCTTCTAAAAGCAAGCACAACGAGGATTTTTTTTTGAGTTTTCTGTGCAGAAGTAGCTAAGAAAGCATTTAAATCCGGATAACCATTAATAATTGGCATTACAAATCCCATTGCTTTGTTTGTTCTTTGGTCATATTCAAAAAACAATAATAATTAGTAAAACAATCGTCATTTAAATTGTTATTACCCATTAACGCCTAAAAGGAAAGTACCTTTCAAAAATTGTTCAAATAGATATCATGGTCAAAATTAATGATTATAAAATGAATGAAAAAAAAAATTAGAGCAAAATATATTTATTTATACGAAAAAAATAGGCGTCCTCAAATAAGGACGTTAGGCGGTTGTATGATATTTTTCAAAACACCCGCTTTCTATGCACATAGTCTTTTGGCAATTTTTACACGACCACCGAGCTTTTTTGTGACATACACAACACTTTAACTGCCTGTCTAATTTTTGCAGAAAATGGTTTCCTCCAACAATTTCAACCGAACTTTCCGCTTTGCGTTTTTTTGTTTCTTGATGATGCAGCTTTTTGTAAATAACTACTAACAATATTTTTGCAAAATTTCAATTGGTTTATTTTAGTCTGTCTACATGTCTAGCATGTATGTAAATAAAACCCACTACCACTTTTTTCTTCAAATCGCGATTCTGTAAAAGGAGATACATTGATCATGGGTATCTACTCCACCCATTCCTTTATTGTATGACGAGAAAGAGGTAGGTTGTGGTACATTCACTTTGGAATTTTCCGTTCTTGACCAACGTTTGACATACTGCAGGGGTTCTACAAAATCATGATTGGTTAAAATTGAGCATACATTATTGTCTTTCCATTTTATAGGTAGTATCCCGTTATTTTGATCATACCTATAGTCGTAGGTACCCCTTTCCTTTTTCTTCATGTCTTTAGATGACATTATGGGACATTTCTGTACCCTGTTGTCTCTTACGGTTCCTGTAGCTCTTATTTTATTTTTTTTCAAATAAACAATCAACTCAAATGTGGTCAAAAAATACTACGTGGTTTGATGCATTTGGTACGTGCCTTAGTAAATCAGTAACTACTTTTGCACATACTGGAATTTTCTTCAAAGTTACATCTTGTTCAATTTGTTTTCCACAATATACGTCAAAAGCGTAGCAATAGCTTGTAGCCGAATCTTACTGGCTTTAAATTGTTTGCATGGATTATGTCCAAAATATTTCACCATTGATTCATCTATCGATAAATCTTTGTGAAGAAATCCCCACTGGCAAAATTCTTTTATAAGCATATTTATTAGAGGTCTTATTTTGTACATGCGATCTTTCGAATCTTTTTATTTTGAGGTATCGATCCCTAAACATTGCATTATATACATACGTAACACCTAAATCTTCATCCAAAGACCAGTAGATCCTTTCTTGTGGCAAGGTATTATATCCAGTTAGTAATAAAATTGCAACAAACGTTCGCATTTTGTTATTTATAACTGTAAATCCATGGTTGCTTTTCTGTTGAGCGTATAATATTGATTCTTTACATATATGGTTGATCGATGATGAGTTTTCCAAAACTCCTTTAGTTCAACGTTTACTATATCAAACTCACTAGTAAACATATGTTCATTACCTTCAGACAAAGGGTAGTCAGGATGTCGCTTAGTTCAACGTTTACTATATCAAACTCACTAGTAAACATATGTTCATTACCTTCAGACAAAGGGTAGTCAGGATGTCGCTTAGTCCATTGTGTTTTAGGAAAATCAAAGTACGATGTTGAGGATGAGCCACTAGCAATTTTAGGTACTACTTCAAAATCATCTTCATCAGAATTATCTGAAACAGTAGTTTCTACTGTTTCTGGAATTTTATTTGGAAATGAACCTGAATTTTGTATTTTATCGTCATCATATTCTTCACAATCCGTTTGCTCGTCCAATTTTGGAGGTAATATGCACACATCCAGTTTATCACCATCAGATTCCTGATTTTCAATGTCTTCAATGGCTTCTTCAAGCCTTAAATACTCCTTTCTGCCATAAAATGTCTTGGGGTCTATTACAACAACGTGTGGTTTCACTATAAAAATAATCAACATTTTTATACGGCGTACTTATTTGAGGACGACATGAAATAACTGGACAAAATGACCACCAACGACGTAATAAATTATGAACTGTTTGTACTTACATAATATCTTATCTTTGTAATACACAAACGTTTAAAAAAAATACGAAAAAAAAATTCTAGAAAATGAAATTATAATATAAATATAAGTGCGCTGTCAGCCGAAAAATAAATACTTTTTAAACAGATGCAGTTCAACACATGTGCAGCACAGAAATCACTTTTGCTTACTACCTGATGTCCATAATTAGACTCAGCAAATAAAAATTCTCAGAAAAAGTATCAGTTGCATTATTACGGTATTTACATTAAGCGTTCCCAAACGAGTACGGCCGGCGTTAATTAATAGGTTAAGTAGTACACGAGGTAGTTCATCATCACAGTTACTATAGTTATCTGTCGAAGTAGCTACGAAAGCATTTGAATCCGGATAACCATTAATAATTGGTATTAAAAATCCCATTGCTTTGTTTGGTCATATTTAGTTTTAGGAATAATTCTGGTGCCATCCTCTAAAATCCATACAATTTTAAGTAGATTTCTCTGTTCCAAAAATTGGCTTAGTCCTTCAATATCAAATTTTCCTTCTTCTAAAATCGTCATTTTTATCTGAATTTTTGTAAAGTGGAAAGGAAAGGTAGTATGTTTTTAGGTATAACTGTAATGTCCGATAAAGTGGTTTTCTTCCCAAGTAAAATAGATATAGACATAATTTTTGAAATCTTTATGAAATGTATTATTTTTTAAAATTTTGACCAGCTATCTCGCATAGAATATGAAGGAGTCTGCTTGAACTTTGAGTTTGTGATTTTAAATTGATATCCAAGCTTGGACACATATTTTTAAAATTATTTTAATCTCCGTATGTAACACTGGATTTCTCTCCATAATCTCATTAATATTTTCAATAATGGGCAAAAAATCAGTAATTAGTTTCTGATTTGAACTCTGTTTCTCTATCAGTCATTGTCTTCCTCCCCCTTGATTATATTTTAGTATTGACCACTTAGTCTTCATTTCGGTTTTGATTGTCTCTAAAATTTGTCCTTCAGTTTCTGTCGAAGTTTCATCTGACTTTAAAATACTATCACAGTTGGACTCAGGTGCTTTGTTACTACTACTACTTTTGATATTTTCTCTTTGTTGTAAAATCTGGTTTTTAATTATATTGATTTTTGTACTCGTTTTAGTATTAGGCTCGCTATTATTATTATTTTTGAAATAATCAGCTATCGATGGTTGCGCTGAATCCACACCTCGAGGAAGTTTTGTTGAAGCATCCTTGTTTAGATTATTATTGTTGAAGTGTGTATGGAAATTAGAATATATCCATCTTTGTTTACTCCCTTTTCTAGTAAACTGTGCAATAATTATCAGCTCGTAATTTTACCCGTCAGTTTGTTACTTGTCATCCGAATGTCGAATATTAAGTTGTTAAACTTGATATCTATTCCGTTTTTCCTCTAGTCTTTTTTGCTGTGTTTGTTTTTTGCCTAATTTTTAATGTTTTTACATATGATCTTGTTTTGTTCCGTTATATCTGGTGTGGCAACTGGAGTGATTGATACTATTTGACTCGATTGTTGAGTTTTTATTTGTTTCTCCATATTTTCAGTGTTTGTAGTTTTAGAATTCTCTTTGTTGTTTTCCATCCCTCTGTTTAAATGTTTTTTGATTTCTAGATTTAAAACTTTGTGACCATCTACTGTTTTGAGTTTTTGCGGATTTTCCGAGAAGATGATCCCGTAATAGCTTTTCAATGTATGCAGCTCATTTCTTGCAAAATTTTCAATATTGCTGGAGTTTTTCTCACTGATTCACATTGTCATAATCTGCAGCTGCCAATAGATTTTTTAAGGAAAGGGAAATCTTAGAATTAATTTTTGTTTCTATTGTCGTAAAAAATCTTTATCATCGTTGTGAAAATTATTGTCTATTTGCAAAAGAAAAATGCTATGCTAAACTATCTCATTAAGGTCGATTTTTGGTGAAAGTTTACCAAAAATGTGTTGGACAGACCCATGTAGAGAAGCTCATAATACCGTTTGCAATGAGAATTTTATAAACATTATATAATGGAAGCTATATAGTCAAACAAATCTTTTTTGGATTTCTTTCAAGAAGGCCTAGCTGCTTTTTATAGAGTGAAGTGTAATGATTGACGTTCCATTAAAATATGAAGTGAGAAAAGTTTCTGAGGCTATGTTTTGCCGTGTTTTACTATATCTCTACAATGACACTTACTCCCAGATTAATAGCTAACCCAGTAACTAATACATTTGAACAAAACAAAACAAAATTTATTTAACAACACTCGAAAAATCGCGTAGCAATCCCCATAAATTAGCCTTATTATATACCACGTGCGAGGCAATGACAATAATGGTTGAAATGCTAAAATGTTAGGTTAAGTCTAGAGTGCGGCGCAATCATACACATAACATAATATTTAAAATAATTCCAAATAATTCCAAATAATTCCAAACATTCCAATAATTCCAAAAAATTTCACCTAATTCCAAACCTTGTACACTAAATTCCAGGGTGGAATTTCCTTGGATGTACCTAGTAGAAAAAGTTATTTTTCCACCGATCGTTCGAAAACCGACTGAAAACTTAAAATTCTAAAAACTATAATTTTTATGAAAATAAGGAACGTCGGTATCCATGAAAAAGTATCAACTAGACAACGCCATTTGCCGTGTTTTAATAAACATGTTAAGAGAAGATTAATTTATCCCAGGAACTCCACCAGAACCTGCGGAAGCATTAAGTACAGCAACTTTAACTCTGCTTCCAAAGAAATCAAGGGGGAAATACAAGCAAGCGTACAAGCGTTTCATAAATTTTTGAATGGAAAAAAATTTGAGTTGCTTTTCGGAAAATGTTGTATTGGCATATTTCTTGGAGCTGGGTTCAAAAATTGTGGGCAAATTACTCAATGTTAGGGTCAGCCCTTGCAATTAAGCACGATGTTTATATCAAAATTTGCAAAACTTTGTTCTTTATTGAAAAGACAAACTGAGGGATACAGACCAAAGAAGTCCAAGCATTTAGGTCCAATAAGTTTATTTTAGATGTTTTAAATGAGGAATATCTAATGATTAAAGTAAGTTACAAAATTTAATGTCCATTCGAATAGCACAAACCGATTTATTTTTGAGGTTGTTTTAATATTTGGTAGAATGAACGAACTAACTAAGATGACTTTACCAGATATAGAAGGCCTACAATCCAAGCTTTTAGTCAGTTTTTATACTATTTTAACCTTTCTTCGGTGTTAATCTTAGCGGTACGCTTAAGGCGTTTGGGTCAAAATGACCCGCATGCTATCTGTGTACAAATTGATAGAAGAAATAAAAAAAAGCATCACTAGTCATGTCCAAAAGAGACGTATATTTTTTTGTTTATACAACTAAGTTACAAAGAGAATTGCATACAATGTTTTTCAAAGATTATTGATAATAATATTTGCTCACTTACAATTATTGCAAATGTGAATTGTAGTTGAATGACTTTACAAACAACTTTTTCGCACTTATTACAGATTAATGAGCTTTTGTTGTCAGTTTTGGGCATATGTAACATCTCTTACGTTTTTATACCTTCTGTCAACAAAACGGGTGTTTCGGTATAGGGTAATTCTTGTTTTCTTGCAGTTACAAATGCTTTAGCAGCATCTGTTCGAGGAAAATGCTTTCTTGCTTGAACGTACGGTTTAATTAACAACTTTCCAAGGTTTTCTAAAAATAGCCTTCTTCTAAAAGGGCATTTATTCTTCCACTGGGAATTTACACTTGTATATAAGACATATGCATTATATGCGGAAATATCCAGCATATTGCTAAAGACAACCATAGGCCATCTTTTAGTTTGTCTTTTAGAACTATAACATGCTACCATCTTATCGAGAGTGTCGACAGCACCTTTAGTTGCATTATAATCTAATATTATTTGCGGTTTCTTGCCTGGAGAATTACTTACTTCTTTTTCAGGTGCAAAGTACTTTGAAGGGCAATACATTTATTTCGCTTTGGAATATATGTCACAAGTGTCGTGTTTACAGAAAAGCAAATTTAGACGTAAACACAGGAACTCCTTTAGAGATTAGTAGTTCTGGAGGAATTGAGGGTTTGTTCTTTCTGATTGTACCAATCATAGTGAGATCTCTTTTCAGAAGACACTGTCCCAACTCATAACTCGTGAAGAAATTATCACAGGTGATATTGTGACCTTTTAGACCATAAGACAAATCTAAAGTAACTCTCATTCCTTGATTTTTTTCGGGTGGTTGGCCTGCCAATTTACCTGTATATGGTTGAATATTCCAAACGTAACTAGTTTCGTTATCACATAAAATCCAAAACTTGATACCGTATTTTGCCGGCTTATTTGGCATATATTGTCGGAAAGGGCATCGCCCTCGAAATGCAACTAATTGCTCATCAACACAAACGTATTCAGAAGGATTGTACATTTTGGTAAGCTTTCCACCCACATATCCCAAAAACTCTAATAGCTGCAAGTTTATCATTAATTCGTCGCTCTGCTCTTGTATCACGTTTGTCAAATCGAATTGCTCTTGTTATAATTTTAAAAGTTTGAAGAGACATTGTGGCTCTAAAAATATTGCGACCTGTTTCTGCATCCCATAAACTTTCGGTCGACTCATTGTTTGATTTATAAACACCCGCTAATAACAAAAGTCCAAGGTAAGCGTCTAAATCAATCGACTGGATAATTTTCCACTGTTCTCCAAATATATTTTGGCCTTCAATATTAGTATTTTCTAATATAATGTTTTTCAAGTTAGATGAAAAAAATAGATCCAACGCTGATTTTTCATCAGTAAGTCGACTTATCGCATATCTTGTCAGTCCAGGAGTCATTGTAATGATATTTCTTGAGCGAAATCGACCGTTCTCAGAAGGAGGTTCGGAATTCCACTGTATTGACTTATCCTTTAAACACATTACAGAACCTTGTTTCGTTTCACTTAGGTTTTCAGATTCATCTGAAGACGATTCGATGTCATTTTCGGATACGTAATCCTCTTCTTCGGACGTAACTTCATCGATGTTGGATGCGTACAGTTCATCTTCGAGTTCCTTGTCATTCAAATATCGACGTGCCATTGCAAAACTAAAAATAAATATGCACAACACTAAATAATAAATAAATATTTCAGGTTTCACCTGTAGATATTTGGAAATAAAGAAAGAAATATCTTTCTTTACTCACAACCAAGCACGGGTTTTATCACAATAACAAACACACTCCTCCGTATACTACGAAGAACTAAATATTTTCACTCATTGGATGGGGGGTGGAATGCAGTACACCTACCCCTCCTTATATATTGCATGCTAACGCCGCTGGGTCATTTTTGACCCGAACACCGTTATCGTAAAAATTTTTGTGTGTAAGTTTGTGGCCAAATAAAAACAAATAAAATCATAAAATTACATTCCTTATGAATAACAAAACAAAGTAAAAAGACGTCAATTGAAAATCATTAACGGTAACTAATTGTGGTTCGTTTCTTAAAGTATTTGGGTAAAAAAAGACCCGAACACCGTTAGAGGGTTAAGTAGTGGATCATTTTTTTTTGTTTTAAAGGCCTGAGGCAGTACACATTCGTTACACAAAACGTTGCCTGAAAAAACGACTTAGTAGTTTTTTGGTGCCCCTCCTCAAAGAAAAACAAATCATTTAAAAAAATAATAAAATAATTAAATTTACATGTGTTTTATTATTTCTTCAATGTGTTCAATGTACGAAAATAATTTTCCTTTACAGTAATTGTTTGTTGCCCAGCAACTACTACATGACGCAGAATCTTTACCTTTTCCGCTCAACTTTTTGTCAGAAATGTCACAATTTCTGGACGGTTGGCAGAAAATACTATTTTTTCTACTAAATGAGAATAATATAATAAATACCAGAAATGACCAAATAATAATAAAAAAATAATTAGCTTTCAAAGTTCATGAAAATATGGTATTAATTATTATAATGAATAACTTATGATCGGTGATATGGCGATTTCTTTTTTTTTATGTTTTAAGGCTTTGTTTTGCCAAAGAAATATCAACAAACGCTTCTATTAGAAGATGGATAGAAAAACTTCTATTTTAATGTTTGACGATGCTTCATCAGCCCAGTGCTAAATCATTTTTTACGTAGTAACTATATTAATTTTTATTAAATGAAATCTCCTGTCTTAATTAATTACAGTTTGTTCCACCAAATGATGAGCCTTCTTATAGGAGTATTTTTTGGAGTGGACTATTAAAACTCCATGTATTAATTACGTGCCAACGTTTCGGTCAAAAGACGTCTGACCTTTATCAAGGCAAAAAAGAGATTGTTGGAGTTACAATAGTACTTTTGTACTATATATTAACTTAAAAAATTATGTTGAGATTGTGTAACTACAATTGCTTCAAATTAAATGAAACCCTCTGTATCTTAGTTATAAATGATCTGAAACCTGTAGAATATATGTATTTTTAGAATCGTCTTGATGTCCCCTATTTTATCAGAACGTATGAGCATTTGCTAATGAATCAACCTGTATAATAACATTAGTATAATTAAACCAAATGTAGTATGTTGTTTATTTTGAATTCAAATTGTTGCGAAAAGATTTTTTTTTCAATTTAAATGTAGATATTTGAGCATTCTTCAAGGTGGATATAATCACAAAAACATTCTAGTTTTAATGATTTTTTGTTGTAATTTGGGGTGTAATTTATTCAATTAAAAATTGTAACGGTTTAGGTTTAAAAATAAACAGAATCAATAGATGTCGCTAGAATTGAAAGGATCAGTATATCGTAGCAGGTCCTGAGGAATAAATTTTTAGATAGAGCCGCAGCTTCCCGACGTCGATTTAGAGTAAGGGGGTTCTTATTGAGGTTGAAGAAATAAACCGCTATCCTAGCAAGGCGTCACCTGTTGAGTAAGAAAGAGAAATATAACTGACCAACAGAAGATCAAAAGGTTTTACTTAATCCTATTACAAAATACAATATTCAGAACAAATTGACAACAGTAATAAACCGCAAAGAAAGAAAGACAGTCCAAAATTGCTATAGTAGCAAGAGAGTGAGAAAGAGAGAGACTGTCTGATGTCGTCACGTATACCCAAGAAATAGTAGCACTTAATAATAAATAAATTACAAAAGTAACACACAGTATATACAGGTAATCTCCAAAGACACAGTTTGTAGTGTCAATATTTAAATTGAGTGCTAAAAGGCTACGCTCATTTTTTTAAATTTTTGGTTTTCGACGTATTTTAAAAATAAAATTATATGTTATACACTACAGACAAGTTAAATTAAATTTTAAAAATTTCAAAATTTGATTAGGTAAGGTCATGTTTGAGGTCCAAGATCAAACATATATTTCTAAATATCTCAAAGAGTATTCCATGTACACAGTCGTGTAATATATCAATTGAAAGGGAATTTTGAGATATTAACGAATATATGTTTGATCTTTGACCTCAAACAAGACCTTACCTAATCAAATTTTAAAATTTTTTCAAATTTAATTTAACTTGTGTTATAAAGTACAACAACATTCCTTATAGAAATACTCGGTTTACATACACTACTTACACACGGCAATGAATATGTCAAACATGCAACGACACTTGAGATTAAAAAGTAATTTGTATTCACTATATTCAGATAAATACCTCCCGCAAATCCAAAAGGCCTTTTTACATCGCATCACAAAATCAAATTAAAGTGCACGAACCCGTGTTGAGCAGATTAAAATCTGGAGTTTATTGAGCGAATACTATTCTACTTAGATCTAAAAAGTTAACGCCGTTATATTTTGTATGTAACTGAGTTTCACACTCGCAAGCAATAAACATAAATCTACTAAAACTTAACTGTATTTATTGTGACGGAGTCCAGAAAATAGTATTTTACTGATGGCGACGAAATTGACAAGTTCTCGCACGGACGATAGAAGTTCCTTGAGGAATGTGTTCGAAAAGAAATTGAAGTTTCATAGAAGGAAATGTTGTCCCAATCGGCCATTCGAATATAGCTCAACTCCAGGAAATAACCAAGAAGAAGGAACAAAGAAAAACTCTACAGAAAATCCACGTGGCTGCTAGAAATTGCACTAAGAAAAAGAGAAAAGAACTAGTACTTACGGTAAGTTCAGGCGAATAAAGTTTCACCAATTATTATTGGTAAATTGTTAAAACATTTTAAATATTCAAGCAGTTTTATTTAACGATCTTTCAAATCTACCAGTTTTCAGCAAGAAAGTAAGTACAAGATGTCGAGCCCATTGCGGAAATAAAAATCGATAATTATTTTCTACCAATCGAAAATTTGCAGAATGTGGGCCAGATATGAATTTCATCGTAACGTATTAATCACGACATACGTTTCTTCGATTTATATTCCGTGCCAACATATTGCTCAAGACACATGTTTATTTGGTGTATAAAATAAAATTGTAACAAAATTTTAATTTTTGGCGTGATGACTCTTAAAATGAGAATTGTTTTTCTTTTAAATTTTAAATGTAATAATAAACGTACAGTTTAATTACATTTAGCCTTAAAAAATCGGTCACTGCTCAGGGCGAAATATAATCCATATTCCACATTAAACTTCCCGAGCACTTTATTAAACCATATTAATAAATTATATGCAATAACGAAAAATTTGGATGGTGGTCGATATAAATATTTTATGCAATGTCTAGAATTGAAGTAACCGTAGTCTTGATTCAAAATAAATACTTCACTATGATTTATAGTTATATCTTTAGTTTTTTAATTAAATAAATAACACCCAAGTTACAAGAAAAACATTAGAACCAGAATGTTTTTTTTTATTATATCTACCTTGAAGAAAGCTTACATATCTACATATCTATCTTACATATCTACACCTACACGACATAACCAAAATTCAAAATCTTTATTAGACATAATTTTAATTTCTGATAAATCATTAATAAACAGCTGCGGAATACATGATATTACCTTTTCAGATCATGAAACAATATTTTGTGAGCTTAAGTTATTTTTGCCACAAAATGTAACATATAAAACTATTAGACAATTTAAAAATTTTGATGTAAACGTATTTCACAGTTATTTATCATTAGTACCGTGGCAAAATGTTTTTGCTCTAAAGGATATTAACCTAAAAGTTGAGTTTCTTACTAATAAAATTATTGAAACACTTAATATATGTGCTCCCTTTAAAAAATCAAAATCACTCATAAAAGGATACCCTGGTTAACTGACAATATCAAACTAATGATTAAATTAAAGAAAAAAGCACTCAAAAAATACCAGAATTCAAAACTCTTGTGTCATTGGGAATACTATAAATCGTTACGTAATTTGGCGAATCAAGCTTTAAAAGTTGAAAAAGGGAATATTTCAAGTATATTGAAAGTAACAAACAACCCAAATATGTATGGAGTCAATTAAAACACTTAGGTGTTGGTACAAGAAAAATAATTACATACCAAATCAAATTAACAATGCAGAAATGATTAATAATTACTTTCTTGAAAGTATTCCTACAACAAATGTGAATAGCAATAATCTTATTGAATTTTACAATAATAATAAATTTAATTCTAACATTCAAGAATTAACTTTTCTGTCGTAAGTATATCCGAAGTTGTTAAAATTATTAATTCAATTAAAACCAAAGCGAAAGGTTTCGATCACCTCAATGTTGATTTAATAAAACTATGTTGTCCGATAATACTGCCTTACTTAACTCATATTATCAACTCATGCTTACTAAATAGCGTCTTTCCTGAAATGTGGAAAAGAGCAGCAGTCATACCTATTCCTAAAACAACCAACGTTAAAGATTTGAAGGATTTACGACCCATAAGCTTGCTACCGGTCCTTTCTAAATTATTAGAAAAATCATGAAGTCACAAATTGAATGCTTTTTACATAGTAATAATGTGATTCCAAATACACAATCCGGTTTTCGCTCTGGATACAGTTGTACTACGACCCTGAGTCATATAACTGATGACTTATTAAAAGCTCGTGACAGTGGTAAGGTTTCAGTATTGGTCTCCCTAGATTTTACCAAAGCCTTCGATACTATCAATCATTGTATACTTCTCTCGGTCTTAAAGTATATTGGCTTTGCAACATCTTCAGTAGCACTTATCAAAAGTTATTTGGAAGATAGGACTCAAAGAGTACAACTGTGTGACTCAATCTCAATCTTTAAACCTATTACGAAAGGTGTACCGCAAGGTTCAATCCTTGGACCGCAACTATTTACCATTTATACCTCGAATTTTTACAAAGAAGTAACTACTTGTAAGATACACATGTATGCGGACGATACTCAGCTTTACCATTCATTCGAACTCATAGATAAACATATTTCCATTCATAAAATCAATCAAGACATTGAAAATATATTTAATACTGCAAATGTACATAACCTAGTAATTAATGCATCCAAATCAAATGTTATTTTATTTGGAAATAAACATGATCTTACCGAACTACGGTCTTCTCTCACTTTTACGTTAAATAATGAAATCGTTCCTATTGTCCAAGAAGCACGTACATTAGGTTTAATCATAGATAATACTTTCAGATATACTGCCCAAATAAATAATTATATTAAAAGATCATATATTCAAATAAAAATATTTACCCGCATAGACAATCTCTAACAACTTCAATTAAGGCTATGTTATGTGAAAACCTAGTCTTATCTAACTTTACATATTGCTCAAACATCTATGGCCCAGCAATTACCAATGATACCTCACAAAGAATACAAAGAGTACAAAATTTTTGTCTTAGACTTATATTTGGAATAAAAAATATGAGAAAATTTCTTATAAGTTAGAGGATATTCATTGGCTCAATATGCATAATAGGCGTCTACTAACTGCTTCCGTGTTTTATCATAGGATAATTTTGACTAAGAGCCCTCCATATCTTTATAACAAGATCACCTTTAGAACTGATGTGCACCATTTGAACTTACGTCACAAATATTTAATTACGCCTCCACTTCACAAGACGACCATATTTCAATCAAGTTTTAGTTATCATATAGCCAAAATCTACAATAATTTGCCGCAGCATTTCAAAGAACTATCTGTTGCCCAGTTTAAATGTAAGATGAAGGAATTTTTGTGTAATAAACAGTTTTGTAAATAATTGTTTGGCTGAATAAGAGTTTAAGTTTAGTAGTAAGTGTAATTTTAAGTTTAATTTAATTTTAAGTCTACATTAGAGTTACACGATACGGTAGTTTGATTTGATTACTTCTCTTTTGCACACCACAGAATTTAGTTTAAGTTAATTTAAATCGGTATCACCTAGTTTAGGCAAATTATATAGTTATACACATGTACTAGTTGTACAAGGTTTTAATGGAAGAACAAGACCTGCCATTGACAGGAATTGAATTTAACACCTTGAGGTTCTTCTATACTATTTTCCTCAAGCTATTGTTCTCTTGTTGTCATATTTTGAAGAATAAAGGCAATTATTATTATTATTATTATTATTATCTACATTAGGATTGAAAAAAATATTCACGTAACAAATTAAATTCAAAACAAACAACACACTACATTTGGTTTAATTATACTAATGTTATTATAAAGAGTGATTCATTCATAAATGCGCACACATTAGGATTAAATACGGGGATCAAGATAATTCTAAAAAACATATATTATACACCTATATCCGATCCTTTATAAGAGAGATACAGATTATTTTATTCAATTTGAAGCAATTGTAGTCATTGCTAATAAAGTTTCGATGCAACTAACATCATCTCTACATAATTTTACTACGCCAAAAAGATATGGCTATGATAATTAAATGATCGAGTATGTAACTGCTAACACATCTGTCGACAAAGTTGCATTCAATGCCAATGCATTTTCTTACGTGTACGTTACACGAGTCGACTGCCGAGTGTTGTCATTAATACACAAACTAATAATTACACTATAAAATTGGACACGGTGAGGGTTAATATTAAGGTTAGGATATACACGTAGAGACGCTACTTATACACCTTCAAAAAACCAAAGCTTTTTTTTTCAAAATCAATCGTCTTTGTATAATAAGAATAGTTCACTGATTCGTTGACATGCGACCTTTAATTTGCCATTGAACACAAATAAGGATAAAGGTTGTTCTAATCGCTCAATTTTAGAAACAATTACATTGTTAAATAGAAGATGAAAAGATATTTCCGAAAATAAAACTTTTGACTACTAGTACCATTTAAAATGTTCAAATTGCCCTCCGTTGCACCGCCACTGGTTGTGATAGAAATGTATTATTTATGCGAATAGGTGGGAATTTGTGTAATGCTTTCAGGAAACTGTTGTTTGCGTCGATTTATTAATAGAAAATGCAACCAGAAATTATTAGTGTAAAAAAATATTAAAAGGTTACTTTTTTTCTGTTCTAATCGACCGATGTTGAAGATGCTTACATTGCTGCATAGAAAATGAAATGGTCTTTCCAAAAATGTAACTTTTGATCTCTATTGCCATTTAAAATTTTCAAGTTGCCCCTTGTTGCGCCGTCACTGGTGGAGATAGAAAAGGTTGGTTTATACCAAAAGATGGAAAATTAAAAATAGAATTAGACCTGTCCGAGGGAAAATTGCACGAAAATAGAATACAAATTTAATGAATTTTGTTCCATACTTTAAACTCACACTGTATATAGTATTCTATTTATCTACACAGATTTTAGCAAAGCATTTGACACTATTAATCATAACATTATTATTGTTAAACTTCATACTATTAACGTTAATAACATCTTATCTTAATAATCGTGTCAATATATTGTGTACAACAATTATATGTCAATACCTTTCGTATCAACGAGGGTAAGTCAATTATTATCCGCAATGTAGGACCATCGTTGTTCAAGTTTCCTAATTCCATCGTAAAGAAGGTTTTGGTTAAGATGCAAGGCAGGAGTGCACTGCTTCTTTCAATGCTTCGTCCGAGGTAAATATACAGTCTCTTTAAGTAGACCAAACAAGTGATAATCAGAAGGAGCAACATTGGGACTATATGGAGGATGAGCCAATACTTCAAACAATTTCTACTTTGAGTTCTACGAGGGTTGCTAAGTTTTGAGATACGACAACACTGATGCAAAATATGCCAAATCTGACATTGTCATTGTAAACTTTGTCATTTTTAATGAAAACGTACTCAGAACGTGTTGTAATACAAGTGCTAGCTGTGTGGTTTACAAATACTTGAAACATTCATCTTGGTCAAAAAATGGAATTAAATTGCGAAAATTTTGATGCAATGATTTTCTATGACTTTCGACGTGGATTAAACCAACAGCAGTGTGCCGATAATAAAGCACTATTTCAAACCACCGTGTTTTGCTGGTTTTCGAATTCAATCGTGGTCGCACTTCGCTACAGGATAAATTTGGTAAAGGTCGTCCAAAATCGGCTGTTGTGCACGAAAACATCAATTTTGTGCGTGAACTGATATTGAAAGATCGTTGTGTGACATACTGTAAAATTGAGGCATACTGGGCATTAGTTCCACTCGCATACATTTAATATTGGATAAACATTTGGCTGTCAAAATGATTTTGGATATCGCATAATTTGACAATTACTCAAAAAAAAGCTCGTGTTGACTGCTGCAAAGAAATGTTGAAAAAATTCAATCGCGGTGCTTCAAAAGACCACTGTCTATAAGATTGTGACAGGCGACGAATTATGGATCTATGCATACAAACCCCAAACTAAACAACAATCGATTGTATGGGTCTTTTCAAACAAAAACGTTTTGAGCAGTCAAAACATCGAATTGATGGGTTATCTGCCGTACAGTCCTTGTGTGGCATTTAATGATTTCTTCTTATTTCCGCAAATCAAAAATAAATTGCGAGATCAACGTTTTTTGACGCCTTAAGGACCGGTTGATGCGTTCAAATCACATGTTTTGGAGGTACCTCAATCGGAATAGAAAAAGTGCTTCGACACTTGGTTCAAACGCATGCAAAAGTGTATTGATCTTAATAAAAAATATTTTAAAAAACAATAAAACCGTTTCCAATTATAAATATTTGATTTTATTTGTCTATCTCAAAACTTAAGTAGCAACCCTCGTAAAAAAATTGAATTTTTTTGCACTGTAACACAAAATCTAATTTTCTAAGAATTAAAGTGTTGCTCTTCATTTGGTCTAAAGTTACTGTTAAAATTTGTTTATTAAATTTACAAAACAAAGTTGCTAGCATTTTTAAAGCTCGTTAACAAAAATATTTCAGAAAAACAATTATAAGTCGGTAGCACTGATAGTAAATCAAAAAATAATTAGATGAATATGTAGAGAGTAAAAAACTACGCCAAAACATCTTGAAAGATACAAGGTGATCCATTTAAAAAAAACATTTTTTTGCCATTCCGTGAAAATAGGACATCCTGTATCGTTTAAAATAATTTTAAAAGCAGATGTTTAATATAAACTTTGTTTATCTATTTCCAACGGGCAAACTATTAGGAAAGAACAACGTACTAATGTAGAATCCTTTTTATTGAGTAATAAGTAAAAATTTAAAATTAAAGATTTAAGTTACTACTTATAGTAAGTACAATACTCTTCTTGTTACGTATTATTAAATAGGGAGTGTGATTTTGATAAATAAGGGAAAAACAGTTTTACCGGCGATTCTAACAAGAAACAATATCGAGCGATTTTATTCAGAACTAATGATTTTGCAACTTCCAGTGGTGTTAAATCAATCAATTTTTAATTTGCTCGTACGCAAAATTAATCAGGGAATTATCGTACCAAAATAATTGAGGACATAATTAACTTTAATTTCGCCTGCATGTAAATTGCAACTCAAATCGATTGATACAATTGCATACAGTTTATTAATTGTTATTGCGCTAACACGTGTCTTTATAATCATTTTAACTTTTACATGTAGAAACACGGCCAGTACCTATTTATAAACATAATTTAATACTTTATGCAGTAGTATAGCTGTACATATCGTTTTCTTAAGGATTTAATTTAAAAAGTACACAATAACAACGGCTCTTTTGACCTCAAAATTACAACATACTTTAGCTAAAATTGTCGTCTCTGTTTGGTGAATTTTTTTTACGAGTAAATAATTTTGGTCTTGTTCGTTTTAAGTGCGTTGTACTGTAATTAATTAGATTTTGTTCGTGTTGATAAAGCACGTACGTTTTTTATATTTACTTTTGCTGCAATAGTTGTTTTCTTTTGTTATTTCATCTGACGTGGTGTTGTGAAAGGTGTTATCTTTGTTTTCTCATATTTAGGCTTTAAATAAATGTTTATCTCGACTTTTTTATCAAAGGTTTTGTAGAAGCGTATCCCATATCTTGCTGTTTTGGTTTTGCTGAATTGATTTAGTCATTGTTTGCTTCAAGGAAAGAGCTTGAATTATGTTGTTAAAGTAAAATTGGATATTTTGTTTTGACTAGCTCTTCAACACATTGATTACGAACCACGGTTAAATTCTAAATTTACAGATTGATTATCTTTCTTAGAATTGTAACGTATTTTTTTCTTTAAGCATGTAGAAATTAAAAGGAAAGGGGATGCAGGTCCCCAGTTTGTATTTTAGTATTTTTAAGTTAGTTGATAGTCGGACTCTAGGTTAGTAACATGTAGTAAAAGCAAGAACATAACTTAGCGGAATAATGTTGTTGAAATTATACATTCGCCAGGTAATGAAGTACGCTAAATGGCGTCCGCGTAACTATTGAGAAGTGATTCGTATGCTTGTGTTTAACTTACATTGATAATAAAGTTAAAGAACAAGCCAGTTCGCGAAACTAAAGAGATTTTTTGTTCGATTTAAATAAAATGTCAAAAAAAAAACGCTAGCGAACTAGTCAATATCTCTTACAACTGCAAATTTATTATAACAATGCATACCGTAAAAACATTGAATAATTGAATCGGCGCAATAAACAGGTTCTTGATTAAATAAATTTGGTGGAACAACGACATAAATCTTAGAAGTTTTGGTGCATACCGCAAAACAGATTATTCAGATCATCAGAAGAAAACCAACTGTAAGTAAACTGATTGTTTTTCCCGGAAAACTATCGTGTTTTGTGTGTTTCTTGTGTGCGGTTACGAATAACCAAAAATTAATTTAGAAAACGTCCTAGCATATTTTTCCGTTTGTTTTTGTTTGGTAACGTTGTATCATCAATCTCATTTCGATCATAATCTTCGTGAATCTGTTATTAGTTTCTAAGCAAATTTCGGTATAATCTGTGTTTACTAGTGAAAGCGAGCGGTAATGTCATTATATTTTTATATTTTTGCCATTTTTGAATTTTGATGGCGTTACAAAATCCAAAAAAACAAGAAGGGAAAATACTACGTATCGTCATTTTACTTGTACAGTTTTAAGAATTAAAGTAAGAAGGAACACTGGTAGTGCGCCTTAACTATTCAGATGTGGTTTTAGACTCTCAGTTTTATGTAGTAGCACAGTGAACACGTAGTTCTTATGCAACGATAAATTTTTATGTGTTGCTACTATAGTTGCTATAACGGCCAAAGAAAGTAAAAGTAGGAAAAAACGTTCTAAATGGTCCAAGCTCTGGTTTCTGAAAAGAGAGCAGCTTTGCACACTAATTTATTTAGTGAATTAAGGTTACAACCTTCAGATTGGTTCAATTATTTACGTATGGAAGAGGACACATATTTTCTCTTCTTCAGATGATAAGTCCTCATATAGGAAAAAATAAATACTGTTATGAGACAAGTAATAACACTTCATGAGCTATTACGTGCTACTCCACGTTTTTTGCAACTAGATGAATGTACGAGGGTCTCAATCAATAAGTCACATGACTACTACTTTTTTTCAAATAGAACACCCTGTATATATCTTATTATTTTAAAAGTTTACATCATACACTATGTATTTGTATTAAGTTTAGCTACACCTATCTCATGCAGATTTCGGTAATTCCACTTTGATCATTTTTTGACACTAAATGTTAGTTCTAATTACGAGAAGTAGAACGACAAGAATAAATAAAGAAGCAAAAAAAAAACAATGGCAACATTTAACAATTTGGTAATGATACTAATACTTGTACAACAAATGTTCCAAATGATGCCCATTAACTTCTAAACATTTCTGGACTCTCTTAATGAAATTAATATTCACAGTGAAATTACCG
This sequence comes from Abscondita cerata, assembly GCA_030710515.1. Taxonomy (NCBI): domain Eukaryota; kingdom Metazoa; phylum Arthropoda; class Insecta; order Coleoptera; family Lampyridae; genus Abscondita; species Abscondita cerata. Next base: position 99,626 of record JALBCR010001472.1, on the reverse strand, counting down.
GAAACCTAATACAAATAGGTAATATATAATGTATACTTCTAAAATAATAAGTCATATACAAAATGTTCGATTTGAGAAAACATAGTTATGTGACATTTTAATCTTTACTCCCTGTATAATAATAAAAAAAATAGTATTTATAAACGATACGCAGGTATGTTGTGAACAATTTTTCAAATATATAAGATATTCTCCAACTCTTACTAGAAGATATTTGAGTTTTTCTACATAAGAAAAAAGTAATGTTTTTAGATTAAAAAAGAAATTATAGCTCAACAACTAATTATTAACAAAATTTGTTTAGAATAACGTAAACATTCAAAAAATTAAAAAATATTCAGGGTGTCCTATTTAAAATAACAAATATATAACATGGTTTCGGTATATCAGGAAGTGGCAAGGGAATGCTAATGTTTCCAATAATTAGTTGACCTTTCAAAACCCTTCCATGTCAATTTTCAATTTTCAGCTAAGTTTAGATCCGTCTAACCAACGTCCAAGTATCACTTTTACTTGATACATCACACGGCTAAATGAATTATTATGTAAATATCTCACTATTTTACGAATTAATTACATGTGATTTACATGTTTTTCTTCTATTTGGAAGTGGGCGTTTTTTTTCAGATAAAAATAGAGGCAATCTTAATAATTTTGGTTCCTTAGAAGAACTCCTTTAGGTGGAGGTAAAAGAATAAAACAACGCCTAAAGTTAACTTTCGCCTACGTTTCTCCCAACAAGCGTGGGCTTCCTCAAAGCTTAAATTTATTAATTTTATTAGATCTTTAGGAAGCCACTTAAAGAAGTTCTTCTAAGGAACAAAAAATTATTAATCACACTTAGAGGATCAATAAATTATTATGCAATCTTTTTTAGATCATTGTTTTTGGTTTTTTAATCACAAAATGTGCAAGTAACATCACTTTGAAAGATTAATTTCCAAATCAATTTTTTCAAACTTTTTGACTAACTCAGGTATAGTTGTTGGTATTGTAAAGGGATCAGGTATAGATGAGTACTTACTAGGTTGTAAATTAGAAAAATGTGGCCAATGCATTGTGATACTAACTTACATGTCAATACAAAAGATTTGATAGTTTCTCTGTAATATTGGAAGGCGCTTGTCTGGGGGTAGATTCTGCTATGGAAGTAACTAAGGATGCTGATGATAATGATGATGATGATGTTTGTATTCAATACCAAGGTTGGCTCTATGATGATAAAAATTCAATGACGATCAAGAAAATTAAAAAATAATGAACAAACAGAAACATTGTTATTTTGTCATTAGTGAGAAAAGTTAGATTAATAATTAAAATTTGAGATCAAGTGGTTTTTAAGAAATAAAGATTTTTTAAAAATTATTTAAATGGTAGCACTGTAGTTTGCCAGTTAAGTTGAATTAAGAAAAACTACTTTGACAATTAATTTTAAAAGTCTACATAAATCAATTAACCGAAATTCGAATCTTCCAAAGACAGCAATTAAACGGTTAAACCTAATCTAATTACATAAGGTTGTTCTTTAAAAGGCTTCATAAGAGGGTGCCTGACCTGTTTTGGACTTTCACCACTTCTATCTAGCACAAGAACAGACTTACTAATTATAATTATAAAACTGCACTTGATTCAGTATAGTATGTGTGAAGACTATATTATAACATATGTATAGATTATGAATATATTTGTTTATTGGAGCAAACTGTATTAGTAATTTGTAATTTGTGAGTAAAACCAAATTATTATGAGAAGTAAGGTCACTACGTTAAGGTGTGTGTGTAAAAAAATAAAAGGCGTTTATAAAATTTTGGTTCTTATTTCAACGAAGTTTATTAACATTTTTTCATGGTCCTTCGAGCCGGATGAAGTAAAAAACAGAGACAGTTTATTAATTGAATAAAATCGTCTACATAAATTGGAAACGCAGCCGGAATTAAAGAATAGTTATACCCAATTTATGCGTGAATGTGAATCACTAAGTCATATGACTAAGTTAAGGAGAATTTGTAAAAATTGTGTTAAATATTTTATGCCACATCACTGTGAAATGAGATATTTGAGCTTAACTACAAAATGAAGGGTAGTTTTTGAAGCTAGTTGTCTAATTAGTACAAGTTATTCACTCAATTAATTGCAACACGTTGGTCCACCAATTCAAAAAAGTTTGGTTTTTAATTTTGTTGAGATTTCGACAATATCCGATTGATTTTTTGGCCGATATAAAGAAAATGTATCGGTAGATGTTGTTAGATGAAAGTGATCGCATGTTGCATTAAATTCTTTGGCGAGAAAGTTTCGATTTGCTTCTTGAAATTTATCAATTGAATCGAATTACATATGGAACTACTTCAGGTTGGTTTTTAGCTTCATCAATTAGCATTTGAGTTTAACAAAAAGTATACACGGGCGGCTGATGCTATCATGCATGATTTTTACGTTTTCGATTTTTGTCGAGAGCAAATACAAGAAAAGAGGCTAAGGAGTTATGCGAAAGGGTTTCATTCGTTTTAAAATGTGTTTTTTTTTCTATTAAGAAAATGAATAGCTAATGAACCAGCAATTTTTTCTGATATTGAGTGTTTTGCAGATCTGCCAGGGGGCAAAGAAAACACAAAAAGCTTGGAATTGTATTGCCTTCATCGTAATGATTACTTGTTATTTTAAATATCGGTTGACAGTAGCATTAATGTTATTAAGCGTTCTATGCTGTACGTAATTAGCCAAATTTTTAACCCTCTTGGACTAGTCAGTCCAAGTCACAACAGGTAAGGTTGTTCTGCAGTTTTTATGGCAGCAGAGAAATGATTGGGATTCGCCAGTATCACCTCATATATTGTTTAAATAGAAGCATTTTCAAGAAAATGTTCTCTCAATAAAATAAAAATACATAGATTTGTTTTAAATCAAAGATGGCTCTATTCAAGGTTGTGACTATTCCTCGTTTAGAATTATGCGCTATGTTGTTACTTGCAAAATTGGTTAAAATCGTCGAAAATTTATTAAGGTTATATTTTGAAAATATATTATTATGGTCTGATTCCACCATAGTTTTCAGTTGATTAAAGGTTTTTAGAAGTTCGTTAAAGGTTTTTGTGGCAAATAAAATTGTTAAAATTAATGATCTTGTCCCGAGGGCCATTTTTTGACATGTAAAAAGGATAACCCAGCCAATCTCGTTTTACGGGAGGCTTCCACTTAGTTGATATTAAATTGAGAGTTTTGGTGGAATGGTCCACGTTGGTTGGCTAAAATGAAGAATTAAAAGAAAAAGAAGTAAATTGACAAAAAGGAATGATCACACTGCAGTGCACAAAAGATTGAATAAAACATGCTCTAACCTACTTACAAACAAGCGTCTTTTAACCCATTTCATAATCAAAAAAATCCAATATAATAAATCTTCTTCCGTTGCTCTACGATAATAAATGTAGAAGGTTGTTTGAGACACTCTGGATTATCGTTTCAATCAAAACATCCGTTAATTATTCCATACCACTCGCAATTCTCTTATAAACTATTTAAGGAAGAGCATAAAAGATTGTGTCACTTTGGACCTTTACAGATTCTGTATAGTGTTCGAGATAGGTGCTGGTCTATTCACGGTCGAAGACTTGCAAGAAAGGTAGAGCATAATTGTTTACGTTGTTTAAAAGCCTCACTTACAAATTTTATGCCAATAATGGGTCAATTGCCAAGGGATTGCGTAACAGTATTTGATTTCCATTTAAGAAAACTAGCGTTGGTTACGCCGGTGCCTTTATGTTAATTTAGTACTACTTGGCAATTTTTGTATGTTTTGCGACCAAGGCTACTCACATTGAAGTTGTGTTCTACCTGAGCACAGAGTCTTTTCTTATATTACGACAATGGCACACATTTTGTTGGTGTTTGTAGAGAATTGAAATTAACTATTCAAAATTTAAATGTTTTTGGAAAGAGATAGGATCACCTGAAAATTAATTCTAGCAAGTGCTCCTAATTTTAGCGGTATCTGGAAAAACGCGGAGTAGCGAACGTGTTTTAGGTTCAAGTCATAACGTCACCTTTGTGTACATTTGTACGCCAGGTCGAATCCATAATAAACTCCCGTTCTCTTACACCAATATCCGACAATCCTGATGATCTTGAGCCTTTAACATCGAGCCATTTTCTGATCGAATGTAAAATTACGTCGTTACTTGATGGGGATGTTGTTAATGTCGTAGTTAATCGCTTAACCAATTTCAAACGTTTACAAAAGATGGTTTGTCAGTTCTAGTCTAGAACGAGCCCTGAGTACTTGCATGAGCTACAAAGAAGACAGAAATGAATGACACATACAACTCAGCAGCTTAACGTTGGCGATCTCGTTTTGATTAAAAAATCAAATCATCTTCTTTTGTCCTGACGTCTTGGTCAGATCGTCGAACTACATTACGGAGTCAATAGAGTTTCGAGGGGGGCAACAATTAATTCAATTTCAATTATTTGTCTATTTACATTAACAAACGATTTGGAATTTTTTAACATAAAATAAAAGCAACAACAAAAAAAATTAAAATCTTTTTCCTTGGCCCTTCTCTTTATTCTATTCTTATTACTTTTTTTCTTTCTTCCATCCATTTTCTTTCCTCCACTACCTTCCTCATCCATACAATTCTTTCACCTCTCTCTCCCTAGAACACTTTTCTCACTCTTTCGTCCGCTCTTACTTCACTGCATTCTAGTTTTAAATGCTCTACATTTTCCCACGTCTCCCTACACATTCTTCACTTCCTATCTTCGTTCTTCTACCAGTACTTATTTTTATTTTTTTTATTTCCTATTCTAAATCTTGCAATTAGTTTTTTTATCTTACAATGCTATTTTTTTGGTTATGTAATTTGGTTTTCTATCTGTTATTAATTCTTTATACTTTGTGATTTATTTTCCTTCTCTAATTCTTGCTCTTCTTTTTGTGCCTGTATATCTTTATCTCTCTGTACTATTTTCTCTTCCATACTTCTTCCCCCATCTCTTATCTTTTATTTTTCCCTTGCATATCCTGCTCTTTTATAATATCTTCTTCTAGCATCTTTACCGTATTTTATCTTTTGTTCCTCTACTTCCTTCCAACATTCATATAAAATCTTATTTTCTTTCTTGCTTTCCATTTTTTCTTCATACCGTATTTCCTTTTTTCTGTCTGTATTTTATTTTTTCCAACTTACATTCTTCTTTTGACTATGTAACCTGGTGTTTCCTTCTCCAAGCTTGTATCATCTCCAGTTTCTCCCATTTTCTCCATCCCCACATTTCTGCTCCATACATCAACACATTTTTTACCATTCTCTCAAATGTCCATCTTCTTTTCTTCAAATTTTTTGTAAATATTCTTTCTCCTATATCCCATATTTTCCTTATTATTTTATTTCCTTTTTTCTAGTTCTTTAATTTGGTTTTCGTCCTTTGTTACAGTTTATTTGTAAACAAACTAAAATAAATATATAGCAGTGCTAGATGACCTACCGGCAGCTCTTCTTAGTCGAGAGTAGTCGTAGGTTGATTGAGAATCGTTCGAAATCAAGGCTTCTACACTGTTCGAAAAATTTATAAGGCGCCACTTAGGATTACGTATCAGAAATGTCTAGAGCCACTGAAACTCGTAGAACAAAAACAAACCGTACGTGAATAAAAATATGTATATTGTTATAGCGACTAGAGTTCAATTAACACATATAGACACACATAGACACAACCATAGATAATATCATTTAACATAAATAGCAAAATATCGTTATCAAATAGTAATAATTCACGAGAGCGAGTTAAATCACGAACGTAAATTCGAAGTACAAACGTCGCCAAATAGGTTAGCGTATTTGACAGTTGATAACACCGATGAATCCCTGTAAATGAGTTACGCGACAAAATATTGTTCAAAACGTATTTACTAACAATTACGACGGGTACCGGACCGTGGCTGATTATCTAAATAGATTAAAAGCGCACCAAATTAATCGTACTTGAATGATCCTTTGAGTTCACAAAGTTATTTATAAGTGCCCAAAAAGGTACGTTGTTAAACGCTCAACCACGATACATATATAGTACATAGAACGCGACAAAATTTGATAATGACATGCATAAAAAAGTAACTTAGCTCGTGTAATTAGAAAGTCTTCAGTGTTTGACAGTTAATCGGTAGAGATAACAGCTCTCGTATCCAAATCTAGTATTTGAGTATCCAACGAAGAAAAACGAAAAGCCAAAATGGACTCCGATGATAACAGTTGCTAGGCTGCACCAAGAATTAGATAAACGGCTTATCTTGAATGGTGGACTTGACCCGACGATGGTTTCAAGGTAAGTTAATTAACCATTTAAGTATAGTTTACTTTGTAATTAGTTTATTAAGTTTTGAATTTCCACTGTGGTGAGATATCCACTTCGATATGTTATAATTTTTGGATTATTATGATTGCCAGTATAACCATTCTTAAATATCCATTGACTAATTAAAACGGAGTACGTCAAGCGAATGACCAAAACGACAAAAAGAAAAGAAAAGATGCCTGCAATTAATAGAAGCCGTAAGAACAAATATTTTATTAAAACAAAGGAAAATAAAAAAAAGTACTTACACTGGAACCGGAATCGAAGATTTATTCCCTAATTAAAATGGGATGATTTTACTTCAATCAATATTACAAAGCAGATGTCTAATTGTTCAATTTTCAGACAGCACCTTCTATGTACACTTTTTCAGAACGGAGAGTCAATCGAAAATGAATTCTAACTTCTGCAAGAACACGAGCACAAATATCGGAACCGACAACTCCAAACAAGTAAAATCCCCAAAAAGACTTCTCTATATAAGAATGCATATTCAAATGCATTAGTGTAAACAGGGCGGCCTATACTGTAGGAAGGAAGTTGCTCAATAAATCAATTATTTGCAAGGTATTTATACTTGTCTACCATCTCTTTCTTTTCCTCTCCCCACTTCCATTTCCGTCTTTTTATTCTACCTTTATAATTTTTGTTTTTTTCTACATTTAATTCTAATTTCTTTTTTTCCAAATATCTATTTACCACTTTTAGGCAGCAGTAAAGAGCAAAAATGGGCACTTTAATTGTCATGTTATTAAGTTGTTTCCATTTCATTAAGTGATAGTGTTAATGAATTTACTGACGTATAAAGTGCAAAATTTCAGCGCACAATTTGTTTATTTTTGCGCCTATTTAATCAAGTTGGAAACGTTTTTGTTATTAAACGATACCCTACTCAATTTTTTTTGTTGTATTTAGAAAAATATTTGTTAAATCGAAAGTTATTTCCTTTCAATGGGGGAAATTATGTATAAGTTACGTGTGTACGTAAAACCAAATTATTATGAAAAGTAAGGTCACCACTATGTTAAGGTGTGTGTGTTAAGAAATAAAAGGGGTCTTAAAAAATAATTTTAAGAGAAACACTACAAGTTCTCACAATTTCAGCATCATTTTGTTAATTAAAATGTTGTTAGCAGTAATTACTGTTGCCAAGTTGTTGTAATGTAGGAACATTAATTCATAATTGTGGCTTAAACTATTAAAATTAATTTAAAATTATTAATTTATTAAATTTTACATTTTATCAGAATATCATCCCAAATAAATGTAAATGTTTTACTATTTCAATATCTACAAAATTCAAGATGCACAAGGTGTAATATTCAACCCCAAAACTCGGAAACGAACAGTGAAGTTAAAATAATTTTCACCGTCTATAATCTCCGTTTTATACATTGTTAGAAACTTTATGATCTTATTCTCAGTTTTCAGCCTTCCGGGTTGAACAAAGTCTCTTACTTTGCATTTTCAAAGCAATAACACTTTTTTCAACTTTATGTCACTCGAAATTTGATTCCTGTGTAAAATAAAATTTAAAAGCTGTAATAATTTTTGATGTTTTTATAAAATAGTAACGCAGTAATAAAATAAAAAAGGAGTGTTTACTTGCTTTGTGTATATTGTGTTTACTTGTCGACAAATTGTTTTGCTTCTTAGTTAAAGGCGAGGTTTCTTATTACGTTGCTTTATGTGGCGTTCGTATTATGTGGCAGTTCAAATAATTGTATTAAAGTATTACAGATTGTGTAATAAGATTTTGTTTTTGTTATTCAATGCACGTAAAAATCGTTAAACGAACTTAAAGTAGCTATAAATTTTCATATTAAAATTTAAGTAAGATACATTTAAAACAAGTATTTTTTAAATATACAGGGTGATTGTTTGGAACCGTACATTAGAAGAATGTAGAGATGAGGATATCGTATGGCCCTAAAATTCTGTTGGCCGAAGATTGTGCGATCTTTCTAATAAAAATATTTTCAAGACGGCGGCACTTTTGGAAACACCGGAAGTAAACACATACTATCTTATTTCAAATACGATTACATATTTTTTTATAGTTTTTTTGGTTATAGCAGCTAATTTTAGATTTAGATTTTCATCAGCAATTGCTATACCTAACTGTAGCCGTTCTTCAGATATTGGAACTTTACGATAATTTTTTACATTTGTAACGTCACGCTTGACGTCATATACCGTCGTTACCTCTGTAGATATATCGCTAAAATTCAGACGGTGCGTAGCAGAAGCAGAAGTATAATTTTTGTATTGAAAATGATGGGCAGCAATTCGAACATTTATTGTAGTAGTTTTGTGTTGATTTTAAATATTTTTCTATATAAATATTATTATTCATTGTTATAATTTTTTTAGTAAAGGTTCGTTTTTGATACATTTGTAATACATTCCCGAAGCATCATCTTCGTTTTCATTACATTGCTTACATAATATTACCATAGTGAGGAAAATGTTAAACAAAACCGTTGAAAAAAAAAAAAAAGTTTTTTAGTTATTTTCAAATCCGTCGTTATAAAATCACAAATATTGGACTTAATATTAAAAATAAATATAGAGTATTGTATATTTTTGAAAAGCTTGTGTGAAACTAAATTAGATTATGTAAAAATATAAGTATAGGGTGTCTTATTTAAAAAAATTAAACTTTATACTGTATCATAATAATAAAATTTGAAATAAAAATTTGACTACGCCAATGGATTCTATATAAAAAAGTGCTTTTAGAATGTTCTTTTAGTTTTAAGATAATGCCTATAATAAATGAGCTACAGGCAATTCTGAAAGTGGTCGAAATCAGAGAACCACCCTGTAGCTCCGAAACCAATCCAGATACCCATAAATTGAATTTACCATTGTTATTTTCTTCAAAAATAAGCTCGAGAGTGCTTGGTCAGATTTTCGATATGTGTTATACTTTCCGAAAGACCCTATAATAGCATCCAAAATAAGACACCCTGTACATGTTGTTTATAAATTAGTACCTATTTTGTTTCAACTAATTCAAAAACATAAAACACCAAACTTTTATCATTACGTTCAAAAAAATTAAATTAATCAAAATCTATCTGAAAATAAGTCTATTAAATTTTACCAATCTACACCGTATATTGATGTTTATTGTAACCTAATTATTTCGACATGGCTGCGAGTTCTTTGTTGTTTTTTTTAATAAATATTTTTTATAAACATTGGATTAAAAAAAATATTGTATACCACTCACTGGGAAAATGTTTTTACAGCGGAAACATCCAGATTTTGCCTTCGGCTCATCCTAGAACGAGCCTACTCAGTTTTTAAACAATTACTTTTAGGTACTTCTTAGTGTGTATAAAAATAAGCAGTTTAAATATCATGGACATAAAGTTACCCAGAAGACAAGCCGTTTTAAAATTGAAGATAAAATTATTTTTTGAATATTGCGTTTGCTCTGTTATTATTAGAAAAGGCAATAATATTTTAAAATTACGTTTAATTAATTAATTTAATTTTCGGTGTTATCGGTATTTAATTAATTACTATTGAGCTAGAATAACTTTTGCATGATGCAATTTAGACAACATTATACCACTTTTATTAAAAATTTGTTACGATGCATGCATCAAGAGGCATAGAAAACCCATCAGATTATACCGTGGGTTTTGTTAAATTACAACTGCACTGATTATTTGTTTCAAAAAAATTAATTAATTTTTGACCTTAATAATTGAATAAATTGGTTGTTATTTTTATTTCGTAGGCTATTAATGACTGAAATTGAAAATTAATTCTTTTTTACAAAATTATTTTAATCTGATTAAGGTTGAATTGCAAAAAGTTAAACAGAAAATTGTGAATAAATGTTAAAGGGCTTGTGACGGTAATTTTTCTTTTAATCTATTCCTTTCGGTGCTACTGGTGACAATGTTTAAAATTTATTTACTTTGTGGGAAATTTTGTATTGGTAGTTAGGCAATTTAAGTTACATTCAAGCATTTTGTGACGGGATTATTTCGCAAATAATTGATTTATGGACCATTTTCTCCCTACAGTATAGGGAGCAGTCTTATCTTTGATGATTTTATATTGAAGTTTCTGAGGTTTTAGTTGTTTGGAGTTGCCGGTTCTGATGATTTGTTCTCATTTTCTGGCAAAAGTTATACGTTATTTCCAATTTGCTGACCGTTGTGAGAGGGTGTGCATGGAAAATAATGTCTAAAAATTGAACAATTAGACATGTGCTTTGTAATATCGATTGAAGTAAAATTATTCTACTCTAATTAGGGAATTAGTCTTTGACTACAGTTCCTGTGTAAGTATATTTTTGTTATTTTGTTTGATTTGAATAAAATATTTGCTCTTACGGGTTCTATTAATTGCAAACACCTTTTTTCGTTTTGTTTCCTGTTTGTAGGTTTTTCTTTCTCTTTGGCTTATTCTGCTGGTCATTGCAGACGTACTCCGTTTTAATTAGTCAATGGATATTTAATTATGGTTATGCTGGGAAGGATAATATTCCAAAAATTATAAAATATCAAAGTGGATCTGGTATCACACCATTGTTGGAATTTCAACTTTGAAACCTTTGTCGGGTCAAGGCCACCACCCAGAATAAGTCGTTTATCTGTTTCTTTGTGAGCAATCTAACAACTGTTATCAACGGAGTCCATGTTGGTTCTTCCTTTTTCTTCATTAGAAAATCAAATATTAGATTTAGATACAAGAGCTGTTACTTCTGCGGATTAACTGTCGAACACCGAAGACTTCCTAGTTATAAAAGCTAAGTTAATTCTTTTATGCATGTCATTCATAAATTTTGTTGCGTCTTATGTATACGTACCAGGGTCGTGATTTTAACAACGTACCTTTTTTTGGCGTTGTAGGTATAAATACTTTTGTAAACTAGAAAGATCTTTCAAAGTACCTGATTAATTTTTGTGCATTTTAAATCTATTTAAATAATCGGCCAAGGTCCGGTACGCTCCGTAAGTGTGGTCAGATACATTTCGAACAATATTTGTCGCGTGAATCACTTGCATGGATTTATCGGTGCTACGATTGTCAAATACGCTAACCTATTTGGGGCGTTTGTGCCCCGTACCTTAACTCGTTATCGTGAATTGTTATTATCTGATAACAATATTTTGCTATTATATTTTAAGGAATATTATCTATTGTTGTGTCTTTGTGTTTCTCTGTGTGTTAATTAAACTCTAGTCGTTATAACAATATACATATTTCTATTAACGTACGGTTTGTTTCTGTGTCTACGAGTTCCTAGTGGCTCTAGATATTTCTTATACGTAATCCTAGGTGGCGCCTTATACATTTTTCAAGCAGTGGAGAGGCCTACATTTTGAATGATTCTCAATCAACCCACGACCACTTCCGACTAAGAAGAGCTGCCTACTAGGCCTTCTAGTACTGTTATATATTTATTTTAGTTTGTTTACAAATAAATCGTAACAATTTCGCTGAGGAAATCATTCAAATCATCATTTGGATTTAGGGATATCAAACTTCTTTAAGTTGGTTATTGTTTAATGTTCCTTTTCCTTTCTTTTCAAATTGGGTCTTGATGTAAAAAGTTGTAAATTTTTAGTCCTAAATTTAAATTTAGGAAAATCTAATGAAGCACTATTATTAATTAATTAGTAACGGATATAAGCTCCATGCCAAGTTCTTAATATTATTGAAGGATACTTTTTACGTCGATTAAATAACGAAGTGGGTCTTCTTGAAGGAGTAAAGAAATGATGCTCAAGAGAAACTCGTTAATTCATTCCATTCAGCCTCATAAAGAAAACCCACTACTGATACTTTTAGTTAATTTAATCAATTAAGTATAAGGAGACTACTGATATCTTTTTACGTCGTAAGTAACATTTTTTGTATATTTTACTCTTTGTTCCATTTCGTGAACTTTGTGTCTTTTTATTGCTCATCCGTTTTATCACTATGAATCGACTACGTCTTTATCGTAATCACCAATAAACCAGATAAGTTAATAATTCTGCCCATGTTCTAAGTCATTATTTTTTTTAAAACGTAATTGTATCTGTATTATATTGTAAATTTACTTACACAATTCTTGCGCTTTATATTTGATCAAATGCAAGTTTGATAGAAAAGTTTTGAACCGCCGTTTAATTTAATACTTTAATAAAAAAAAAAATCATAACAAACTTGTAGTAGCCGCCCAACGTAGGACCAAAAGAAATAAGTTAAACGAAAAATTACCGCGTCTCAGTAAAATAAAATTAAGTCTCCATTTAGACTTCTTTGTTCGCACTAATCATGTATCTTTATTCTTGATTCGCTTTTCAACAATTAGCTTATTGTCTAGGTAAGTACCGTTCACTTCACATTCTGATATGGTTTTTTATGGTATGTAACAAGTTGTGCTACCTTTTGGAAATTTTTATGTGAAGAAGAAAACTTAAATGTTTTCTTAAACAGAAAAAAATGTTTTTTTATTATTGCAGACTAATGTATTAGATATTCTACACTAATGAATCTCAATAGAGTAAATTATTAGGTGTTGGGAAGTTGTAATAAAAAAATTATTATTTTTTTATTATTGCTGTAATAATAGTGTAATTAAAGAGATGCATAAATTATGTCTCTAATATATCAAAATTAATTTTGGGTGGACATTTTCGCATTTGTGTGATAATCATACTAGTGCAAACAAACAATATTGAAATTTGCTAAAAACAACAATGGATAACTGTTGGAATATTATATTGGATGAATACCCTTTTTTGTAAAAACCATATTTCTTTAAGGTTTCACAATTCAGTACCAAGAAGTTCAAATAATCTACTAATTATTAACGCGGTGGATGAAGTTAAGACCAAAACAAAGTGCTACTGACTTATTACATTAAATGAGATTGGATGTTGAATACACAAAACACACGATAAACGGTGATTACGAATTATGAATCTGATAGTATAATTTATTAAGTACATATTTTTAGTTATGTGATTTCTTAGGAATACTTTTTAAATTTTAAATTAAAATGGGGTCGCTTTCTGAAAGCCTTTGTTTAGGAGTGAAAGTACAAAACAAAAAACAAGCTAATTTATAGCGTCGACGTTTCGGCAACTGAGTTGCCTTATTCAAGACGTAGAATTGATTATTTTACGTCTTAAATTCTTTTGTTTCGTATTTTCACTCCTAAAAGAAAGCCTTTGTGAGCGAGAATCATATTATTAATTATTAGTTATACAAATAAATAAGGATTTTAGAGTAAATTTAATATAAATCATTTATAAATGATGCCGTATTGAATGAGAATGGGAATAGCGTTTGTTATGACGCTAAAAACAGAATCAAGTTTTAAAGTCTTAACACAAAACAAGATTTCTACTTTGATAACCACAACGAAATTAAAGTTGGCTGAATGCGGATCTACGGATACTATTGATATTTCCGTGTAGTATCTACAAGTATAATTTAAAATTGCAATTACTTTAGCAATTTAAATTGGGTTTTTTTTTTTTAAAAAGAAAAATTGACAATTACTTTAGCAATTCTCAATTTAACTTAGACTTCTGTTAGAAGTGTATGAGGATATTTTAAGTTCATTCCTTCCAAATTACACACAAAAAGAACCAACTTCACACCTAAAGAAAAAAACCATTTACAATTTCCAACGAGATCTACACGTAAAGAAAATAATAAGAATGTTCAAAGTATTTACGGTTTATAAAACTTTGAGAATCAATTTTGTCGACGCAAAACTTTCCACACATACCCAATAATTCTGGGAATCAAAAACTTACATTTCTTAAAGAGTGGACACTGATAATTCGTGTATAACGGTGTTCGGGGAGAAAATAGTGTTTATCTAAAAACGACACGATTACTCTAAGCGGAAAATGAGAGAATCCATTTCTGACAGCTACTGCCATCTAATAACAATTTTTAGAACAAGTTTTTAATAAAATTTTATTTGATAGGAAAGATACAAAACAATACATAAAGAAAACAATAGTTTTTCTGTTTTTATAAAAGTGTTAATTTTTTCTTTACTTTCTTTACATTTATTTACATTAAATAACTTTGTCTTCGGAGTTGAGACAATTAAAGTTTCTCAAAAATTGTGTACAGAAATTAACTTTTTCTCCAAATTTATGGTTTTATTAGTTCAATCGTTTTTATGTTGGTCATATAGAAACATAGGTACAAACTATGAATAGTTCATACAGATTGCTCAATATTCTAAACCTGAGAGTTTTTTTTATTTTCTTTTAGATTACCATAAATATTTCTTATGTGGGTTACTAAGTCAAAACTATTTGGTCCTTCAATCCGTATACCTACTATTTACTTCTTGCAGTTTTCAGTTTTATTTAGTATACCAAATGAAAACAGATCAGTGTTGATAAAATTTTAAAAGTAGATATTTTTTAAACTAATGAACCAATATTAAATTTGTTTTTAATGAAAACCATTAATTGGGAAATTTTGCTATTACAGTTTTTGATAGTTTTATCCTGCAACTCAGTTTTCTACAAAGTTTTAATTATTTTGTACATTTATTTTGTTTATCAGACATATCGAAATTGTGGCAATTAAAAACATTTTGTTTTAAAAAAATTTTGGCAAAAAATTGGTGTTGTACATAAAAATAATATATGAAGTTAAAAATGTGTTTAATTAATTAATTTTAATAAAAAAAATAAAGGTTTACTCAACAAAATTACATTTACCTAAAAGTCGCTCTTGTAACTGTTTAATAATTTTAAAATTATTATTTAAATGAAGATTAATTTAACTTGCATTTGTATGCGCATACATGTAAGTTTTTGTTAAATATTTTATTCAGGATTTTTATAATAAATAAAATAAGGATGTGATAGATAAGTTTAATATAAAAAGGCTTAATTTCGATTATAATAGATGCGTTTAGATTTGCTTTTAGCTGGATGCTAATAACGAGATGTTATCTCTAACCTTAATGTTACCACACGGGATTACATCACGTATTAATTTTGATAGATAAATGATAATGTAAGTTATGTAAACATACATCCATTATATACAAAAACAAAATAGTGTAAATTAACTTACAAACTAAACTGTCTAAATTTATTAGTCAATTGAATTGAATTACCAAAAACTAATTTTTCTTGAAAGTTTCTTTCAACTACTTCGAAAGTTCATTAACATTTATGCTTTTCAACGATGTCCTTTTTTTAACTTTTTCTGTAACTGTAACTTCTGGGGATGGTCCTGAAGTGAAAAGTTGGTATTACCTAAACTTTATGTTTTTAATCTTAATGAGCTAATAAAATCAAATTACATTGATTTAGAGTAACTACTAATATGGAGGTGATATTATTTATAATGGAATTAGGTAGAAAATGCAATTTCCTACGAATTGAACACATTTTTTTAAATAACAATGTTCAGATTTTTATCACAGATAAATATGCCTTACAAACAATGCATGCAATAGAAAATATCGGCCGTTAGCACTGATACACAAATTAACGTTTTCTTTAAACCACGTATTGACAATAGGTAGCGCCGTAAGTAAAATAACTATGGATACCAGAAGGTTGTGGATCAAACTTTGGTCACATTACTACATGACAGATGGTGCTGTAATTTTAATTCACTGTAGCATTTCAAACAAATTATTATATTGTTTCTACAATTCTAGAAGCTGTTCACTTTTTCAAATTAAATTCAATGCGTATTGTATTTATTGTTCGGTGCTATAATGTAAGAAACAAGTAATTTTTACAAGCCATCTTTATACTAGTAGTTGTGGTATCTACATCGCCACTGCAACGCCAATGCTAAAAGTGAGCCGCTTTTTTTTTCCAAACTGTTTCAATATTACCCGCACAAATTGACGTGATACATTTGTAAGGTGATATTATCTATCGGTTTGACTGTCTGTCTGTCCCACCAAAGAAATCTCAAATTCATAACATAAATATGTACAAGTAATGGCGGTGTCGCCAGCTCATGGACAGTTGTCATGTACTAAGATTCTCAATTTAAAATAATGATTTCAAGAAATCTGTAGTATGTATGATGCCGGTTGTGAACTCTTCAACATTGTAGAATTACCACCGACACCTGTATACACATGTTTTGTTTTATTTAAGGTTATCAGTGTAAATTTGCGTTGGAGCTACTATACGCTGATGAGCCTCAAATTATGTTTTTATTCGGTTGGCAGAAGTTCGATAAATTGGCTTAAAATTAAAAAAAAATCCGAACTTACGATATGGATATCTATCCATTAAGTCACTTGGTCTATGGCAACTGTTTGTTGCTATTGTTTATTACATTAAAAATAGTCACGTTAAAATGGACATCACAAACATTGCGAGTTATTTCACTGTACCCAAGAAAATAATATCGAAATCATATGATGCAAGGAAAAAATAGTTCCTAGGCACGGGGCAAAGTAAATATAGGAAAATATGATGTTGGCATATTTCCTGGCCTAAATAAGTTCTTAAAATGAGATTTTTCCTTCTGGATAACCATTCTAACTAATTACTTGCAGTCTAAAAAGGAAGTAGTTTATCCTTATAGAGAAGTCATTTTAGGTTAAAATCGATGCTTCTTGTTCAAGAAAATGTAAACATAGCTAAGTTTTCTAACTTACACCTTTGAAAAATACAACGTTGGATGTCAACCAACAAACTATTTTCCAAAGATAATACCTTTATTGCAATTTGGGTATACATAAGTACAAAGTATCATTAAATATTTTCAGTAAAATTTTGAAGTTATATGCACAAATTTCATATAAAAATTAAAAAAAGATATTACGAGTGGACGAGTTTAGTTTAGTGATTTTGTGTATTTTAGGAATTGTTTCCGAAAGAGAAAGTGTGAGAACAGAAAAGTATTACAGTGGTGATAGAAAAAGGATAAATTAATGATTACGAAAAGAGGTAAAAGAAAGAATGCGGGATCCGTAGAAGTTTTTAAAAACAAAAAGAGGCGAAGACACCAGAAAAAGTTCGATCAACAAAAAAATAAGAAAGAGAGAGAGAAATGGAAGGTGGACAAAAATTATGGCGGGAATGAAGAAAGAGATGATGGGAGGATTTAGAGAATGTAAGGAAAAATAAAAACTGAAATCGGAGATGGAGAGAAAAAGGGAAAAATAACATAGTAATTAAAGAACCGGTGAGATGGATCAATCAATTACGGATACTACTAAGCATAAAATCAAAAAGTTGGTGGGAGTGAATGTGAAAGCTCAAGGGGCATATGTGGTAGGAAAAGAAAAGGGAAAAAATGCAATAGTGGTAAAGTTGAAGAGCTGGGAAGAAAAAGGAAAAAAACAAGTTGAAAAAAACAACATATTTATAGATGATGATCTACTAAAGAAGGAAAGAAAATGTAAAAAGCAAAAAGAAAAGAAGCTAGAACACAGGAAGAAGAGTTGGTAGCAAAAAACCTTTAGGCAAGGGTAGAAGAAGAAGAGAAAGGAGCGAAGAAGAGGGTGATAAGAGTAAATTGAAAAGGAAAATTAAAATACTATTTTGGAATATAACGGGGCTGATTTTCAAAAAAAGGGTAGAGCAAAAGGAGGGATAGTAACTAAGGTTAAACATGAGTGAATAGTGGAGGATTAAAAAGAAAGAAGAGGAAAATAGTAAAAACAAAGATGAAGACAGAGGAAAGGGATAATTTAGAAATATTGACTATTTGCAAAAAAAAAATAGAAAAAATAAGTTATAGTAATAGAGGGAATGCTATTACAAAGGAGAGAAGAGAAAATTATAATAGGTGGTGATTTCAATGCAAGAATGGAAATATGAAAGAGAGAGGGAAAGGAGATTACACATACTCAGATAGGAGCGAGGAGTTGGTAATATATCGTGTGATAGCGAACGATAAAAGTATAGGAGATATAGAGGGGTTAATAATTGAAAATGAGATATAATAGGACCACCAGCCTTTGGAAGTAAATATCGTAGAAAAGGAATTTGAAATGGAGGAAGAAACGAAGGCATAGAGGAAAATTAATATTTAGACATAATAAAATATAAAAATAAGATAGAAGAAGCACACGAGACAGTGAAAGGGTTTGAGGTCGACTTGCAAAAGTAAAATAGAACAGGCGACATAAAAGAAAATATACAAGATGAGCAAAATGCAAGAGGAGTGTAGAAAGAACGGTGGAGTGGTGAATGTGAAACATAAAAAAGAGAAATTAGAAAGGGAATGTGGAGGTGGAAGAAGGAAAAATAAGTACAGAAGAGTACAAAGCTTTAAGAGGGGAATACAGAAAAAGATGTAGGAGAAGGAAGAAAGAATATAGAAAAGGAATGGAAAAAATGCATAGAAATTAATTAACAACGAAAAGATAAAAGAAATTGGAAGAATGGGGATAAGATAAGGAAAATGGAAAAATTGTAGAATTAGACTATAAGAGGAAAGAAAGGAAAAACATAATAATGATATAGAAAGATTAAAAGAGCAAAGAACAAGAAAGGGCGAGATACCGAAAAAAGCTGGTTAATGCAATAAAAAATAGAATAAGAAAAGCTAGAGGTATAGACAGCATGCAGGAGGAGCAGAGAAAATACATAGGAAAAAAGATGAGAGAAGAGAAAATGGATATTTGAAAAACTGATGAAAAGTGTAATGATGTATGGAGTGGAGGTGTAGGGAAGGAAGGAGTAACAGATTTTGAAGAGAGTGTAGAAAATGTACTGGACGATGGCGCTAGATGAAGATACATCGAAGTACATAATAGAAATGAAAATAAAGCTAAAAAGATAAGTATAAAAGCGCGGAACAGAGCGATGAGATATGAGAAAAAGCTAGAAGGTAGAAAAAAATTGAAATTTTATACGACTGTTGGAGGCATGTGAGAGTAATGAGGATAAAACATGGACATGAAGAGAGGATGTTTTACTATGAAAGAGGAAAGTACGCAAGGAAAAAGGTGGAAAGATATAGAAGACAAGGGAGGAGGATGGAAAAGAACATAGTAAGGAAGGACAAGGATACGCAAATGCAGCAAAAAAGAGAGAAGATAAAGAGTAGTATCACAAAAGGTACAAGAATTTAATAATAAATGAGAACGCTAAATATATAATGGGAAAAATGAGTTTAAAGGAGAAGAGAATGATTGCGAGGTTTAGAACGGGCAATGTGGAAAACGAAAACATGTACTAGTGGGAGGATATTAAAAGGAAATATAAAATATATAGAGAAAGGTGAGAAAACGTAAACCATACGAGGGAAAAATGTGAGGAGCTAAGGTTAAAATTAATACAAAGAAAGAGGGTATTGAGGAAACGTAGAGAAAAAGCGGGTTGGATGAGAGAAGTGCTAGAATAAAGAAAAACCCTGGAGAGAAGAAGAAAGAAGAAATAAGGAGTTTGCAAGTCAATATATGTATTCATTATAATAAAATACATAAATAAAAGATTCGTTTCCTTACAAATTAAACATAAACTTCATATATATACTTCCCTTTCACTTTAACTAATTCCAAAACTAAATAATCCAAAAATTTATCCTCATATTAACAATACCAAAAATTTTCTTAAATTACACTGTATATATATTTCTATTTTTTCCATCTATTTCTTCTCTTTTCCTTGTCACCTCTTTCATCCATTCTATTTCCTGTTCATCCTCTCCTAATAATATCATTTCCTCTTTCTCTTTAGACCGCAGTTCTCCACAATTCTCTTTTAAATGTTCTATATTCTCCCACCCTACCCTACACATTCTACATATTCTCTTCTCATCATTCATACAGTACATATTCTCTCTTTCCTCATTTCGGCATCTAAATCTCGCTATGACTTTTTTTCTTTTATACTTTTTTTCTCCATCAGATATTCTGGTATTCCTTCCGTCCTTAACTCCCTGTACTTTATATTGTATCTTTCCCCTTCTATCTTTGCACTCCTTTTTTGTAGCTGTACATCTTTATCAATACTTATCATTTCCTTTTCCATTCTTCTCTCCTGCCTTATTTTTCTGTTTATCTCCTCTTTCAAATACCCATAACAATGTTTTCTGTCCTCTTCACCGTATTTGTTGAAATATTTCTCTACATCCTTCCAACATTCCTTTAGTATCTCATTTCCCTCTCTGTCATTTATCTTTTCTTCAAATCTCACTGCCAATTTTCCTGTCCAAATCCTAATTTTATCTATTTTTACTTCTTCTTCTTCTATCCTGGTGTTTCTTTTCCCAATTCCAACGTCTATTTCCAATATTTTAATTGTATCTTCTTTAGCTTTTCCTATTCTTTCCATCCCCATATTTCCGCCCCATACAATAATACACTCTTTACCAACTTCTTAAACAACCATCTTCTTTTTCAACATCGTTTCCAAAAACCCTTTCTCTTATCCCCCATACCTGACTCAATACATTGTTCCTTTTTGTTCTAATTCCTTTATATGCCCCTCATTCTTATTATTATAACTAAAATTATACCTAAGATACTTGTATTTGTTTATTGTTTGTATTTCTTCCTGTTCCTATAACCATCTCTTTTTATTTCTCTTTCTTTTTTTCTTTTTAAACACCATTATTTTAATTTGAAATGTTTCTCCAAAAATTTTTTTAAATTAATTATATTTCTTTCTTTTTGATAGATTATCCTTTTTGGTGGAGAGGCTATAAAAACGTTAAATTATACTCCTATTTTCTTTTATGTCTACGTTGACGATGTTATAGCATGTATTCCCACAAACAGTATCAATGATACATTAGAAATATTAAACAATTATAACCAACACATTAAATTTACTGTAGAGATTGAAAAAAATCAAAAACTTCCTTTTTAGATATAGAATTAATAAGAGATTTAGACAATAACACGATATTAATTGACTATTATACAAAACCGATTGCTTCGAATCGTATTATTAACTATTTTTCAAAACACCCACACCATCAACAACTTAATATTATTAATTCTCTTAAAAACAAGATTAAAAATTGTGTAGTACTCAACTATTAGAAAAATTTAAATCTACTGAATACAATCTTACAAAAATAACTATCCAAGAAAACTATCTACAAAATTAATTTACTATAATAATATTCTACCACCCAATAATCAACTAAATGTTACTAACATTACTAATGACATAAATAATTCCAATACCGTTTCAACTAATACATGCATACAATACAAAAACTAATCAACATACCTTAACTAAGTTATAAAATAATTAATATATTAAAGAATAATCAACTAAAAATAATTTTGTACAATAAAAACACTATATACAATACGTGTTACACAAAACTAAAAGACAAAATTATTTCTACACAAAAATCTTCCGTTGTCTACAAAATTAACTGTTTAGGATGCAATATGTACTATATAGGTCAAGCAAAACAAAAACTAATCAATAGAATGAAAAATCATAAGTATGACTGTACGAAAAAAAGTGACAATACAGCACTCTCGATACATCATTTATCAACGGGTCACAATTTTGATCTCACAAATCCTACAATATTGGACTTTAAAGAAAATTACAATAAACGTCTTATATCAGAAATGTTACATATAAACCTGTACAAAAATAATATTAACTTCAAAACAGACAGCCAAAATCTGAGTACATGTTATAACAATATAATTAGTAAAATCAAAATTAAATCATAAAGACCTTTTTAATAAAATTTACATAATATTTTGTTACTGATGTCCATTTTCTATCCAAAAATTAAAAATTTAACGTTTCTATAACGTCGACGTTTATTATCACTTACTTATCATTTTATACAACTTTTATACAACTTTCACATTACATTCAATTCAAATGTTTGTGGATTTTATTCAATGTACGTTTGTTATAGTTTATAGTGTTATTTACAAGTATTTATTTATCTATGTTATTTATTTTGTGTAATTATAAGTGTTATTTTATTTATATTCATATTTACAGTTTTATAATAGTGTACTATGAACATTTGTTCGTAACTTCATTCATGACCACCTTATTTTACATCATTCAAGTAAGTTATTTTCTATCTTAACTAGTTATAATTTTGTAATGTAGTAAGTTATGTATTCAATTGTTAATTCGTTTTTCTAATCATCTCTAGAGCCTGATGAAGGAAGCATCAATTAAAAAAAAGCTTCCGAAACGTTGCTTAAAATTGAATAAAAAATAAGCGAGTCTTTTTTTAAACAACCCTCTCCACCAAGAAGGATAATCTATCAAAAGAAAGAAATATAATTAATTTCAAAACCATTATTCTAGTTTTTTCCACATTTGCTTTAAGCTTTTTCTTTTTTAAATATTTTCTCACTAACTCTATGATGTCTCTCATTCCCATCTGATTCTTTGCAATTATAACCACATCATCTGCGTACGCTAACACCCACATTTTTTCTTCCTTATCACTATTCCTCTTGTTTGCTGTTTTTTTTATCACCTCTTCTACATCACTGATATATATTGCAAATAAACTTGGACTTAACGCACACCCCTGTCTAAGCCTCTTAGTTACCCAAAACTCTCTTTCTTTTCTCCCCTCCACTCTAGTTCTACATCTTGTTTCTTCATACAGTTCTTCTATCTGCTACCAAATCTTCGCTTATCCCATTCTGCCTCATCACTTTCCACAACAGCTCTCTATCTAAATTGTCAAACGCTGCCTTAATATCTAAAAATAAGGCATATATTTTACTTGCGTCTTTTTCTATCTCTTTATTAACCATGTGCTTCAGGATATAAATATTGTTTATTGTACATCTGTCTTTACGAAAGCTTGCCTGCCAATCTGGTAGTAACTTCCTCTCTTCTATTTCCTTCTCCAATCTGCTTCTCAATATTTCTCCATATATCTTGTGCCCCACATTTGTGAAACTTACCCCCCTGTAGTATTCAATTTGCTTTTTATCCCCTCCTTTATATATTAGACATATTATCGCTTCTTACCATTTTTCAAGAGCTCTTCTTCCCTTCCATATCTTTTTATACCTTTACATCTTGATTTTTCTTCTTCTTTCTTATCTCCTACAATTGTTGGCTGTTCCCTTTGTCTTTCTAATAATCTACTAAAATGTCCTTCTCATTTTTCTCCTACTATCCCTTTTCTTGACTTCTTGAACTTTCTCCTCCTTCTGCTAATGAACTCCCACACTTGACTTTCACACTTTATTTTTTCTATCTTTTTCTCCAACTCCTTTTTATAGGTCTCTCTTTTCTGTTTACACTCTTTTTAAACTTTTTTAGCTTTTTGTATTCTTCTAACTTTATCTTCCCTTTTTTCCATTTTCTTCTCCCTCTTCTCATCTCTTTCTTCTTTTTTGCAATCACCATTCCAACATTCTTTGTTGTTTTCTAATATATGTGCTCTTTTCTTATACCTTTTCTTTTCCGTTGCATCATCCGTTTTCTTTACAATCCTATTTATTTCTTCCTCAACCTCAGAAGACATCTCTTGCACCTCATCCATTTTCTCCCTGTACCTCTCTATATTTTCTTTCGTCTACACTTTATGTTCTCCCCACTTTTCATTATCGTTTAGTTCTCCTTCTTCCCATTCATCCTATATTATCACCTCCAACGATTGATGATCGGATTTCTCCTCTTCTCCTATCCTTAGCTGTTCTATCTCTTCTTTACTTTCTTCATTTATTATTACGTAGTCTATGACTGATTTTGGTCTTTCTCCTATATATGTGTACTCACCGTTCCCTCCTTTCTCCAGATTACCATTTATTATAGTCCATCCTTGTTCTTCGCATAATTCTATCAATATCTTTCCCTGTCCATTTACTTTTTTATCCATCGAACTTCTTTTTTTCATTTTTCCCCCTCTTCTCCTGTTTTTGGGTTAAAATCTCCTCCTATAATTATTTTTCCTCCTCCTCTTCTTCTAATAACTCTTCTATTATTCTCTTTGTATGTCCCATTTCCTTCCATATACCGTAATTTTCTCAAACCTCTCTTCTTTTTTTGTGTTTATTCTAGTTTTTATTGCTTCTCTAAGCTTCACCTCTGATTCTTTTTTCCACTCTTTCCTAACTTCTGTTATTATTCCTCTCTTCGCCCGCCCTCTCTTTTTTGTTTTTCTGCGTATTGAATTTCCCAAACAAACTCCTCCGGGGTTCGCTCTTTCCATTCTTTTCATTCATCTTCCTCTATCCATGTCTCCACCAGCCCTACCATATTGAACCCCTTAATTTAATTCCAAAATATTAAGAAGTTAATAATTACTTAGGATGGGAAAGGCGGAGTTATTTTTAGGTTTTGTTTTTGGTGTTTTTATATTTGGGGTTTAAGAGATACGAGTATAATTTTTAAAATTGTTTTTTTTTTGTATTGTGTTGTGATCCTAATCCTATTGTTGATATTGTAAAATAAAATATCTATTTATCAATCATCAAATATTTTCCAAAACATTATTATTCGATAAAAAAGAAAATTTTATGCAACAATTTTGATTAAAGCTAATTTTGTTGACAACGAATTGTTTACAATTACCAGTAGATGGAATTGACAATTTTCGTAACTAATTTTGAGTTGTTAGATATAATTAACAATATTTGTTGTATTGTACAAAATTCTTCAATAAAATTTTAAATAAACATAAATTTAAATTGATCGTAGAAATAATGTTATATGTACGCTTTGTATCACGCTGCATCGCACAATAAGTATGGATTTATGCACATAATTGAATAAATTTATTTATGAAAAATTTGAATATAGTTATTGATTTTATTGAAATCTAGAATGACAAATTATAATAATATTTGAAAAGCGTGGGCTATTACTACTTTTTCTTATACCGCGACGTTGCCAGGCGTAATGATGATTCACTACACCTTGATGTATTGCAATATTTTTTAGAGAAAAGTTTAATTTTATCAGAAATAGAGAAAAACATTTTTTAAGTTTCTAAAAATTATTTGTAATACGGTTTTATTTAATTTTTTTCCTGTTTCGAATTGAATTTCGACGCCCTTTAAGTGCCAGAAGTAAAGTCAACATCGGAAGGCACCAAGTTTCGCGAAAAACGTGACGTCAGAGTGTAAAGTCAAACTTAAAAATATACACTTATAATAAAATAAAAGTTTAGGTTACTTCGTGTTTACTGTCAAATAACAGGCAGTGAATAGTTTAAAATAAACTATTTTGTAAAATAACTAGTAAACAAATATCGTAAGTCCCAAAACAAAGAGGTTATAAATCAGAGGATCAGCTGGAAACTTATGTTTTTTTGTCAAGCATTGGTAATATCTTTGTCATTGTCCAACCATTACGCATCTTTATCTAGTTAAAAAATGCGTTTCTGCGTTGATGTCTTAAGGATTTTGTCGCACTCTACCAAATTGTATTATTGCAGTAAAATAAATGCTGCATTATGATGTAGTTATTGAAAATTTAATTCAATTGTTTACTAAATATTAAAAACTAGATAGACGAAACAATTCAGTAGTTATTACAATATTTGTTCGTTCACCATAAAACCTTTTTTTGTGACAAAATTAGAAATTAATTTTTTTTATGTTCTTATTTACCTTCTATAATGTTTACACACTTAATTAATATTTTTACTTGTGAATACTAGGGTGGGTAAGGGTTGGCATGTTTTAGTGGTTTTCCTAAACCTTGAAGTAAATGCTTTGCCAAGACGAACTAATCCATTATTGCGCACGGTTTCGTCACCACACTATACAGGTTTATACTGATCTTCTGGGGCACCATACATAACACTTACATCACAATACAATATTTGTATAATGTACCATACGAATAAATAAAGAAATTAATTACCAATCAAAACCAAGTTTATCATTTTCATCGCATCGATAAAGATGAGATCTTACAGTTTCAATTTTACATAAAAATTACGTTTGTTAATTATAACAATAAAAGTCGCCATTGTGAAAATGTGTGGTTGTAAATTCATGATTGTGCAGTTACCAACTAAAAGTCAAGATCTTTACAAAAACCTATAACAAATTTAATACCTTGTGTACTAAACATTATTATAACCAATTATACAAAGCCTATCTTTCTGTCTAATTTTTTAAACATTGCTTAAAGGGTCTTAATAGCAAACTTTCGGTCAAAATTCTCAATGTTAATGTGAAAAGAATATTCACAATGGAAAATTTTAACAAATTGATTATGTATATTAAAATACAATCTAAAGAACACGTTTCCAAAAAATTAAAAGTTTTAGAAAAACAACACGTTTCAAAATTCATTCTTGACGCACCTGATAATTTGTTCTTAATGACCAAGGTAAGCAATGGGCTCAAATTTAAAACTACTCTATAAATCGCACTAATTTTTGGAATACCTGGAGCGTTAAGGAAACATGAACTTCTGGAGTTGCAAACCAGTAATATTAAAGGCCAAAAATCAAAATTTCTAATCACTATTTCAGGTTCAAAAAAAAAACAAATGAGAAAAAAATTTGACGGTTGTGGATAATGATTAAAATTTATTCTTAAAATTAATTAGACAATATATAACACTGAGACTACAGCATACAAAACAGGCACAATTCTTTGTACACTATCAAAATAATAAATGCACTACAAACCCTGTGGACATCAACACATTTACCAAGATATTTTGTAAAAAAGAGGCTTGAGGACTGAAAATCAATCAGTGTTGTGAAGACATACATTGGAGATTCAAAAAAAAACACTTGTAAACAATTATTTTGCACAAACGAGACAACCTCTTCTTCCTAGCGGACATCAACATAACCTCAAAGAACTTTTAAAACATCACTTTTTAAAACTGAATCAACCACAGACACAGGACATTGCGTCCGAAGATCTTCTGTCTCAATATTGTCGAATTCAGGGGCAGATTTTGCAGCAATAAAGAAAGACTTGAAATCAATCAGTGTTGCGGAGACATATATTGTGGATACAAAGAAACAAATAACACACTGTAATATTATAATAATTAAACTTCTTCTTCTTAGTTGACATCAACATAACCTCAAACAACTTTGAAAACATCTAAAATAACTTAAACCTGAATATAAAGCCTGACGTTTACAATACGTACGTCCCAATAAAAGAAAATTGCAAATATCTCCAAAAGTAGTAGCCGTAATGGTAACAATACTTATGTGATTTAAAAGAGAATTTCAACCTGCACACTACAAAGTAAAAAATACATGGTGTTCTATTTGACTTAAAAAAGTTATTGCTCTTTAAAGATGTCAAAATGTAATAGCAAATATGAAACAATTAGTATTACACATTTTTTAATCTATCGACACATATTTGTTTGCTATAGTCTATTCTCTTTATATAAGTCAAAAATTAACGTGATATGGACTTCCCAAAAAAAGTTACAGACATTTCTGTAAACTTTTGCATCGGGAAAAATTTTACTAAAAAAATTAATATATCGAATTTTATAACTCCTGCCTACAAGAAATGTTATACAAAGTGACCCTAAAATTTGACGTAGAATTGTAAAATGCAATAATATATAAGGTTTTTCTATTTAAAACAACTAAGTTGATGTTGACTTTCGGTACAACCAAAGGGTCAGAAAACTGAAGATAAGTAAAATATGTGTCTAACGACATCTCGTGTAACATGGACACGTATGAATAGTATAAAACTAAGAAATGCCAACAGTTAACTGTAACAACTGTGAGTGTTAAAGTGCATATCGTTAACTTAACTTTAAAAGTTATTGCTTTGATAACAATATGTACTTTAACACTCACAGTCGTTACAGTTAATTGTTGGCATTTCTTAGTTTTATACTATTTATACGTGTTCATGTTACACAAGATGTCGTTGGACATATTTTTTACTTATGTTCATTGCTCCACGAAAGTTTAAAAGACCAACCACCGTCTTGCACATTTGTATATTGCACTTAAGTATACACCTCTGATGAGTTCATAATAAGAGCAAAATGCTGCATCAAGTGTTCTTTCGTTGCGTGTGTGCTACTGTACAAGAAATACTTGGTTTTATCGACACACGTGTAGTTCAAGCATTTAAAGTTATCGCTTTGATAACGATATGTACTTTAACACTCACAGTCATTACATTTTATTTGAGTTTGCCTTATTGGTTTTTGTCATTCTCCAAATTTTCAAATTTTTCTATGTATATTTTTCCGTATACGGCTAATGACGGTTCCACGTGAGACCCTTGTATAGTAAATAACCATGTATACGTCTTTTTTATTTTTGTATTTGTTCAATTGTATATTTAATGTTGTTACTTGCTCTATAATGTATTATAGCATTGTCTAAACGTTAAATAAATAATTAAGTAAAATAATAAACTTTCGTTTTTTTTGTTTTTAGTTTTTTTGTGGTTGTCTAATTTGCATGTGTTTATGTTAACGCTAATTATAAGTTTTCCAGTTGTATTGAACTGCCGGTTTAACTAATTTAACTTTTAATAATAATTATAACATTATTTAACATATACACATTAAACATTTCGGAAAACTTTTCCAAATTAATTAATGTAGATAAAGTTTTAAAATACAATATACCAGCACTAAGTTCTTCTAATACTTTAAAAAAAAAATTACGGAATAGTATTTTATTATTAATTTCTTACCTTAGTTTGAACTGATGATTTGGTTTATTCTGGAACAAAAAAATATTATAAATATTTGCAAACAATTTAATTCAGACATTAAAAACAGATATTAAAGACACTTAAATGTTTGACTTTTATTTTTTTTATTTTACGAAAGAATGTTATCTATTTGTATATTGTATTGTGATATAAGTGTAAAGTGTATGAGTATAACCTGTATAGCGTAGCAAAGTTTTGCTTCAAGATGTAAAAAACCACCGTAACCATAACAGACAAACCCTGACCAATCTTAGTATTTATATTAAAGTGGAAACGTTATTTTTTAATAAATAAACAAAAAATATGTTTAAACAAAAAATAAAAAAATAAAATTTGAATTGGAGGTCTACATTTAAATAAGAAGTAAAATTTAATTTAATTTGTAGTTAAAAGTTTTCTAAAAGCCAATCTACATTTTATAAACTATAATTAATTAACATTTATCAAAAAAATTGATTTGTACATAAAAGATTAATTTCTGTTTAATTAAAGAAACGAAGATAATAAGTAAGTTTTGTGTAGCGATAATACGATGAACGCTTGTAAACAGTGTATCAAAATATGTGTGAAAAACATAACAAAACAGAGTGAGACGAGACAATCTTCATTGGAAGTAGAAGTAAGAAAAAATATTTAAAAACCTAACGTTTGAAGTGAAGAAGGTAAAAGAAGGGTAATTTAAGTCCCAATGCGAAGAAATGAATTCGTACTTCGAGAATCAGAGAAGCAACACGCATAGAGTTTGAAATGCAACGCAAAACCCTAAATGGTTAAATAAAATACAATTTCCTTTGACAATAATAAGTAAAAAGTGTTACAACAAATAATTACTCAAACGGTGCTCCCAACGATTAGAAGACAATGAAGATTGACACGCAGGTGTCGAATTTATCGTCGATACAATGTCGGTTATAAGAATTTATTTCTTTTGTTATTTGTAAATTGAACTCTTTATGCATGCGTTGTATGACAAAAAAATCTAACATGAAAATTTTTGTAAAAGAAACATTTTGTGTAAAACTGATTAAATTTCATGTGTATAACTAATTTTTTATTTAGGAACGGACTCACAAACTTGAGATTATAAATAATAAATAAATAATTATAAATTAAATAAACAAGATGTTTCATACCTAAAACATATATTTTTATACGCGAGGTTGGTAATACACAGCAATATGTAGTAATATTAATTAAATGGGTAAATATAAAAAAGTGGATATGAACATAAAATATAACAGCACTATCAGTCTTAATAATAACAAAAAAGTAGTATAATTAAGAAATAGCAAACAAAATAATGGAAAAACAGATAATTAGAATAAAGGACATAAAATACTTCAGATGTCCTACAAATTAGTAAGCCATAATACAGCTTTATTCGTTAAATTATTAATGTTTATAAATCCTTCTTAAAACTTTGTTAATGAACCATCCTTGACAATCCTTTGCTTTGTTTCTACAGTCACAATTTAAATTTAAAATTACACCCTATTTAAATAACACTGCATTTTCAATGGTTTGTTCATATGCCATTTAATTTTTACCAAATTTGGCTTTTTTGATCAAAGCTTAAGATTTCTATTGTTGGATTATCAATAAGATATTTATTAAAATCATCAACAAGATGTTTATTCAAAACACAACTCCAGACCATAATTTTTTTCGCTTTATAACTTTAGATAAGCTGTATTTAGGTAGTCTTGCACCCATACAGTCTTTTAAATGGAGGGTTCTTAACCCAGATATTGTAGTCCTATATATAGGACACTAAATTAATCATGCCTGTATTTTTTCCTATTTGTAATATAGTACTGTCACCTACACTAAAAGTTATTAAATATCATTAGTAGTCAGTGAGTATTCTCTCGAGTGCGCATGTTATATTTCGTATAATAAATATTTCAACTGATGAATACAAAAATGGAAGCACTTGACATCAGCTTTTGTGCCACTTTAAAGAAAGTTGTTAACCTTCTAGGTGGAGATGGGGTTGAAAATATCCGTCTCAAAACTACATATACGGTCGACGTTTCGCCCAAACCTGTGTATATTATTATATGGTATTTTTCGCATGGTTTCTGCAAAATCTACAAATAATTTTTTTTTCTACATGTAGTACGTTAGGAATATGTACTGCTGTTATTAGATAGTTTCCTTCGACACAAGCTAGGGATACTTTACTTCCCCCTGAAAATGCTTGTGAAAATATTACAGACAAAGGTTCTGGCAGTGAAGACTATTTGCGACCTAATAATTTAGCAGGCACTCCACTCATGGGTCCAGCAGAGATAAACGTTATTACGTCAGATAAATTTTAATAAAAATATGAAATCGCACTTGCTGCAGTAAAACAAAAGGAAAGAAAAAGCAGAAAATATATAACTGGATTGTGAAAGATTTTGATCCAAAGGTAGATCAAAGTCACCAATTTGTTGATGAAGTACTTCAAATATCCACTCCTTTCGATTTATTTGCAAATACATTTGATGGCGAGCTTATTGATTTGATTTTAAAGGAGACAAACAGGTATTCATAACATCACAAACGTTCATTATTTGTTCAACTTTTATTTATTCTTATCTATTTTAGATATGATGCTCAAAAGAACAAGTTCTGCAATATCACGCTAAGGGAAATAAAATGTTTTTTAGGAGTACTTAGCCTAAATAGTGATGTTCAATTACTAAGACGGCGTATGTTCCGGGGGAGAAAAAAAGATACTTATAATGACCTGGTTGCTAATGCAATCTTAAGAGACAGGTTCGAGCTTATTATGAGTAATATCCATTTAGCTGACAATGATACTCTAGACAAGTCCGATAAGTTTGCAAAAGTGCGACCATTTTATGATTACCTAAACAAACAATTTCTAGAGTTAGTCTCTCTACAAGAACACCACAGTGTTGATAAAGCTATGGTACCCTGTTTTGCAAACTATACCTACATGGAAAATCCATCCGATATGGGTACCAGTTACCAATTTGGAATGACATTGACAACTCTCCTGCTAAAAGACTTAAATTTCGAAGTCCTATATGGCTGCAA
The DNA here is from genome assembly GCA_030710515.1 of Abscondita cerata. Lineage (NCBI taxonomy): Eukaryota > Metazoa > Arthropoda > Insecta > Coleoptera > Lampyridae > Abscondita > Abscondita cerata. The sequence continues at coordinate 67,651 of JALBCR010001472.1, read as the reverse complement.
GACTACTTAAGTACGGCTTTATCTGAAGTTAAAGAGTGGAAAAAATTATGGTCTGGAAATGATGTTTTCAATAAACATCTCATTGATGATCCTACAATAGAAGTCCCGGCTTTGATCAAAAAAAGAAAATTTTGGTCAAAAGTAAATGGCATAAGAACAGGCCATTTAAAATACAACTCTATGTTGTTCAAATGGGTTGCAATTTCCAATCCAAATTGTGACTGTGGAAACAAACCAGAGACCGGTACACATATTGTAGATGATTGTCAATTAACGAAGATTAAAAGAGGGTTTCCAAACATTTATAATTTAACGGATGAAACAATATTATGGTTTAGGAATCTGAAGGACGTCTGAAGTTCAGCAATGTTTTGTATTCTTATCTTGATTATCTGTTTTTATTATTTTGTTTTGCTATTTCTTTAACCTTCTATTTTTTTCGTCATTGTCGTGACTGGCGCTTGGACCGGTCCATTACATGTCGTCATGCAATGGCTGTGCTGTTATATTTTATGTTCTTATTTACCTTCTATAATGTTTACACACTTAATTAATATTATTACATGTGAATACTAGGTGGGTAAGGGTTGGCATGTTTAGGTTTTAGTGGTTGTCCTAAACCTTAAAGTAAATGCTTTGCCAAGACGAACCAATCCACTATTGCACACAATTTTGTCACCACACTATACAGGTTTATACTGATCTTTTGGGGCACCATACAACTTTTTTTGAAATCGTGTTTGTTAGAGTTACAAATGACACAAAAGTTGTAATATTATTGTTATAACTCATTTTTTTATAATTCAGGCATACAGTGACCGGGAAAGAGTTTGCAACAAAGTAGGTCCTAAAAACAATGTTTTTGTTTTTACCGTCTATTAGTAGACTAATAAATCAAAATTACTAGATTGTGAAGTTTATTTGTTGGTTTTATTGTGTTTTATGTAAATCAAAAGCAAAGAATTTTGTTTTTAATATTTCCGAAAAAAATACCGAAAACTGATATTTTTGAAAAGTCGTTAACTAGCAATAAGCGTTTTGCTTTTACCGTACTTTACTTTTACTCTTAAGTTTCAGGTGGCAGTATGCCATTTTTATACAATTGTTAAGATATTTTCAGTACCCAAATAACACAGACAAACATAATTCTGGGGTTTAAGTCCGCATTGCTTTTTTGTGAAGACCTTCATGTACCATTATTAAATATTTGTTTAGTTTTTTCATATCACGTATAGTTATAACAAAATTAAAAATTACTGTTTTTCTTTTGCTGCCAAAATATTCTGAAGTGACTGCACTCTATAATTTATTACTATTGATGAATTCATCCAAAAGAAATATGTTTTTTTTAAATAGCAGACTTGCAAACAAAACTTGTTGACATAATAATTACACGATAATTGACATACGTTTTGTTTAAATCAGTTTCTTCAATCAAAAAATGGTAAAATGGTATCAAATTCGTATCAAGCACTTCGGCTTTTAAAATACGTACACAATTAAAGGTATATCATAAAAATAAATAAATTATAAAAATACAGGGTGTTTCATTAATCAGTACAGAAAATGAAACTGGAGATTCCTTGCAAAATTTAAAGGGGGGTTTAACATAAAAAAATTTCCTTAAAGCCTCCCCTGAAGAGTTAGACAATCTGTAGCAATGCTAGGTAGCGTTAACGGAAATTTGTTCAAAAGAATAAGAGCCTGTATTCAAGAAAATGGTGCCCATTTTGAACACTCTCTGAAATAATATTGTTAATTTAAATTAAAAATGATAGTTAATAATAATATTGTTATTTATGTCAAACTTGCATACGCAACTTATTAATTAAAAATTCTGCAAGTTCGCTTAATTTATTTTTGGTGAAAAGTATTGAGTTTACGTGAAATTTTTAAGAGACAAAAAGTTTTTAATTAAATTGGCCCTCCAAAATCTGAATTTTAAAATTGAAAAAAAATTAGTTAAAAAGTTCTGGTAAAAACTCTAAGGGGTAGTAAGACTCACCCTCTTACAAAGAACAAGGGTGAATAAAATTATAAAATTATGGAGGCTTCTTGGTAGTAGTATTTGAATGTTTAGATTTCTTTTTTATTTCAAATCATTTCAGAAAAAAATCGATTAATGTGAATTTTTTACACATCTTTAAGGGGCTGTAACTCTTCAGGGAGGCTTTAAGGAAATTTTTTTTATGTTAAACCCCCTTTAAATTTTGCAAGGAATCTCCAGTTTCATTTTCTGTACTGATTAATGAAACACCCTGTATATGCAAAACGTTCACAATTGTGGTTGTCATTTTAGTAAGAGTTTTCTTTCAATTGTATTAATAATCAAAAGTCAACAATTAAAAATGTTTACCTCTACGAATAGAGCTTGAACCTAAACCCCACGAGTCCTTGCCGAGTGTTCTAAACCACCATCGGAAACTAAGAATGTTTTTAAGATTACACTGTATGTGAATAGAAACCTGTAGGATGTGTTGACAAAATCATGTACAAGGATGAATTTGTTTATCTTGGCAAAGCATTTGCTTTAAAGTTTACGGAAACCACTAAGAGTTTAGCCATGCCAATCTAGTACACATATTGCGGTAACGACAATTCTCTGTTTAACAAAATAAATCTAATTTACTTCTATATTAAACATAACACTATATATTTTTTTATTTATTCTTTTGTCTCAGGATTTTGGCATCTTAAATATAGTACGTGGTATAAAACTTTAAAACTAAAATAATGAAATGTGTAATCTTTATTTATTGATTAATGTTTTATGAATATTGATTAACGCGACGTGCACATTTAAAAGCAACTTAAAAAATTGTTTTCGATACAATTTTTTTTTGTTGCAATCTAACACACTAACCTTATTTACATTTACTGATGCCGTAATCGATGCAATCTTCCTCGACCTTGAACGATGAGCTCGGGTTTTACATTATATGGGTTTTTGTTTGTAATAGCCTTAAATCTTACTGTCAATACTCTTTATATTTACTTTATAATAATGCTTCATTTACTAACTGTTTCGTAATGCACTTTATTCATTATTGTCTATTGGTTATTTTGATTTATTTAATTTCCACGAAACGCAAGCTTAGTATAATACGCGGGCTGACTACGATGCGCGGGCTTAATATGAAGCTGTCTATACTTTTATTGTTTGATGCACTATTTTAACTTCACACATTTCATCATTTACTGTTAAAACGTAATTGTCTCGGCTTTCACTTTGTTTTAACACTTATACCATATAACAATGTATCTTTATACTGTACAATACACAAGTTTATCTTAACACTATACAATGCATATGGTGACAAATTCATACATTGCGATCACTGCAATGTATAGTAATGTGGATTAAATGTATATAAGTACAATAAAAAAAGAACATAAGTGTACTCGTAATATTGTTGTCCAAAGAAATCTTTCTACAGTTTCTAAAACATTTAATCAAATTTCGCTATATAAAAATGGCGACACGGCTGTATCGATAATTTCTATTGTTTCAATCATTTCTCAGACATATTCACGAGCAATATTCAATACGGTAATTACTTTTCCAGAAAAATTTATGATTATATTTACAATTCAACAGAGATTTTGGAAGGAAAGATCTACTGAAACTGCAAAATTAGACTTCATACTCAACCTTTATGGAAACCTAAAAAACAAAGGTGTACAGGCATATTTTTAAATGTAAACAAAATTTTTGATTTGGTCAACCAGGCGTTGCTCTTACACAGACGGCATTCATTTTGAGGCGCTATTTAATAATAATAATAATAATAATAATAATAAGTACATTTATTTCCTCAAAACAAAAAAAAACAATGTATTTTTTTTTTTTTTTTACATGTAGTTTATACAGCTAGGGAAAACGGACCTAGTTCAGTTAAGTAGTATTTGTTAGTCAAGGAATATTGCAAGAGTCGTTTTTACACCATTTGTGTTTATCATGTTTCCTAAACATTTGTTATCGACTGTAAATAAAAAAAACTCAGTTATGTTTGCCGATGACGTAAGTTGTACATTATGAATTGAAAACTCACTAGAACTTGTTCTATAAATATCTTAGCACACGCAAATCGATTTAGCAAATTGGTTCTAAAAGAACAATAGTATATTAAAAACTAGTCCTAAGCCGCACATTGTAGCACGCGTCAATTGCCACTTTAGACTTATGAAACGAGTGTTTTATACTATTTTTTTCTATTTTGCGCCTTTGACAACGCATTTTAATAAAAAAATTACAATTGAAATATTTAGAGACTTTTGGGCAGTTGGGATGATAGCATTTTGTGTACTCCTCCAGAAATACGAAAAATTGTTGGCAATGCTGTTGGCAATTTACTGTCTACTAGTAATACACAGGGTGGTCCATTAGTGCGAGAAAGGTGGAAATCTCGGAAAATACTGGGGTTAGAAAAAACTTTTGCAATAAAAGTTTTGCAAATTAATAAGCTGCACATTTTAAAAATATTTTCGTTTATACAGGATGTTTCATAAACGTGCGACATACCAAAGTTATGTTTTTTTAAACGGAACTACTCATTTTTCATTACAAATTTGGATTCCTTGTGAAATTCTAATGTAACTTTATGTATTATACATAGTGTCTAACATTGCAAAAGTTTTTTTCTAACCCCAGGATTTTCCTTGATTTCCAATTTCCTCGCACTAATGGGCCACCCTGTATATAAACGTGTAATGACAGTTATATTTTTACGTTAGCTCGACTAACACATAGTTGTTTGTTTGTTTTATAAAATAATTGTATGTCATAACGTAATTAATGTAATGTCGTTACCTAAAACCAGCATAACCAAAAAAGAACTTTATTTGTAAGTATTTAAATTGTTATCATAAATTTATAAATTGGTTTTATTGTTGTGTGACTTTACTAATTATAAAATATTGTTGTATCTTAATCAATAGACGTTTTTGTGAGCTTTGACTTTGACCATTCATTACCTTTTGGTTTTTTGTATGGCTATTTGCTAACAGTTTTTTAATTAAGTTTACAGAGAATTGAGATACTCAATTCCAATTGTTGCGTCGAAGTACAATAGTTTTCATCACAGCAAAATAAGGTGTATTAAATTAATCAAAATAGTGATGCTGTGATCACACTAGAAGTGGTTGACAAATATAATTTGATAAATAATGCACGAAACAAACCCAAGTACATCTCTACGTTGCCTATAAACAAGTTAAACTTTTGATAATGACTTGTCACATCATACCCAACAAAGATGTTTATTTATATCTTTACTGTGTACAAGTGGTCTACCAATTCATTAAAACAGGATTAATTATCCACTACACCTGCACCTCCAAAACATATTTGAGGATTCAGAATATTTATCGGGTCATTTCTTTTTATAGTTTTTATTTTTTATATCAAAGTTTGTGTAAACAAATTGATGATTTATTACAGTTAAATTAATGTCAATTGGTTGTTATTAAATTTGCTTTTCTGCAAATTAAGACAGATTTTTATTTATATTTTCATATTGTACCTAGTTGATTGACAGATTAAATGGCAACTTGATGTATTACATATGTATGCTTAGTTGCTTATAATTAAATTGCTCATTAATAAGAAAATGGTTCATTAATGGATGTCGTTAACAATCAATTTTGTTTACCATAATGTAAATCATAAATGCACGGTTGACGGAAAATGATCTTAATATACGTGAGTGCTTCATTCCTAATAGGTACCGTTAATTTCAGAACATCTTAATAATGGGATAACAACAATGGATAATTATTAATATTTATAATATTTTGTTTGTTACATCGCGTATTTATAAATAAATAATCGACCGAAAACGTTCCCAGCAGCACCAAATATTTCGGTATTTATTCAATATTTTATATATTCATATAATTTATATAAAATATTTCTACGTGCAGATTCATATTTAACAAATAATTGGTATATCATTATTTATAATTTTTACACGAATTGTGAAATAAATATGTATGTATGATTATTTAAAAATATTTATTTTACAGCATTTAGGAAATATTATATTTTTATTTAAAATTAGTGAAAAACAAATATGTTGAAGAAATATTTAGTAAATATTTATCTAAGCATTTGTAAAATATATAAAAAATATTTGGTAAATATTTGGTATTTTAACCAAAGCAGGTATAATAATAAAAACGTTAGTCCTGGTGTTACCCATAATTTGTAGCTAAGGGCTAATTGTAAATACTCTTAGATTCATAAATGTATAAAATTTTAAGTGTGGGTTTCACCTGATTTACTACCCGTAAAAATGCTCTCAATCATTTAAATTTCGGCTCACCATTATACACTTCGTCTTGTATAATTTTAATAATATCCAGCTTAGCCTTACGTATTTCTGGATACATAAGAAATTTTGTCTTTATTCTTTTCTCAACTGGAACTTGGGCATCGGATATAAATCTCTTTATCCATCCAATGATTTTCATATTTTTCAAATAACTGCAAAATTTTGGTACAAACCATCCATTGTAAATGCCCACAGATATTGTTGTTGACGTTGCTTTCTTTTCAACATTAACTTGATCTTCATCAACAGCGCAACGTCCTAAAGACTATTTTGATTTGTCCATATAAAGCCAGCTCGGCCCCTCACACGATCAAGATTCTAGTAGCTCCTTCGGTAAGCAGCCACGTGATGGAAGATCCGCCGGGTTTTGCTTTTCTGGAACATGTCGCCAGTTTGTTCCGTTTGTTAATTCAAGGTTTATCACACAAGTGCCCCATTCATCATTACGTCGAATCCAAGAAATCGCGTTTTAAAGTCGATGCAAAGGGCTTTTTTTACAGCTTCGGTCAGCCTCGCTTCCACTAAGCATGCCAACAACTCTAAACGAGGAATCGTTGTTTTCTTCATTGGTGCAAAGCGACTTTTTGCTTGCATTAACCGCACCATTACATCATACTGATTCTCACTTCATAAATACACGACAGCGGCAAAGGCATCAGCGCTAGCAAAACAGAAGGTGTGTACCTGCACTTCTGTGCACTTGTCCAGTTGTGGTGTTGTGGTAGTTGTATCTCCGAGAGTAGAAGCAGATCCTTGATCGTCTTTATAAATTGCTTCCTCTCTTCCTCTGGCAACTGCGGATCCCAAGACACTTTATTCTTCCACAAACGCTGCAGAATTAACTTGGGTTGCATCAACGCTGGACACGTTACACCAACTGGATCAAATACTTTGCTCACCACTAACAGTATGCTCTATTTTGTTCTAGTGCTTTGAGTGACGGGAACGTACTCGACAAATAATGTGTCAGTCTGCTTATTCCATCTCATTCCAAGGGCTTTTGTAATAACGCTTTTGCTCTTGCCGGGCTCTAATCTGCACCCCGCTTCATTAATAGGGTCGACTCCGGAACCATCCTCAAGAGTGTGTTTTCATTGACGTAACTCGAGCTTAGCGTCTCCCATAATATTTACTGCTTCACCTTTGAATTTCTCATAATCTTGGAAACTATCAACTGAACACAATAAGTTGTCCTCATACATTAAATTCTTTAGCATCTTTACTACCTCGTTGTTTTTACTTACGGAGTCCAAGTGAGTTTCTATAATTGCAGAGAGTAAAACGAGCTACAGTTAACTCCAAAGACAACTCTGGTGTGCCTGAATATCTTCGATGCGGAATGTTTCTTCTCCCACCAAAAAAACTGGAGAAAGTTGCGATCCTCTTCTTGTACTTCCAGCGTTTGGAAGGCTTTTCTATAGTCAGCAAAAACTCCAACTTTCTTTTCTTAGAATTTCATCAATATAGTTGGGAGCATTTTAATTGTGTTTGGTTTTTTATATAAGCAACCGTTGAGTGAGGGATGTTGACCTGCCTTACTAGACGCGCCAAAAACCAGACGGACTGGCGTTGTTTTACTCTCCTTAAATATTGGGTGATGAGATAGATAATTACTATGTTATACTCATATTTCACTTTTTCGATGAATTCCTCTTGTTGCCATAATAAAAAATCTTGTCGTACACCTCATATTTTCCATGCTTATCTAGTTTATTTGTGGTGGCGAAAGTCTTCTTTCGGCTATTGAGCGATAGGTAAGAAGTTTTTTGTGGTCCGCAAATCCAGGGCAATTGAACACAATATTATCCTTCCTCATTTCGGGTAGTAGTAGATTGGAATAATTTTTGAGCTTTCCGATCCTTTTCTGCCTCTGATAGGCTAGTCACGGAATCTTTTACTCCAATCACTTCTAGGTTCCAAAATTAGGAAATATCTTTCTTGGCAATGAACATTGATATAATTTCCTTTGCAACTCCGTCACACGGAAAGGGCACTGATTTACTAAGAGTCCATCCAAAAGAAAGTCTCCGTTGCCCCCAATCCCCATTTAAGCTTGTGGATGTTGCCTGTTATAAGCTGAAACCATAAATCCCTGCCAATTACAATATCAATGTCTTTACGTGCAACTTAAACTGCATAAATGTCTTGAATGTTAATCCCTTCTGTTCTAACTCTCGAATTCATGGTCCAAGTTTTTTCAATTTTTGCAATGTCAGTTGTAACTTGTTTCTTCCGTCAAGGCTAGATACAGTTACCAAGTGCTTGAATACTTTTCGATAATTTGTAACTGATCCATCAAACAAAACTGTTCTCCCTGTTTCTGATGCCACCGGCTCGCTGTGAATTTCTTCCACTGCCTTACTTGAAATGTAACTGCGTTTACTAGCACTGTCTTTATCAATACATCACCGGTACATTCCACATTAACTTGTCCAGCAGTAGTGGGTAGGATGGAGTCGAACTGGTTAAGAGTCTGACTTTCTTATGTCACTTGTAATGCCATATCTAACATCAAGCACATGAGTGTCTGGTGTTTCTTCGGACATAACAAACATTGCACAAAGAACTTGCTTTTTTTTTAGAATGACCTCTCTTCAGACACAAGAAGCAAGCGTTGCTCTCTTGCAACTTCTTAACCTTCTCGCCCATACTAAGTTGTCTAATCTTTCCACAATCCTTGTTCTCATGTTTGCTTTCACAAAATACGCATCCCGAAGGTTGGCCTTGAAAAAAACCTGCTGCCATTTATAGACTACTACTGGAATCGAATTTGCTTGTTCTCTTCGCCGACAACAGATTTAAGGTCGAAAGCGCTCTTAAATGTGACTCAAGTTTTAAGTAGAGGCTAGAAAACGGGATTTTGTACTTTGTGGTCACGTTGCTAATCACAAGTTTAAGTAAATCCCTAACATAAACTTGTAGAAGTAGGTCTTTATCCCCGAAACGACGCTTAAGTGCTGAGATCACTTTCGGATAATTGTCGCCGGTCGATGGGTAACTTTCGACTAGTTCTCTGGTTTCAGTATTCTTTTCCATTAACATTATCAAATACTGGAACTTGTCGCTGTTGTGGAGAGAAAGGTTGTCATGTATCTTCTGGAATTGTGACCAAAACGCTAACCACTTTTTGAGATCTCCATTAAACGTCATTAACTGAATTTTCGGCAACTTGAATGTGTTCTTCTTTTCAAAACTGTTTAAGACAACAGCATCAAATTCAGTTGGTGTAGGACTCGATGACCGTGCAGACCCTTGCGGTTCTAGAAGTTTCTCTCCATCCAGCCGACATATTCTGTACCTTTTTCATAGATATCGATGGCTTCAATCTCTGCGTTCAGGAATTCATTGGTGACATCGTCCTTCAAAAGTTTTTGGAGAATTTCTTCATCACACTGAGCTACCTCAACTTGAATGTTAATCATTCGGTCGAGCTTAACTTGAACTTTATTCTTATCAGGCGTCTGCTCTTTTAACAGTTCTCTAAACTTTGTGATGACTTCTGACAGTTAGGCACGGAAAGGTCGTTTTTTTGCTTTAAGGATTTCCATTGTTCACAACATTTATCTTGGTAAAACCTCCAATTTTGTGGGATTCGCCTGATTTACTACCCGTAAAAATGCTCTCCCTAAAATGAGCGTGTTGTGAACTAGCTTTATATATTTTCTTACTGATAATTCAAATGAGATGACAACTCGTCAGGCTTTACGTCAATTTTACACTTACTTTTTATTTTCTCGAATTAAGATCAGTTTTGAAAGAATAAACTTAGTATAATATAAAAGAAAATGTGAAGTACTTAAGTTTTAAAATTAAATTTTTTTTTTTTTAGTTTAGTATGTACAGTGTTGAGGTTAAGTAGAGTAGCTTAGGCTAGACTTCGCCTCTTTCATCTTTACTTGCGATTGTATATAACAATGCAAAACAAAATAAAGACATTATTATTATTATTATTATTATTATTATTATTATTATACACTTAATCACATATTTTCTGTAACTATTGTTACACTCTAACTTGTAAAAGACCTGCTCAACAACTTGAGTTTTTATTACTGCCAAAAACAATCGTGTAACGAATACATACACTCAAAATACATTCCCAAACAAAAAACAACGAGGACACACTCTGCGTACTTTTCAATTCAAATTCTAGAATGTATGTATACGATCCCTAACGTGGGTGTTTTTGTTTGTGTGAAATAAATAGAATGAGGTTAAGCACAAGTGCAGGAGCAGGACAAACAGTAATGTAAGTACATTTTTGTTTTTAATTTTTATGTAGTAGGTAATTTGTAAAATTTTGCATCATAAGTGAATCAAATGATATCACTTAGTTAAAGTTTTTTATCTCTCTTTTTTTACAAGCCCATTCTTTTTCTTTGGTGTGTTAAGTACTGGGCCGCTTTATTTTCATGTTTTGGCATAGGGAGTACATTTTTTTACAGTAACAAAGAGGTTTAAGGATTTTTTTTATTGGTCGTGATTGTGAACCAATTATTAGCTTTAACTAAATTAAATTATTTTTTAATAAACGAGAATTAGACAGACCCTAGAGACCATAATGAAAAGCATACTACAAAATTTAATCTCATGTAAAAACTCAATTAAATATTTAAAGTAGGTAGAATCATCGGGTAAAGTTTGTTGATTAAAAATAATGTTATTTTTTCTGAAGAACTTCTCAGTGGGGGTAAAGAAGAAATAAACAATGCGTTATTAGTGCAGGATGCCTGACGTTTTGCCCCTTACATATAGGGGCTTCTTCAGAAGCTAAAACTATCAATTATGTTTCTTTACCTCCACGGAAAAGTTTTTTAGAAAGAATAATATTATTTTTAATGCATTTATTTTATTATACTTATACCACACACTCTTTAGTAGCGACAAAAAAACGGATTCCTAACCCTACCGACCAGGAAATAAAAAATTTGGATTCCCTGTTTTTATCAAGCACAGGTAGTCACAACAACTAACTTTGACAAGGACTCAATTCAGTCTTAATAATTTCAATAATTATAAAGTTTTGTGTGGCCTTATACTTAAAAAATTAATATATTTTACTTATGTGGTTGATTTGATTGAAGAGGAAATCTAAATTTCTATCATAATTTAATAATCAATTAATAACTCTGCAGAAACAATGGAAAGAGGGTTGATGGTGCTACCTTTGCGCTGACACGTTGGCTCACATTTTACCCAATCTACTCGTATTACAACCGCCGGCTCTGCTGCCAAACTTGCAGCCGCTGCAAAAGTACGAAAATACATCTCTAGAATAGAATCAAGTTACTCTTTCTTACCATTTGCAGTAGAAACTATGGGTCCTTGGTGCGAAGAAATTACTAGTTTTATTGACAAATTAGGAGGGCTTATCGCCTTACATTCAAGAGAACTTCGTTCGCAATCTTACCTCTATCGGATTGGAATAGCAATTCAGCGTGGAAATGCCGTTTCAGTCATGGGAACTTTCCCTTCGTCGGAAACTTTATCCGAAATTTTTTATATCCTAAATAGTTAAAATTTGTTGTTGTTTCATTACTAAACTATTTAAATTGTAGAATGTTAATTGTAATAAATAATCAAACATATTTTATTTTGTAGCTTGTAGTGTTTATATGTTATGTTACAATACTTTTAAATTTGTATTATGTAATAAATTTTGTTTATACTACTTATTTATTAATAATGAAAATATAAAAAAATTTAAATATAATTTTAATTTTTTGTAAATCGATTTAATATTACTGCATTATTTACAATGTTGCATAGATATATTTTTAAATGTTCAGAAAATATTGATAGAAAGCTTAATCCAAATATTTTAAATATATTTATTTAAAATATGATACTAATATTTATTTAAAATATTTGATGTTTGCTTGAAATATTTAACAAATATTTTTACTTGGATATTTTCTTAATATACAGAGTGGAACAAAAGTCTGAAACGCTCAATTATCTCACAAATGGGTAGTACGAATTGTACAACATTTTGGATAAGTATATTTTGGGATACGAAGATTCCAGATGTGACATCTGCAATGTTGCCAGATTTATCGTTTTTATGGTATTATTACTAACTTTGGTTTTTTAAATAGATCACTCCGTATATTGTATCGTTATTGGAATGTCCCCTTCAATATTAGTTCAACCATAATGTAACACTCAATATTTGATAAAGTCAGGAAGGTCTTAAAATAAATAAAACTGTCCGTGCAAAATAGAATTCAAGTAATTAAATCTGGCAACATTGCAGATATCAAATCTGGAATCTTCGTATCCCAAAATATACTTATCCAAAATGTTGTACAATTCGTACTACCCATTTGTGAGATAATTGAGCGTTTCCAGACTTTTCTTCTGTATACAGGGCTTCTCACGGCAGGCGTTCGTTAAAAGTTTTTTAGTTATAAACCACTTGTAATTCAAAAATTTCATACTTAAGGGTTATTCAAAATTTGCTTTCATTTCAAAATATTTTCAAGGTCATACCACTTTCGGTTATACCGGAACTTGCCATCAACTTCCTTATTTTAAATAGAACACCCAGTAAATTATTCAATTTTTGGATTCCTAAAAAAATTTCAAGATGAGTTTTGCCAGGTTTCCCTATACCTATTTCCAATAGTTTCTTAGATAACTTGATTTTCTTCAAAATTTTGAAATATGTAGCCCAATTTTTAACACCGCGTCGGTTACCCAATTTTGACTGAAGGTGAGCGTGTCTGAGGTAGAGGGTGGCACAGGAATTCAAATTTCGGAATCCGCATCTACAATAAATTTATCGCGTACAGGGTATCCATAAATCAATGGACAATTGCATAAGTTGAAGAATTTCGTTTTTAAATGGGACACCCTGTATTCATTGGATAGTCGGATGCAAAATTTTATTCTGCATCGATTCGCTATAGGTTTCTCTATGCCTATCTCCAACGGTTTTCTCGTTAATTCATATTTTTCATCAAGAACAGATTAAACTCTGAAAGTTCTACATAGTAGGCTTACTTCGACAGGAATAATTGCAACAATGTCGATTTCATGTCAATGCAGTGTAACCTCGCAGATTTGTGAATTATCTATTTGAAGTTGTAGTTATTTTGTTGAAAGTGCTGTTCAGAATGGAGAATATTGATGGATATTCCAATAACGATTTGTTAAATTTGTTTTATACACATGGTGAATGTGGACGGATTGTCAGACGGACGTGCAGATTATTTAATGAACAATACCCAGACCTGCCAGAAATGACTCCCGGGAAATTCGCGAGAATCCAAACTCGATTCTTGGCATGTGGGAGTGTGAGGGCAACTAAAAATCACCCAAAGCCCGTGATTGATAATGAAGATAACGAGGTGAATGTGTTGTCTTTTTTTCAAGCTTATCCACGAAGTTCACTTGAAAACAGAATCTTAAGACCATCGATCCACAGAATATTGAGGAAACATAAAATGCAACCTTTTTCCAAAATAACTGTGCAGGGGTGATGAGGCAAGACGAGTCGACTTTTGTGAGTTCATGTGTATCAAAATGACTAAAGATCCAATATTTTTCATAAGATTATTTGGACTAATAAATCAAAATTCAGCAGGCAAGGAATTAGAAATCGCCACAATAATCACCATTGGGCACAAGATAATCCACGGGTCATCAGGGAACGCAATCACCAAGATCGCTTCAGTTTCAATGTGTTTTGGTTAGTAATGGATAATAGAGTGGCTTATTATGTGTACAATGAGAATTTGAATGGGGCTAAATATTTGTTTGTAAGCGATTTCCTGAATACTTCACCTGTAAGTGATAGAGCGAATAGTTGGTATCAGTTGGATGGTGCTCCAGCACATTCAATTATAGCTGTACACCAGCAGTTAACCGTGATGTTCGAAGATCGGTGGATTGGCCCACAAGGACCCTAGAACTGGCCACCAAGATCACCCGATTTGACGCCCTTGGATTTTTACCTATGGGGCCGCATAAAGGAACTAGTGTACTCTACGCCTTTGCAAACTAGACAGGATTTATTGAACCGTGTTTATACTGCGTTTAATAATCTAAGACTAGAAGAAGTTAGGAGGTCCGTTTCGCAAGAAGTACATGGCAGAATCATAACGAGTACAGTGTTTAAATCAATAGGAAGGTCATATGGCACAACTATTACGAATTTACATCATACAATCGTTCATGATCATAGGTCATTAACGAGAAAACCGTTGGAGATAGGCATAGGGAAACCTATAGCAAATTGATGCAAAATAAAATTCTGCATCCGATCATCCAATGAATACAGGGTGTCCCATTTGAAAAACCAAATTCTTCAACTTTGAAAATTATGCAATTGTCCATTGATTTATGGATACCCTGTACGCGATAAATTTATTGTAGATGCGGATTCCAAAATTTGAATTTCTGTGCCACCCTTTACCTCAGACACGCTCACCTGCAGTCAAAATTGGGTAACCGACGCGGTGTTGAAAATTGGGCTACATATTTTAAAATTTTTAAGAAAATCAAGTTATCTAAGAAACGATTGAAAATAAGTATAGGGAAACCTGGCAAAACTCATCTTGAATTACCCTTAAGTATAAAATTTTAGAATTACAAGTGGTTTCTAACCACAAAACTTCTAACGAACGCCTGCCGTGAGAAACCCTGTATAAAAGTGTTGCTTTTAAATGCTTAATTAATATTATTTACTAATATTTACATAATATTTTGTGCTGCTTGGGGTGTCTCTCATAGAAAAAATCAAGGTGAGATAAACTGTACGTAGATTTCTGACATTTAGTGTTACCAACATTAAAAAATATAAGTACACCAGCGCTATAAACCCACTCGAATTTCAATTAACGCTCCCTCCGCGGTCATACCTTTGTAAACGACGCGAAATAGAAAAATTGTAATTAAACACAGCAAAAATGATTTTAAAATTAAGTAACATCAAGATCATTAAAATTATTTATTAATGATTAATTCGAAATCGATAACTTATTAATTTATACATACATTTAACTCTGCAGTAAATTAATTCTGTTACGTTTTACAAATTTTTTTTTACTAATGAACATAGAAAAACAGAATATTTAAATATATTTAACAACTTTCGGATATGTTTGTTAGATTTTCAGTTTAGTATCTACCTCAAATATTTTTAAGCTTTTGGCATGTCTTTCTAATGCACAACTAAAGCTTTGTTTACATCGGTAAGTTTTTGTTATTTAACTAATTAATGCATTATTGTTTCATGTACAAATATTTTGACTGTACGTTTTTCTAAATGTTTTATTTTACTTTTAATAAATTATTAAAAATCTATCCAATAATAATTCGTGAAGAGGTTATATGAACAAAAAAATAATAATCATCAAATCCAAACCTTTAAGCATTTTCTAAATTTAGACGTTAATTCTATCGTAGCGAAAAAACGAAAGCTCTTATTTCATTTAATTCTCAACCGGAGTACTTATGTCTGTCATCTCAATAAAAGCATCAAAAGAGTAAGTAAAATAACACGTGTGTTTATCCAGATATTATATTTGATAGACGTTCTTAAGGTATTACAGGGTTTCAACTAATGCATTATATGAAAAAAAAAATTACTTCAGCTATTGCGTTATTTAAATTTGCTTTAAAAAACAATTACAAGGATATTTGCTTTAGCCTTATTTTTTTATTCAAAAAGGCGTTCACCCAAATATGAAATTGCTTTAGTGTTTGCGAAAGTTTTTGATTAACATTGTAATGTATGCTAACTCAAAGCGAATATTTTATTTACATTTTTTTATATTTTAACTTCAAAGAAGAGTGGTTGTTTTTTAAGCATTATACGAAAAAACGTGAGCGTTTAATAATTTTCTTGTAGGTTGTAATTGTAACTTTTAATTTGAATACGTTTTAATTTGAATTAGTTGAGTGTGTATGATATAGTTAACATCTGGATTTTTGACACCCTTATATCATTTTTAGAATGCTTTCAATCAAAAATAAATAAATAAAATAATAACAATTGTTGCTACGGGTTTTAACGATTGTATATAAGCTTTAAAGCTGTGTTTGGTGGATACGGCGATTAGTGCTTAAAGTGAAATGGAATCATTGATGATGAAATTTTTGGCATAATACTTATTTACTTGTAGTGGATTACGCCCGTGGCTAAAGTTTGAGGCCTGAGGACGAAATCTTCCTCCGGTCCAAAGCATGTAAAACGTTTTACGGACAACTGCCAACATCTACAAAATTTAATTATAAGTTGGAACAAATAACAAAAAAATACGACGGCAATTTAAAGTAACTGTTAATTGCTAACTTCTTACCTGTTGCTAACATGAATTATTATACAGGGTAATTCATTGGTAAATGGGCATACGTTATAATTAGATACGGGACATTAAAATGATTCTAAAAAACATACAGGGTGTATTATAAAATCACCGACAAACAAAAACTAAAAATTCTATGATCCAAAAAATAACAAAAATTGTTATCATTGCTTTTCCGAAAATGCTTCGTAACCGAGATTTAGGGTGTTTAAAAAATATTTGTTTTGAAGTTTTTTTGAGATATCCCAGAAATTACAACAGATATTAAACTGAGATTTAGTACACGTAAATATCCAACTAAGTATACAGTTAATGAGAAGAGTTTGATATTTGCATTGACATTTACAAATGTTAATTCAAATATCTCAAAAACGTATTGCCTAATAGAAAATGCTAACTACGATTTTATTTGCAGAATTAAGTGTTGAATCTCAACAAAAATATTTCTTCAAAAAAGTCAGGAGCCAACATTTTTCTTTCACTTTCAGTGATTAACTTAAAAAAATCTATGCAACTAACCACAACAAATAACTAAAACTTTCTTCTTTAATTTTTTTTAGTTTGATATTTACGTGTACTAAATCTCAGTTTAATATCTTTTGTAATTTCTGGGATATCTTAGAAAAACTTCAAAACAATTATTTTTTAAACACACTTTATCTCTGTTACAAAGCATTTTCGGAAAAGCAATGATAACAATTTTTGTTTTTCTTTGGAGCATAACATCTTTAGTTTTTGTTTGTGATGATTTTAAAATACACATTTTTTTTTTTAACAAGATTTTTTTTTTTTTTTTTTTTTTGTTAATTGAAACATTGTGATTTTTATATTGTCAACATATTTTCCTTGTTCAGTGAAGTATACTAAGTGACATAGAAAGAAGAACACCAAGTAATAATGAATATTTTGTAATTTTTTTTGGGAATATATTTGTTTATATTAAGATAAAAAACGATCAGTTTTTCAGCCATATTGCCCTAGCGGTTGTTTTGTTAACCTCATTCAAAAACACTTACGATTAAGTAGCCCTAAAACAATGAATTAAGCATTTGTAAGTACAGTTGTCATTTAAGCGATTTAAATTGCATTTCAAAGAGCTTCTTTAATTCAATCACAATGCCTCCAGTGCGAAGACGCCATAATTTTCGGCAATTAAGCGAGTTTGATAAGGGTAGAATTGTGGGATTGCGTGAGGCTGGTTTGTCTATGAGAGATATAGCCGCTAGAACGCAACGGAGTTTAAACACTGTGGCATTCTGTGTTCGGGCATGAAACCAAGAAGGCCGTACACGAAGAGCGAGAGGTACAGGACGTCGTCGAAGAACCACAGAACGCGAAGATCGCTGTCTTAGACTATTGGCTTTACGGGCCGTTTTCTACACGGGCGATTGCAGACCAGTGGTTTGAAGAACCGATTGGGATGCGAACCGTTTATAGACGGATAAGAACCTTTGGGCTCTTTTCATACCGTCCCTTTTTGTGCTACCACTGACTCCAGAGCATCGACGTTATCGTCTAGCGTGGTGTAGAGAACGGGCAAATTGGGACCAAGAATGGAATTCAATTGTCTTTAGTGATGAATCCAGATTCTGTTGGTATGCATGACGGTCGTGCAAGGATGAAAGACAAGATCCCCAATTTTCTGTGAATAGGCATGTGCACCACACAGTTGGAGTTATGGTATGGGGAACTATTGCTATTGGAAGTAGGTCACCTTTGGTCTTTATTAGAGGTAACATGACCGCTGCGCGCTACATCCAGGAGGTCGTAGACCCCATAGCCTTATGTTCAGACCATCCCCAACAGCACATTCCAACAAGACAACGCACGACCTCATGTTGCTAGGGTTTCTTTGGCTCATTTTGAGGCCAATCAAATTGCTTTGTTGCCTTGGCCACCAAGATCTCCCGATCTTTCGCCCATCGAGCACGTCTGGGATATTATGGGAAGAAGATTACTCAATTTACCTCACCCTGCACAAACTCTAGCGGCTTTGCAGCATCAGTTACAGATAGCATGGGATGAGATACCTCAAGAAGAAATTGATCACCTCATTAGAAGTATGCCCAGACGTGTTAATGAGTGCACAAGACATCGTGGTGGAGCAACACATTATTAAGTTTTTGAAGAAGTTAACAGTTTAATTTTTATCAAATTGTGATCGTTTACTAATCTAATTCGTATACACTAGTATACCTCAAAATTGTTCAAATAAATTCATTATTACTGGGTTTTCTTTTCTATGTCACTTAGTATATCTAATAGCGTATAAACATTAATGTTTGTCCAGGTACGGACTTAAAAATTTACACCTTTGTATGTCAAAATTTTGAATAAGTATTTGCATATTTAAAAACAAAACCACCCCCCCCACAAACAAAAAAACAACCCAAAATACCCCACCCCCCCCCCCCCCCCACCCCCTCCCCCCCCCCTTTCCACCCCCTTCCTCTTCCCACCAACCTTCCCCTCCCCTCCCCCCCCCCCCCACCCAACAAAAAACCCAAAAAAAAACACCACAATTACCAAATTTTCATTTTTTCCACACCCTCCCCCCCCCCCCCCCCCCCCCCCCCCCCCATTTAAAAAAAAACAAAACATAACCCTAACACTAAAACTCCACCCCTCTCTATTTAACACACATACTACCCAACCATTAAAAAACACCCCAATTCACAAAACAAAAAAACTAATAAAAGAGCCAAAAAACGGAGTTAAAACAGACACTTTTCCAGTATCCGCATATAATTTATTTATAACTAATTTGAGACAAACTTAAATGTTTTGGTAAAATAATCGATTTAAAATTCAAATAAAATAAATATTTTTTTGGAATTCATAAATTTTCTATTTTAAAATAATGAAATTTGTCATTGTTGTGTTTATCTTTAGTGTATCAATAATGCCAACCTTTCACATTTCGTGATGTTGCTTTTAATTTTAATCTTAATAATTAACTTTATTGTGTTATATTTCATGATAATGATGTTACTTGCATCGAAACCGGTTTTTGTTTTATTCAAATAAGTATTAGAGGATATGGTAAAAGTACTTGATTTTAATTTAATTATTTTTATTTAGAATAAGGCTCATATTACATATCAAATGATCTAATAATTAATAATTTGTTATAATTTGTTGGATTAGAAAATATTGATTTTTTTTAATACTCTATATTTTAAGAACAGTCGACGTTATATTTAGGTATAAGAAACCTTTATAAAAGTATGTTTTACGGGTAATTAAAAACAAAATAAAATACAAGGTGTTCCATAAGAAAAAATATAGCTTTCATACGCCACACTTTTATTGGGACATACTGTATATTTTAAAATAATTTTAAAATTTACCAACCTGCAAACTACTAAGATGACAAAACTTGTAAAACTTTTAGTTTAGTTTTAAAATATCTAGTATTGTTCAGATGCTGATTATTTAGGGTAAGGTTTTATATTGGACCTTTACACAATAAAAAAATAAACCAACGCCATCGACAACAAAACCGAACAGCAACCGGCCGTTAACTAAAATAATACAAAATACCAAAGTATTGGTAATTAACATACAACGGCAACATAACCAAACATCAGTTGCCGGTCGACTTAAAACAATAGGAGATTTTAAAGTATTGAAATGAACCAGCGCCATCAACAAAACCGGACATCAGGCTCCTGCAAATTACAAAAAAAAAGAAACCAAAATACTGGAAACTAACATACATCAACGCACGATTAATTAATAATATCAAAATTAATTAGACAGTCCTCCAGTTCAAAAAAAAACATCAAAAGAGCTGAGCAAACTATACGACGCAACAAATAAGTGCCTAGAAGCCATTATAAATATTTACATAGACACAGAATCATAGGATTTATTAATTATATGCATCAACACTTAGAAATGGGACAATGAAACCTACAAATTATACAAGCAAACTTTGGAAATGCTTCACAAAGTACAAAGCTTTTAAGAACTAATGAAGTTTCTGGAGCAAAGATTTCAATCTTTAGGAACGATTAAAATAGACAACAAACAAACAAGCAGTTATAAAAAAATGAGCAGCAGAATTTAATATCCATGTTATTACTAAGACCACACATTGCCACAATGCTTAAAATTCAAAACATTATCTAACAGCGAAAGATGCCAACTAATCTATAACATGAATTTGCTCAGTTTAAACCACTCTATCAAAACAAAAAGACACCTCAAGCAATTATTTACGGAGAAAATAAAAGAAACAATATAACCTTGATGGCTCCACCCTTAATCTAAGCAACACTGGTTTCTGGAGCACAATAATACCTTCAAGTACAGAGCATTCTAAAGTTCCCAAATACCACTGAAACTGAAGATGGAAGCCCAACAACTAAGGTTACCAAGGCAAAATATTAAAGTTAAAATAATGTGGTTAGGAGGTCAGAATTTAAAAGAATGGCATAATTACATACTAGCTGACCCTCATTTGACATACCAAAACAAATCGACGCACTCACAAAAACACAAAAATTTGCGAACATTACTAAGGAAGAAATCCGAAAAATAGGAAGTGGGTTTTTAGGGCAGCAAATTGAGCTAGGATGAATACTATAAAGGCATTTAACATAATTAGTGGAGTAGCGTAGACAAACAATTAACAAAATTTGAGGAAATCGAAGAAACTACTACACACCTACTCATCACAAGATGACCAGTTGTGTAAGGACCACTTTAAACAAACAATATAGAAAAATAAAAATGGAACATATACAGTTAGAATTTCGTTTAAACCAGAACAAAAAACCTCTTTACCAATTAGAAAATGGTTTAGAAAAGATCCTTAGCTAATAAATCAATACAATAACTTTATAGAAAATTAACTACATAAAGAAAATACAAATAAGGGCGAAAACAAAGTTAAGAGTAGTATTTAAATCATCAAATATTTGTCTAAACTAAACTAAATTGGTTGGACCAAGACTTCAACAAGATGCAGCCGATACCCTTCTGCGATGGAAAAAACACTACATCGTCTTTACTGCAGATGTCCCCAAATTAAAATTTCTAAAAAACTGTAAGTATAATTGAATCCTATAGAGGTTTAATACAGAATAACCAATTTAATAATACAGTCTAACCACGTTCACATACAGGACTTTCTGCACAATACTCAACGATACAAACACTTTACCAATTGGCAGCTGACAATCGTAAAAATTTCAAGAACAGCTCATATATCTACTTTAAAATGATTTCTACGCAGATGATTTCTTATCCGGGTCAGATTCAATAAACCAAACCCTAAAAATACAGAAACAATAACATTACTTAAATCAGGGAGATTTAACCTGCGCAAGTAATGGACCAACAGCAAAAAACTTTTGCAAACAATTTCAGAAGTAAACAAGATCAATCGTCAATAGAAATAACTGAGGATTGCACAAGAAAATCACTAGGAATTCACTTAGCTTTATTCGACGTCACTTTCTGTTTTAAGGTTAACACTACGACCAACATTAACAATAAATATTCTGTCCAAAGAAAAAAAATTTTGATTCACTAGGTAGGTTCCGAGACTGCTGTGTGCAGCAGTACTACTTGCCAAACTAATAAAATGGACGACATTAACAATTGGGATGTTACATATTTTAGTACATGCTAGGACTGATTCAATGACTGTTCTGAACTGGTTAGGGGGCAAAACATCAAAATGAAAAAATTTGTCGCCAATAGAGTAGCAGAAACAAACAAATTATTATTAATAGAAAGCTATCGGCGTGTGCGCTGAGAGGATAACCCTGCAGATCCAATATGCATTTATCAAAAATAACAGACCTCACACTTTGGTGGTCAGGTCCTACATAGATTACCAATAAAAAACAATGGCCAACAACATTCTAGCATTCGGGCTGTTAAAGCACTCGTTCGCTCGTGCTTTAAATGTGCTCGTGTAGAAAAACCTTCTTTCTGAACTTGGTTAAATAACTA
Source organism: Abscondita cerata (assembly GCA_030710515.1). Taxonomy (NCBI): domain Eukaryota; kingdom Metazoa; phylum Arthropoda; class Insecta; order Coleoptera; family Lampyridae; genus Abscondita; species Abscondita cerata. The sequence continues at coordinate 45,039 of JALBCR010001472.1, read as the reverse complement.
TTTCGTGAATCAAAGGTCAAAAGTGTATCTTTCTAAGACGAGTTTGAAATTAATGGTCGAAGCATAGCCGAGGTCAAAAATAAAACGAGATCCAAATAAAATTTTTTGGCAATGGTGCACACAACATATTTTTGGCACATTTATTTATAAATAAGGTTCATTGGAAAATTATTGTCAAACATTTATAATAATAAGAAGGTAATTATTGTAATTATGAAAGAAAATTTTGACATTAGCGTTAAAGTCGATATTATTAGTATGTAAGTTCAGAAAATATCAGTAGATGGTGCTACTATAGGGCGGAGAATAATAAAAGCGGCAGAAAACACTTTTTTTTGTTAAAGTCGACTAAAACAGTAATTTAGGTAACTGTCTTTGGTTTATCGAAGATCGATAATAAGTATTTGTACCCCAAAATGAATGTATACAATGCATAAATTTTACAATTAGTATCAAATGTGAGAAAAAATGAAAAGAAAATAACTAACATTGTAAGACATAAAGCAAACGAATACATCTGGAATTATATGAAAGAATATTACTTAATATATTCAAGAGGTATTTGGTGTCACCATGTACTCAGGTTAATTAAATTGTAATATTTATAGAAATATGTAGAAAGTAAGATGCTTATTTTTATTAAAATACTCTTTAAACATTCAGTATTCTATTTTATCTATCAAATAAAAATATGTTGTCATATTACGCATCATATTACCATATAATTTTGTTAATAAAACGAAGAATAATACTTATAATCCTAATCATAATTATTGGAAACTACGCCCTCTATTGATGGAGTAGGAAACTTCAAAATTATTTCCAGCAGTTTTTATTATGGGACTTTGTTATACAAATTTTTTTTTCTAAGTTGTAGTATGAATAGTTTCTGAAATATAGCAGGTTACTTTTCCTAGTCAGACACCTGGTACAGGTGGTCAAAAAATATTTCTAAGCTAGAAAGGGACGAAATAGCTAGAATTTTACATAAACATTTTAACACTAATAAACCTATTGCTGATAAGCTTATTGTGGATACAGATAACTGCATTGGCCAAAATAAAAATTGGTCACTAAATTGTTAATGGCAACAACCTTCTATATAAGGCATATTTGCTTCTGATGAGCGCACAGACTTAGTAGTAGGGCACACGAGAATACCATGTGACCGTGATTTTGCAGTTATAGAAAAATATAAACGTCATCAGAATAAAACAAGTGTATACACCAGACCGCTGGTATGAAGCAGTAATAAAATGTAAAAAAAAATTGCTTAGAGATGGTTGTATTGAAACAATCTGAGAAAGTAACTTTGCCAGACTATCAATTCACAAGTTTTTGTCTAAATAACTTACATAATGTACATCAAACATCTTGTAAATGAAGACTTTAAAGCAGTCAATATTAGGAAGAAAGATCTGACAATCAGTTTTACTTTCTAAAAATTTGAAATCAAAATATAGTAAACTTAATCGACTAAACAGAAAAAAAAATTTAAAATATTTCTCAACTGTTGCAGTTTATCCCGCCAGCTTTCTTAAAATTTTATGAAGAGATTGGTACTTGCCAACAACTTCTACCAGATATTAATAATAAATCATTGGAAGATGTTGAACATCTGGATGACTTTTCAGATATTGAAGATATGTAATGACAACTCAACTGCATGTTATAATCATTTATTTAAAATATAATATTTTTTATGTAAAAGGGATAAACCTCAGGTTCTTCAAAAAATTTCATAAACTCTAAAAGCATTAGATAAACATTTTCGTTACTTCTGTTGTATTTTTAAATAAATATTTCTAAACAATGTTGATTTTATTTTCATTAAAAAATTAAAACTTGGATTTCACTATTTAAATATAAGATAAAAATAAGTGGTGGCATGGCCCTTTCTGGTACCAAGGTCGTAAATTAGCTGAATTTAAAAAGTTTTTTTTTGTGTAAATAATACAATTTTTATCTTTTTAATTTTACTACTATAATATAATGGTTAAAATACTATTACTTACAAATTTAATAAATCTAAACCAATAGAAAACAGCCAAAAGTTAATCATGTAGAGGGTGAGCAAAACACAATGTCTCAGAGTGTTAAAAGAAAAATATGAGCACTTAATGAAGCTCGAAAAAGATTTCTTAAATAAGATAGAGAAGGGTTCATTTTTAATCAAATTTTAAAATTTCCAAACCGACAGGATGACAGCATATACAGGGTGTCCCACGACGATTAAGACAAGTAATATATCAGAATTGGGCAGTAGTAGATAATTATAATTTTGGGGGTGTAAATTAGAACAAATATGCATCTTTTCTTGTTATTGTGTTACCCAATGAGGTATTTTTCAAATCTTCTAAATCTGTACCGAAAATTACAAGGTTAATTTGAATTTTTAACTTCAATCTTTAAGTACCTGTAGCTCTTGAGTTAATCACTTTGTACCCCAAGTGTCTAGTTAATTGGAATTGTTTATCGGGAGAACACAGAAAAGCACAAATATACAGGTTGTCCCATTAATAATTTTGAATGCGACGTCACGTGACCAAAACAAATACCTCATTGTAACACAATAACAAGAAAAGATGCAACATGTTTAATTTACACCCCCAAAATTATAATTATCTACTACTGCCCAATTTTGATAATGTCTTAATCGTCGTGGGACAGTATATGTTTTCCCAGCAACATAACCATATTTTGCAGATTTAAAAACAGCTAATTGTTCTAAAAATATCTAAAAATTTGAAAATGGTAAGAATCGCGTTTTAAACATTAGCTTTTAGAAATAAATAAGAAAATAGCATCTTCTGTAATGTTGTAATGGTGGATAACTATCGTTTTGTTAAAAAAAATTATAAAACCAAACTTTAATAACTATTTATTATATACAAGGTGTACCATGATGAGACTCCATTAGAATTTTATGGGGTAGTAGTCGAATTCGATTTTAAAAATTATTTTGGATAGGTTTCAACATAAGCTCTATCTGAAAAAAAATGTTGGCATTTTGTTGACGCTGTCGGTTTTACCGGAGGTAACCACCAAATTTGTTTTTTTAAATGAAACAGACTGTATATTTTTTATTTTTAAATTTTGCGATCAATTTTAAGTTGACTTTATGTATTATTTCCTATACCTATCACTAGCCGTTTTCAAATTATTCATGTTGAAAAAATTGACATAACTACACTTTACAAACCAATGTGACTTGAAGCGGTTCGAGAAGTCAAACAAATTAGATACGTGATTCATTGGGGAAAAATTTCATAGATATAAATTACAACTGTTATACTGCTCAGCTATACAGAGTGTTTAAAATTTGTGTATGATTTTTCAAATGAAAGAACACTGTACTTTTTATTACATCAGTCAAAATAACAGAAAATTTTAGACCCAATTTATGTTATATGCCCTATACCTATCTTTGATCGTGTTCGTAATGTTTGTAATAGAAGTAGAAACCTCACGGAAAAAAATCTACTACAGTTGCTCTGAGGAAATAGATTTTCGTCGAAAAAATAGGAAGAACGTTGCTAATTAAACTAAGAAATGCCAACAGTTTATATTGTTTTTACTTCTGGTGTCACACTGAATCAAAAAATGTAGTCCATATGACAATCTTCTTCAAAACATGAATAATTCGAAAATGGCATAGAGAATAATGCAAAAGTCAATTTAAAATTAAACGTAGAATTTGTAAATACAGGGTGTTTCCTAAGTAATCTAAAATATTATATGGGGCGCTTCGTCACTCAATTTTAAGACGAAAAGTTCATATAAACATGTGTGATAAGTCTTGTCGTTAATGAGATACAGGGTGTTTTATTATTTTATTAAAAGCAACAACATGTGTTAAACATAAAGGAAAAATAGTATATTTCAGAGCATGTGTTCAAAATGTCCACCTGCAGCTAAAATGCAAGCATCTGCTCGATGTCTAATTGATTGCCGAATACGTTCGAAGATACCAGGATTGTTACGAATAACATTACAGCCTTGTATGATACGATTTTGAAGATCTTGTACGTTTAATATCGGGGTTGTGTAAATGAGCGATTTTAAATATCCCCACACAAAAAAATCCAGAGGATTATGTCCCGGTGATCTAGGGGCCACGGGTGTGGAGATCCTCGTCCGATCCAATGGTCTGGAAAACGTTATTTAAAAACTCGCGAACAATCACTGAAAAATGTGGAGGAGCTCCATCATGCATGAACCACATGCGCCTTCTAATAATAAGAGGTACATCTTCTAAAAGAACTGTAAGTTCATTTTCTAGAAAATGAAGGTATGTCTCACCGGTCAACCGTGCAGGAAGGAAAAATGGTCCTATTAAATAATCTTCGATGATGCCAAGCCAAACATTGACCGAAAATGTTTGTTGAAATCGTTTTACAATTATGGCATGTGGATTTACATCTGCCCATATGTGGTCATTATGAAAATTCATAATGCCATGTCTTGAAAAGTTGGCTTCATCCGTAAACAGAATATCGGCAGCAAAATTGGGATTGTTTGCTATTTTATTTAAAATCCATTGGCAATACTGTATGCGAAGCGGATAGTCAGTAGGTAGCAAATGTTGTACACGTTGAACGTGATATGGATACAATAAGTTATCTTTTAAAATTTTCCAAACAGTTCTGTTACCAACATTTAGTTCATCAGCAATTTTTCTGGTACTCGTTTCTGGATGTTGATCAATCACTTGAAGAATCTGGTTTTCCAATTGTGGAGTTCTCACAGTTCTGGGTCGTCCAATAATATTCTTTGATTTGGCAAAGTTCCAGTTTCTTGTAAACGAATATGTAGCTTAGTAAACGTATCTGAACATGGTAAACGATTATTAGGATAACGCTGGGCATACATACGTCTAGCCTCTAAGGCATTACCATTCGCTAATCCATACAAAAAGTGCATATTAGCCATTTCGGCATTAGTAAACACAGGCATCGTTGTTAACTTAACACAAAAGATCGTATTATTAACAATTTATTGTTCGTTGTTTGCGTTAGTTTTTAGGTTTGACACAGTTGTCAACGTTATTCCAAAGGCCACTTAGAATAAGCATGTTTTCGAAAACCAGTAGCGTCACCAGGAAAAATTAATTTCAAATACAATCAGAGCTGATTTATTATAAACAATTTAACACCCTGTATCTCATTAACGACAAGACTTATCACACATGTTTATATGAACTTTTCGTCTTAAAATTGAGTAACCAAACGCCCCATATAATATTTTAGATTACTTAGGAAACACCCTGTATAAAAGTATACAAGGTGTTCTATTTGAAAAACAAAGTTGATGGTTACTTCCGGTACAATCCGAAGCGCTAACAAGAAACCAAAAGATGAGCTTGTGTCGAAACCTAGTCATGAGAATTTTCAGAATTGAATTCGAACTACTTCCCCATAAACTTTAAATTGAATCTAGTCATCATACATCCTGTATATAATCTTACATGATAATGTGTTTTAGACCCCCACAGCTATCAGTGCAATTATTTTTATCCAATTTTTCTCCACAAATTTGGTTTAAATACGACTATTGTTGCACAATTCTAGCTTTGTGAGGTGGAGCTTTGTTATGCTGAAAACACATATTTGCTCGCAGCTGTAATGACACATTTTCAAAAAACTCATAAAGTTGTCGTTGATGAAATTCAAATAATAATTATAAACAATTAATATAAAAACCAAATTTTATTAAACATGTTACATATTTGAATTGAAATGTAATTCAAATAAACTTTTTATTTAACCGCAAGCTATGTATTCAATTCCTTTTAAAAATAAATTGACTCTCAAGTGTTAAAAAAATTTTGTTTTGCTGAGTATGACAACAAAAATTGTGCAATAATAATAACGTAAAATTTCAATCCGATTTAATTAAAAATTAAAATAAAAAATACCCTACAGAAATGTAAAACCGCATGTCGGTTTTATTAAATTATAAACTGTTGCCAATTTTATTTATTGAATTTTTAAATTTTCAATTGAATATATGTTTACAAATACGTAATAATCAATGTACATACACACATAAATCAGAAATCGGAAAACGTAAGCTTATTTAAGCATTCTAATATACACATACTACTAATAAAGCAAAACCTAAACTTAAATTTAATTAAAACGGTGATTAAATATTTATAGCGGCATGTCCCAAATAAATTTTGTTGTTGTTTGCCTGCAATACCGCGTACTGTTATTTAAAATTTAGATAACAAACAATTTTCACGCTTCAATATATTTTTTTCCATAAAGAAAGGAAAATTAGAAAAGTACAACATCCCTAGTTTAAATTGCCTTCACTCATCTCGTTTGTTAAAGAAATTGTTGCCGTACAGAAGTTCACATAGTTTCTTTTTGATATTAACAAACGTGTAAAACATTTTGTTGAAAAAATAATAAATGTCTAAAACATATAAAAAGTTCGTTGCAACTTACAAATTTTTTATACAAAAAGTGAAAAAAAAGCGATAACCCTGAAGATCAGTCGTTCAAGACTCCCGCTAGCTTGATTTCCATGTCAAAATTTTTAGATTGGAATTTAAATTTAATATCTTGCTTGAAAAATAAGAAAAAGAAAATTGCATTTTTAAAAAATAGTTAAAATGAAATTATAACTAATAAAATTACCATAAAAATTCCATAAAAATTGGACCAGTGATTTACTTGATATCGTGTTTATATACGGACGGTCAATTACTCATCAGATTTTTATTTCATTATAACGTGCTATCTCTAATTCGTTGAAAAAAAGGAAAAAAAGTGTTTACGCGGGTCGTTTTGAAGTTTCACATTACTGCTTCAATAAACGATTTATAGTTTTAGAAATACCATAAGTTTTTCTCCTCACAAAATAACAATATTTTTATTTTTAACAAAACCCTGAATAAAGGTTATTAGAGTCTGTTTTGAGATTCTTGGTAATAGATTACTGCTATTTTTTATCTTTGTATAGGTTTGTAAATTGTTTTTCTGTCATTCTTCACTTGCTACATTATTCAAATTTAAATACCTGTTAACTTTTACAATCTTATATCGCGGTGTTTACAATAATTTCTTTTACATATAGATCTTTTAAGAAAACTTGATGAGGACAATCAACTCATATAAACATACATGTTTATACCTAACAACCCCGTGTAAGGTAGATTGTTGTAATCTTACGTTCAAATTTAACCGATCTTACGTTCAGTATTTCAGTTTCGGGTTTAGATTAAGTGTCAATAATTGTTACCATGCCAGTAAAGCTAAAATTTTAGTTAAGTTGACTGAAATACGGGCGTTAGTGAAAATTGACAATAACTATTTGTAATTGAAAACTTATTATTATTTATTAATAAATTAGCTCTATTATAGGGTTACCTGTAGCAACCCTCTACTTGCATAAAGATTGCAAACAAGAAAACGCAAATCTCATAAATTAATTAGTACAAACTACAATAACTACCAATTTGGGATCATATAATCGTTGTCGATTCAGCACCGACCTTCTCAAACACATATAAATGAAGTTGTATTGCACATATCACAAAACTGGGTAACCTATTTCAAGCCAAGTCAAGTTAAGTCTAACAGTCAGACCCATGAATCGATCAATCAATGCATTCCGTAACAAGCGCAACGCCCACTTTTATCAGTATTGACTGGGTACAATACCCAATTAGATGTCCGCATAATAAAATCTTGTAACTATCCATTTTCTTATACTGTCAATGGTATAAAAAAATTGTCGTATCGTTTGTTATAAATAATATGAACCAATACTGTTTTCTAATTTTATTTGGATTTCTAATCCAAATTGTGACTTGTTGGAAACGAAGCAGAGACTGTTGCACATATTGCTGCTACAAAACAATCTAAAGGTTGACATTAATTCTACAGAACGCGTCAGATAATTTTTTTTTAACTATCTTAACCACACCGCGTTTGTTGTTTCTGTTGGAAGACGGATTTCTTCTTCCTCGTCGAGTTAACATTAATAATAACCAAAACAATTCATTAGTAAAATGAATTAAAGTAAAAATTATCAAACATTCTTTTCAATAGCTCTTCAACCGTATACAAAGCAGAAACACAAACTGTGTCAAGATGTATCAGTCCTTTTTTTGAAATGTTTGGACAAAATTTGGGATCCTTCATTCCATTAATGTAAGAATTGAGGCTTCCACGGCCGGAGTCATTATTGAAACAAAAACATCTTTGGGAATTGGAGGTGTTAAAAAGGTAACCGTAGTTGCCAAGGAATCTTGAAACAAATGACAATTGAAAGGGGAAAAAGAAAGAAAATTTGACAATCAAAGTGGAGTTATGAAAATTTATTTTGTGACCAGTATCAAAATGATGCTCAGCCACGGCAGACTTGGAACCGTGTTTTAATCTAACACAACGTTAATGTTCCAAAACACGTGTACTAATGGTGCGACTAGTTTTACCTATGTACACTAAACCACATGAATAAGGTATACAATATAAACCTTGAGAAGAGAAAGTAGAAAACTTATGTTAGGGAAAGGTAAAACTTTTGAGATTTTGTTAGAAGATGTAAAAATAGGTTAAACTCCGTTTTTTCGAAGAAGCTTTCTTATTTGATCAGTAACTGTGAATGTAACAGAAAAAGCGTGGAATTGTCTCTGACTAAAGATTCAACAACAGACCTTTTTTGAGCAGGATGATAGTGTGAAGAGCCATGTAAGTATCTGTCAGTATAAGCGGGTTTGCGATACACCAAAAGACCTAATTCGCTGTTGGGTTTCCGGGTGACAAGTACGTCAAGGAAAAAGAGACAATGATTTTCTTCAATTCCTATAGTGAACTTGATGTCAGTATGTTAATTATTGAGATGGTCACAAAACGTATCTAAAGAAAGGCGACCATGAGGCCAAATGATGAAAGTATCATCAAAATACCTAAACCATATTTTCGAATTCAGCGTCAAAGTTTCCAAGGTAATGGTTTCAAAGACTTCCATAAAAATGTTATAGCCGCACCCCATTTCCTTGGTTTTTTAGAGTTGCATTCTTTAACTTCGTGGGATATTGTTTAACTATTTGATAAACTTTTTTTTAATGGGAAAAAGTTATTTTGGAGAAAAGTAGTAATGGTCGTTGTGGATGGCGTGGGAGTAGACTTACCCTGGGAGGCCATACGACGCGAATTACTATTTTATCGCGAAGGTCTTAGTATGAAAGTTGCCCTGGCGCCACTCTCTAAACTTTATGTACTTTCGAAGGATTTATTTCAGTACTTTGGGTTTACCATTATTCTTATTCCTGCTGTTCCTTAAACTTTTCCTTAAATTTTTTACATAAGTGTGAGTGTGATTTGGGATTAGAGAGTCGTTTTGGTTTTTAGAGTCTTTTTCGATCCTTGGCTTCGTCCTGAACTTTTCTTTCTCTGTTTTGTTCAAACTCTTCTCTATTTCCATGTTTCTGTGTTGGTTAATGTCTGACTCTACCTAACCGTCTAGGCGCTTTACGGCTTTTTCTGCTTACTGCGCTTTGGCGATTTTTTTGCTAGAACTGTAGTTTCTGATAATTTTTTAGCTTACTTTTTAAGAATTATCAATTCGCTTTGTAGCGATTTACTTATTTGTAACTATCCCAATATACAACCTCGACTTTGTTTTCACAAAGTTTCTTGTCAGCTTAGACCGAACTTCAAGTTTTGCTGGAGAGAAATTTTATAACGTTAATTTGTGACGTATATTCTTATTTCGGTTTCCAAGAGGTCTTACAGTAGATTATTCCAAAAAACACTTTGATTAGAGGATAATTGAATATTAGTTTCTACAAAATATTCTATTTGCTATCCTGTTAATAAACTGGCTGTTGACCAAGCTTTGCTAGAATCAAATAAGTATATTTTAATGGCAATCACTCTCCTCTCTCTTGTCTTTTTTAACGTTTTTTGACTTTATGGGTACCCACAGAATAATATGTTCTACTTTAGAAGATCAGCATAAAGAAATAAATCAACTTAATCTACAATTTGCTAAAACATAAGAATTTTTGAGATTTCTCTAAAGCAGTGACATTTAATCCAAAATTGCTTCAATTAAAAGACCAACCAACGTTGCTTTTTAAGACCCCGTTGTTCAAAGGATAGGAACACCAACTGCAGCGTCTATTTAACCAACAGCAAAACACCAAAAACTTTACTCAGACACGTGTTTCAACAGCTAAGCTGTCATCATCAGAGATACCGATACTAAAATTAAAAACAACGGGAAGCTTATATATATACTATCTGCTTATCACGCATCGTTAAACTTAATTGATTCTTAGATAAGCTTAAATAATTCCGAAAATCGTAATGGACCGTTATCATCATAATTCATAAGCAAATTTCTGTTTTTTTTATTATCTACCCTCTTAATTAATTCAATGTCACCTACTCTATGGACATTTTCAAGCATATGCATGGCAACATTGGACCTATCTGTGCGATGATAGTTGACATGAGCAAAGTGCTCTTTAAAACGAGTTTTAATAGGTCTCTTAGTTTGCCTTATATATATATATATATATATATATATATATATATTGGTTACAGTCTATACAATTAATTTTATATATTCCCGATTTATCACACATTTCTATTGGGTCTTTCGGATTGCCTAAAAGATTTTGCAAGTTGTTACTACTAGAGGTTACTGTTTTATAATCAAATTTTGAAAATATTTTTTGAAGACCTTTTGTGTATGTGGGATAATTTGGTAATTTGACATATTTCTTATCTATTTTGCTATTACTAGTTCCTAACGTTGTAATGTTTCTAATGTTTAACTTATGTTTATGTTGTCTAATTATGTTTGTGACAATTGATTCTTGAAAACCATTGTATGATGCAATCTGTTTAATATTTCGCAGTTCTTTATCAAAGTTTTGTTTTAACAATGGGAAATGTAATAATTTGTGAATCAAAAAGTTGAAAGGTGCAAGGGGGATTTCTTTTAGTCAATTATTCCAAGGTGTTCCTGAGCTATTCTCTGGGAAGGTATTACTTCTACTACGGCCCCATCAACATTCCTTACCTTCGTGAAAGAGTTATTACATATTGGAATTCGTACCTGTCAATAATCGAAATATACATAGCAATTATACGAAGTTTTTTTTAACTGAATCACAACTAAATATTGTTTGACGTAATATTACGCTACATTTCTTTCATATGTCAGTTAGCAAAACTTGGGAAAAAATTTGAACACTACCAATTTTTAACCAAAAATTTTAAACTTCCACCTTCCAGACGCAATAATACTCTTCTCTATTGTGTCGGATACTATTGTTCTCCAATTCAGATTTTTTTCTCCTCTAATCTGAAGACTTCTCAGTCCTTACATACTACTAAGAAAACCATTAACTGATGAAATCGTGGGATAGATGGACATCCTTCCTGTCCTTGTCCATAGGTGATACCATTATAATCAATGGTGATACATTGTTGTGGTTGTAGCAAACAAGAAATTACTAGACCAAAATGCCCAAAGTGTCAGAAATAGAGCTCCGAATCGTCGTGTCGAGTGATGGACTCAAATCTTAACTTAACGTTGTTTGACTGATGATCAACGAATAAAACTAAATTACGTTTTTTAGTAATGTACGAAGTAATTACTGTCCGTTTATCTCCTTGGACATATCTTTAAGAGTTTGCTTCGCCAACAATTCTTCGGTGTAAGGGATGGGAGATTATTTAATCACTAAACTCGATTAGTCGTTCTGTCGTTCAAAATTATCTGGGAGTCTTTTTATAATTTACTAAATTTTAAATTGACCAATTTTTTATGATATTATTTTACAATAGTGACGCACACCATTTTATTAATTACAATTAGCCTCGATAAATCCCTCGCAAGTTTAGGCAAAACGTTGGCATTTATACTACCGCTCAGAGAAGTTCGGACACTTACTAATATTTTTTGTTTGTTTATTTTGGACAGTTTGTGTGTTAAACGATTACTAGAAACCGATTTTATTTGGTCTTTCATACATTTTCACTTAATTCTCGGTTAATGTAATGACTTTGATTTACAATTTTCTTGTAAAAACAGCTGGTAATGTAAATTCATAAAAAATTCTAATATTCTAAAATGAATGATTATTTTAGTTGCCATTGTTTTTGGAGTCATTAGATTCATAGAATATTTTCTGTAGTTGGCTGGTAACAAAAATCCACTATTATTCTCGTAATTGACGTTTTCATAATTTTTTTTAAATAATAATTTTATAAGACATTTAACACTTTTTCATTGAAAAAATGGCTCGTGGAAAACCTCTAAATATCCAAAAAAGATCCACAATTTTTACTTTATTTAGAGAGGGGTATTCTGTACAAAAGATTGCTAAAAACTTGGTCTAGCAAAATCAACGATTAATGATACTATTGTTCGCTTTCAAAAATATGGAAGTTTAAAGGATTTACCACAACCAGGACTCCAACGAAAAACGTCACAAGCTAATGACCAACGTATAAAATTAATTAGCAAAAGAAATCGTAGGTTGACGGCTCTCAAAATAACTGCAGAAATTAATTATGAACGCCCTAACACAATATCCGTTAGTACTGTAAAACGTCGACTACAAGAAGTGGATTTACATGGTCGCGTAGCTGTTCGGAAACCCCTGTTAAGAAGAGCTAATGTTCAGAAACGTCTTAAATGGGCTCGAGAACATTTAAACTGGGAAGTAGAAGACTGGAAAAACGTATTATGGTCAGACAAATCAAAATTTGAAGTGTTTGATCAAAAGCGACTAGTCTTTGTTAGGAGATCTAAAACTGAAAAATTGCATAAAGACTGTTTGGTGTCGACCGTTAAACACGGTGGAGGTTCTGTGTTAGTGTGGGGGTGTTTCTCATTTGCTGGAATTGGAGATTTGGTAAAAATTGATGGAATTATGAGAAAAGAAAATTACCACAAGATATTGGTACATCATACAGTGCCTTCTGGATTGCGTGTAATTGGCCGTGGTTTTGAATTTATGCATGATAATGATCCAAAACACACTTCAAAACTCTGCACCAATTATCTTGTAGCTAAACAACGCAATGGAGTATTGAAATTAATGAAATGGCCTCCCCAGTCGCCCGATCTCAACCCGATCGAACTTCTTTGGGATGAATTGGATAGAAGAGTGAGACGAACCTGTCCAACATCTCAAAAACATCTCTGGGAAATTTTGCAAGAAGAGTGGAATAATTTGACACCAAACTCTTTGCAAAAATTAATTGAAAGAATGCCCAGAGTAGTTCAAGCACTTTACAGAGCAAAAGGTAGATTTTTTGATGAGAAAAAACTTTAGAATTTTCTAGTTTAAAAAACCTTGTTAATCGTGTCTTGCTTTTTCTATTGCTTATGAAATAAAAAAAATTTTTTTTAAATGATTATATTTATTTGTTGAGATATGGGCGTTTAACAAAAAGACCGTACGTGTCCAAACTTCTTTGAGCGGCAGTGTATGTAGCAATAACACCGGTAGTTTTGTTACTCAATGTCCACCTAGTTTTCTTCAAAGCATTTCTTACGTTATATTGATCAGAACTTACACTTCAAACTTAAACTTGAGTGCGCCAGATAAGATCTACCGCAGAACCAATCGAACTGCGCGATGCAAAATTTGTTTCTAGTCTTAATGTTTGCTCGAGTTTTTCACAAACACTTTTTACTAGTGATTCAAAACCTACCACTGCATTTACTGTTTCAAGTAGAGGATTATTTCAATTTATGCGGATGCCTTTTAAACTTTATAATTCCCCAGCGACATTTCAACAGTTGATTGATTGTTTGTTAGGGCCAGAGCTAGATCCATTCTGGTTTTCATACCTCGATTATATAATCATAGCTACACCATCCGTTAGAGAACATCTGAAGTAATTAGAATTAGTTTTGAACCGACTTCGCACAGCATTCTATACTTTACGTTAATACAAATGTTATTCATCTTTTTTTACGTTTCTGGCGGTTATTTCGTGTTTATCTGTTAATTATCGGCCTACTATTTTGGTGGAGCTGATTGATGCATTTTAGTACTACTGTGATTTTTTTATTGAATTTCTAACTTATTACGTTGTTTTCTTTGCTACTTTATTATCTTGTTTTTATGTGTGTGTGTAGGAATCAAAAATCTCCACAATTATGCGTAAAAGTAATTTTTAGGATCAAGTAGGTGGCGCCCTATATAGTTTTGAGAGCTTGTAATTACATGTATAGGAATCATTCTCCAACAACTCCTCTATGATGTTTGAGCAAAGAGCAAGTGTTCTAAACTTTGTAATAATTAAATAATTTTTTTTGTGTTCTCTAACCCTCAAACCTGTAACACATTCTCTACAAATGTTACTTATAAAACTATATTTTTAGTATTTTTATTTAAACTATGCTTTTTGCAAGATACCTACTATTATGAGCTACATTTAAGGAAACGCCATTTTATACTTATTGTTTTTTAAATAATTTTAAGATTTCAATAAAATTTTGAGAATAATCGGTTGAGCTAATTAATATTTAGTTTATACTTACACTGTATCAGACAATTAAAACAACTTTTACACTAGTATTTATTGATGTATTTTAGCATTTACATAAATAACATGATAAATTCAGTTAAATATGGTAGAAGTAAACTTGTTTGCCGATAATATCTTATAACAGTGACCGATATCTACGTTAAAAGTGCAGTAAACAATATTAATAGTGACTTAGTCAATATTTCTAATTGGTTAATATTTAATAAACTCAAACTTAATCCTTCAAAAACAAGAGCTAGTATCACAGATTAAAGATACGTTGTTTTTAAGACAGATGCGAAACTCGGGTTATAGAGTTTCTTTGCGCATGCTCCATTTTATTGTTGGTGTTGTAAACAAAGGGTGATTTAAATTTTTGTTACTTTCTCGTTTTTATGCCTTGTTATTAGATTATTGTTTTATTGTTATTGTTGTTTTATATTTATTACTAGCGGACTTAATTAGTGTGTGAAAAAACGTCGTGTAAAGTCGCGGTGGATCTTGGTGCATGGTGCCCAATTGCACATCCAATACTAAGAAATAGTTGTGTTTTATTTGGACTGCCAAAATGACCTGAGAGGTAAATTAAAAATACGCGAATTCTAAATTTTGTTCTTATTCTTACTTGTAGACGTAAATTGTGGCTGAAACAGGTTGGAAGAATGGATCTCGATGTGGCTTGTGGAAAGCACTTTCGAGTATGTCACCTACATTTCGAAGATGTTATGTATTCAAACGATATTAAGAATCGATTAAAACCGAATGCTGTACCAACACTTCGATTACCAGAGAATCGGAACCTAATCAACCAACAGGTAAGTACAATCAAACTTCACTCTTGTATTAATGTTTTAAGTGAACAGACATTTGGAATTTAATTGTTCTTAAAATTTTCATATTAACTGTACTTTTATCTACTTTAACCTCAATTAATAAATAATTCAATTCTCAGTCGAGATTATATTATATTATATTGGTTGTATGTTGTCGCGTGAGACATTAAGATTAAGTAGCAATCTAAGTGACAGTCTGCTTTATAAACTAATTTTAATTGATTTTTAGATGTGACAATCTTAAAGTTGCAAGTATCGTCAGAGGTGCCTAAATCCAAAATAAACTATATAAGTGTACAAGTAATTCCTTCAGCCCAGATAGCAGGCGCACTTGCAACAACGTTGCTATTTTCTTGTTATGAACTTGACACAACAAGCTTGTCGCATTCACCTTGTTGCAATTTTGTAACAACAATGCCCTAACAACCCAAACCTTGATGAAAGATCAAATCACAGGCGTGAGTTTAAGTTAGGGTACTTTGGTATGTGGTATATCCACATCCCCACAAACTCCGCTGCTGGTTCTGTTTCTGCTTGATCTTGTGTTGGCAAACGCGGGAAAGTGATAAAGCTTTTTTCTTTGTTATTTTGATAACAAGTAACTTCATTTTAGTCTATAACATACCTAAGGCACAGAATAACGTGAGGTAAGTTAAAATTATTAAAGAATTTTCATTTTGATTAACAAAAGCGTACCAACGTAACCTCATTCTGCGTACAGCATGAAGCGCAACGATCAATTATTGAATGTTTTCATATTCTAAGTCTAAAAACAACAATGTTTTAGTTTATCATTTATGTATAAGTAGTCAAGTAGTTACCGACTCTGACTTTGGTATGTGCTGGTTGCGTTGACACTACTTGCTTTATGGAATATTATTTTCTAGAAAGTTAGTAAGAATATGAATTGAAAAAACGTTTTTGTTCGTAGATTATACACTTATATATCTTTAAATAACAATACAATGCCACGAAAACAATATCTTGAGTTATCGAGAGAAGTGAAAGCAAAACGTATGAGGAAAATGCTACGACAAACAACTTGTCCTACAGCACATGCTTCTATTAGTGGGACGGCCGAGAGTCAAAATAATTCTATACAGTTAAATGTTAATACGAATGTTAGTCAGTTCAATTACATAAATCATGAGGAACTTGAACCAATAAGCAACCCAGGTGTTAATCAAATTTGAAATGAGAATAATTCATCCTTTGATGTGTTTTGATTATTGAATGAAACCAATTTTCTGACGACTCTTCTGAGGAATATAGAAGAAACAAATAATCATCATAATTCTGAAACTTTTGATATTCAGGACAAATTAAGAGATTGGGCAATTCATTTTAAATTGAGTCATGTTGCTATATCTGCATTATTGTGCATTTTAAAAACACATAAATGTTTTAATTTACCTAGCGATGCCAGGTCTCTGTTAAAAACACCTTCAACTATCAATATGATATCTGTTGAACCAGGGCATTATTCTCATTTAGAATAGAATTTGGAATAAGAAAATTGTGGTCCATTGTAAAAGAGGATGTAAATAGTATTAACTTGCTTATAGGCATTGATGGACTGCCATTATATAAAAGTAGTTCTTGTGAGGTATGGCCTATTTTAGCTTCTGTGTGTAATATTCCATCAATTAAAACGTTCCTTTCCCAATTGGCAAAAAGCAAACCGTCAAGTTGTAGAATTTTTCTTGAAATGTTTGTAAATGAAGCACTAAAATTGTTTAGAGAAAATATTATAATAAATGGAAAGCTCATAACTGTCCAAATAAAAGGATTTATTTGCGATGCCCCAGCCAAATCTTTTATTATGGGTGTTAAAGGTCCCACTGGTTACTATTCTTGTACAAAATGTAAACAATCGGGTATTAGAATATTAAACCGCATGACTTTCCCTGAGTGTGATGCTCCTCCAAGGACACATGCAGAATTTCTTCAAAAATCCGATGAAGATTTTCATACAAGTGAAACCCCACTAATCCGATTACAGGACATTCACTTTGTTAAATCCTTTCCATATGACTATATGCATCTTGTTTGTCTGGGTGTGATGCGAACTCTGATGTATATATGGATTTTTGGACCTGTTCCTTTAAAGTTTCCCTCACACATTGTAAATACTATGTCAGATAGGCTTGTTTCAGTTGCTCATTGTATACCAGTTGAATTTAATCGAAAACCTGGTTCATTTAATGAAATAAAGAGATGGAAGGCAACTGAATTTCGTCAATTTTTGGTATATACTGGCCCTGTAGTACTACATAATGTTTTAAAATCTGATTATAAGTCAGTGTATGACCATTTTTTAAGTTTATCAATTTCAATTTTTATTCTTTTGAGTCAAAAGTATCACTTAAAGTACCATAATTACGCCAAAAGTCTTTTACAACATTTTGTGAAAAACACTGTTTCTCTTTATGGATCACATTTTATAACACATAATGTACATGGGTTGATACATTTGCCAGATGATGTTTTAAATTTTGGTCCACTAGATTCTTTCAGTGCTTTTAAATTTGAAAATTTTTTACAAACATTTAAAAAAATTATTAGAAAGGGCGATAAACCATTACAACAAATAGTGAAAAGACTTATGGAAATGATGAATTCAAAGTCATGGTTTTCTGAAGACTCTTCCCAATTTACCGAAATATATTATTCAAAACCACATTCATCTGGGCCATTATTACCAGGATGTAATTCTTTAAAACAGTTTTCTTGTATAACTTTAAAATCTTTTAAAATTAATACTTCACAAGCAAACTCTTGCTTCTGCTTAATAGATGGTAGTATCGTTATTGTTTTCAACATTGTCTTTTCAAATAATTTAGGTTGCATGGTTATTTTATGTAAGAAGTTCATGAAAACTGAAAACTTTTTTAGTGATTTGTTTATTAACAGTTCTCTCTTGGGAATAAATATCGTTTCACAACTTACTGATTTATATGAAATACCAGTTACACACATAGAAGCGAAAATGGTTTTACTTCCATATGGAGATCGACATGTAGCTTTTCCTTTAGTTCATTTATCTTAGGTTATTTTAGTTGATTCCATAAAATGTTTACAGTTAATTTTTATGTTGTGTTTATAATTTATTTTATGTATTTTACTTTATACTCTTTACAATGGGAAAATTACAATGAACAGGTTAGAATATTTTATTTTAAAGTAGATAGGTAAGTATTTAATTCAGTGTTTTTTTATTTCAAAGAGAGTAAATATTTTACGAAAAGACTTAAAGAATTTACTACTATACTACGCAAAAGCACTTGAGTACTAACTCATTTGTTTTTAAATCATAATAATACATTCTTTTAATTTAGGAATAAACACCAGTCACTAGAGTGAATTTTGGGTGAACATGTCTGAGAGTGAAGTCGAAGAACAGGAATGTACTAGTGACTTACCTGAAAGGAACCAATTTGCTTTGGTCAGATTTTCTGATGAAAATGGAGCGCCAGGAGTTGTATCAATGAATTGGGTAACGACTGATCAAAGACATGTTATTATCCAAATGCAAAGTCCAATGAGGCAAGAGATAAATTATTAAAACGGCGAGAACCTCCAAAAGAATCATGGCTATACTGCCCAATTCGTATATTAAAACAATTTGGTAAAATACTTGTTTACTTTGACTAAAACCTAATTAAAATGATATCAGGAAAACTTATTAATGGCATTTTCAAGTAGTGGACTTTTTATATTGTTTGGTTTGTTTAGATTCCTATGAAGTGGCAAGGTTACGTTTGAGACTGGCAGAAGATACTTCTTCAATAGAATCTGAAGTAGAGAAACTGACAAACCTAGGAAGAGAAAGAAAAGAAACATTGTTTTCCCTGGAGAAAGTTCTGAAGAGGAAGAGGAAATCACAAACAGGAATAACTCCAATAGAAAATCTGTTTCAAATTATCCTGAACCTCCGAAACCTGATAGAATTAGAACATCTACACCAGTCCCAGAATCACACCCGTTTATTCGTTCTCAAAATTTGAATATTTTAAGCCCTAGCTGCTCCAGTACAGAATCAGACAATAATCCTACAACTATAGGTAATTATGTTAAAAGTATTCTCTTAGATTAATTAGCAGTTTCTTACCTTTTAGAGATGAACGATATCAAAACATTAAAAATCCAACAAGGACAACTTGTTACAATTGTATCAGATTTATATTCATTAGTTAAAAAACTAGATGATAAAATAAACTTATTACTTCAAAATGATACAACCATAACAGCCGAAGCTGATGAAAATGCGCACATCATTGGAGGTCTCCCTACTTCCACAATCGACCAATTTTTGGCTGTAGATGAAAAACTGCACAATGATGTTAAATTTAAAAAACAATTGGTAAGTTATTATAAAATATTTATGTACCACTTAATTCAACAGATAACATTGTATATATTAACGTGAATTAATTGTTGATCAGCCGTTCAATTGTTAAATTGATTAAATACAAAGAAAACAGGAAATCGGCAATTTATGTTTATTAATATTTAATTTAATTAACGACTTTAATTCATCAGCCCCGAAACATCGCTGGGCTAATGAATTAAAGTCATTAATTAAATTAAATATTAATAAAAAATATTGCCGATTTCCTGTTTTCTTTTTTTGCATTTAATCGATTGTATATATCTTTCCTTAGGAGTTCAGCCACTTAGATCTCATATTTTTGATGAATTCTTTCTTTCTCTTTCAAAACAAAATACATAACCAATAATACCTACTTACTTGAATAAAATATTGGATTGTTAGCTTTGGAATTTTTAGAAAGACTATTTGGTGCTTGCTGGTAGAAATGATTTCCGTTCCAACATTTGCAATATAATGAAGCGTGTAATGCAAGATGGTGTTGCCGAGTTGTATTCTTTAACAGGCAAAGCCAAGAACGCGAAAAACGGAGTTTTTGTAAAACTAATATTTACAAATTAATACTTGGTAAGTAATAAAAGAAGATACAATTAATTTCAGTTGTTTTGACAATTTATTTGTTTTTAGAAATATGTCCGAGCATATATAAAGATGTAAATGAGCCAAAGATTAAAGAACTAATTTCAGACTGGCTACAACAATCAAAAGTTAGAAAAAGCAGAAGGTAAGCACAAAAAAAACGATTGTAAGATTTCTTTTTTTGTTTTTGTTTTAGAGAACAACGAAATGCGCAAAAAACTTCGACTTAACTTTTTAAATATTTTGTAAAATGTATTGTAAAATTTCATTTTTTAGATAATATCTATTATAAATTATTTGTATTTATTAATTACTATAAAGAAATGCATGACAACAGTGTTACAAACTTGACAGAAACTTTCATAACAAGGTTATTAAGTCGGCTTGCCACAAGGATGTTTAGTCAACTTGTCACAAGGTTGTCAACTCACCTTGTCACACGCTTGTCGTATGTCAACTTGATAGGTTGTACACAGGGTTGTTGCAATCTTGCACACCTGTTATAGTAGGGTTTATGCAAGCTTGCATACTTGCCATAGCAAGCTTACACCAACCTTGTTTACAAGGTTACCTTGCTATTGGGCCTTAAATGGAAGCTTTGAAGATGTAAATGTTGGTAAAAGAGGTGTTAAGTTAGGCTACAAAATACTGACAAGAAAAATGTTGAGATTTTGGAATTTGTTTTGTTATTATAAAAAGGTCATAAGTCACATTTATTTTGCAATATATTTTTTTTTCAGAAAATGCAGTTTGTTTTTTGTTTTTGTTTAGTAATATATATTTAACAATCTATTATAAATATAAGAAATTAAGTTAAATATTTAAAATATGATTGTCAGGATTTTGTCTAAAACTTTAAACCTCATTTCCCATAAATATTTCAAATGAGGCTTAGGTCTCTTATTGCCCCGAGCTCTTCAATTGTTTTATTTATCAATGTATTCAATTGTACAACCTCTTACAGCTAAATATTAAAACCCGTAGCTGTTCACAATATAAAAACATAGTGTTTGAAACTTTAATGAACAACTGCTGCTACTGTATTGCAGAATTCAAAATTATGTATTCCTAATTTTAACTTGTAAATACAGTTAATATTCTTCATTATGTATATGTACCGTCTAGTGACAAGTCTTTACATCATGCAATATCTGACAGACAATAATAGTATATTATTAAATTAGTTATTATAAGCAGTCTATTGTTCAACGAGAGGAATTATGGATAATGGAACGAGTTGAACAATAGACCCCTTTATATAACGAATTTAATACAATATTATTTCCAATTGCTTTATTATTCTAGTAAATGTAAAAATTTTCTTTGCTGAATATAGTAACTTGTTGCTAAAATATTATTCGACGCTATTTGCGTGTAATAAAAAAATTTTATTACACTTAATTAAAAAATTATTATTAAATTAAAATTATTATTAATGAAAACTTAATATTATTTACCTTTATTGGTGTAATTTATTACAATTTTTTCAGCTCCATAAAATAATTTGTGAGTTTATTTTTTGACTTTATTTAAATATTCATACATTCAGGACAACTATTTTATAATAATAAACAAATTTACTCTTGGCGACATCTCAGTATGTGTATAAAAACTTAATTTCTTTTCTGCGCTTTCGGAGCATCGACCAATTTAAACGTGTCTAGTGAAACTCAGAGGGAGCCAGCTGTATGCGTAAAAGTTAAAATTCAGATAATGGAAGTAGTAATGTAATATTATTAAACACGAAAATATTACATTTGTTAACGAATTGACAAACTCGTTTTTGTTCACTACAAATGCAATATAAAAATGTAAAAATTAATATTGTCACTGGTAGCAAAAATACAAAATTGCGTTAGAAACAAATAATACAACACAAGGATTATGTTTTTAGATTAAACGTTATATAATATAATTTCTATCACCATCAATTTTCTATCCTCAGATCGTGAATGAATTTGTTACTTTCAATGCTTTATTTATTACATTTCTCTACATTTAAGATTTCCCGCATTTACAATTTTAAATACCGTACTAATTATCAGTCAAGGTTTATCAATACTTGTGATACGATTTTATTTATTCACATAATAGTATATTATGAAATAAAGTAACATAATGCTCATTTAAAGCACGAGTTCCAATTTTTGCAAAACGAGCCGCGAAGGCATTATGTTACGAATTTCATATACTATTTTTCTATTTTGCCTTTATTTTAAACAAATATTTCATAGTTTTATCGAAATTTTCAAAATATAGGATTTTATATATTTGCATTTTAGTTGGTAACAATGTTCGTAAAATTGAATTTTTGACGGTTCAAAATTTAAAGTTTTAAAACATATATGCATTTGCTTACTTCTTCAAGTTAATTCAGAATCATTTTTTCCTTTAATTCCATTCTGTTTCTTTTTGCTTATAATGAGTAACGAAGCTATTTCAAGTACTCCACCTGAATTGCGAGCTTTGGCCGAAGAGTCTCATTATGCAATTTTGCCCCAAAAGTCGCGATTAATTTACGAAAAGGAGTTTCAAATTTTTCCAAATGGCTAAAAGAGAATAATGTTTTGATAATATCTGAAAACATTATGTTGGCTTACTTCAGTTTGCTTACAAAAAAATACAAGGCTTCGTCATTATGGTCGAAGTATTCCATGTTGCGAACTTGCATATACAACAATGTCAACATTGCCAATTTCTGTAAATTAGCAGCATTTTTAAAAAACTGCTCAAAAGGCTATGAACCAAAAAAGTCCCAAATCTTTGACATTGACAATATTAACAATTTTATCGAACTCGCTGATGACAATATGTACCTGGCAATCAAGGTATAGCTATAGAATTTTACATTTTAAATATAATTTTCCTTATCTTCATAAGCTTTTTCCATTTTATACCATCCATTTCTTCTAGGTGGTACTCATTGTTGGATACAATGGTGCTTTGAAGAAAGATGAAATTACCAAATGACAACAAAGATGTCGTTTTGAAAGAGACGATGTTATTCTGATTAACATTCCAAAACCAAAATAATATTGCTCGACGGTTTGCAATTACCAATCCATTATGGATTAGTTTAATAAAAAATATGTAAATGTGCGTCCAAATACAAAAATGATAGGTTCTTCATGACATATAGAAATGGCTATTATAAATTCCCGATAGGAACCTATAAATAAAATCGGTCAAATGCCTAAAATTATTGCAAGTTTCTTAAAATTACCAAATGCAGATGCTTACACTGGCCATTGTTTCCGTAGAAGCAGTGTAACGGAACTAGCTAATCAAGGGGGGATTTAATAACCATTAAGAGGCATAGAGGGTGGAAAAGTTCTATCCTCCAACTCCCGACTCATATCAGTTGAACAAGCTACTTGCTCCTCTTCTTGTCCAGCGAATAAAGAGCCAATCGCTCAAATATCTAATGTTTCTTCTCTGGAAGTATCTAATGATGTTATTAATGTTCAAAATACTCCAGGAATTACAATTCATACCAAGGATTCAAGCAATGTCACTGTTAATGTATATAACAATTGCACCATAAATAAATAACTCTATTTTTAAATTGTACCTACCTTTACAAATATGTTTCTAAACTTAATATTATTATTATTACACCTATTTTTAATATGTTACTCATTACACTTATGTTCCTAAGATAAAAATTAATAAATGAAACGTTCACGAGTTTTTTTTCTCAGTATTTTATTTTCGATGTACACAAATTCGATACTCGAACTATACAGGGTGATTCATAAGTAATGAGCCAAATTTATAAATCTACGTTCAGAAGGCCAAAATAATAATATTTTCATTAACAATAATGAGTCTTAGTCTGCTCCTTACTGAGATACAGGATGTTAAAGCGAAAAAATAAAATAGATTTTTATTAATAAATCAGCTACTTTTCTACATAATAACTTGAAAATTGGGTATGAACTAGTTTTGTAAAGGTAAACAAGAATGTGTGAGAGGATTTGAGTTAACTCTGTAGATGTCGCCATGCGCCATATGAATTAGATGAAATCAGCTACAAATTTTTTATCACTCATTATTTTGCAACTTACTTATTTAATTTGGATAGCCCCATCATTTCCGT
Source organism: Abscondita cerata (assembly GCA_030710515.1). Taxonomy (NCBI): domain Eukaryota; kingdom Metazoa; phylum Arthropoda; class Insecta; order Coleoptera; family Lampyridae; genus Abscondita; species Abscondita cerata. The sequence continues at coordinate 20,619 of JALBCR010001472.1, read as the reverse complement.
AGAAAAAGCTTACTTCTTTGATCTTCAAAATATTAACGATTTTCGAGATATTTAGAATTTACTAATTCACTACACTACATTTCACGGTGGTCGACGTAGCATTAATCTGTTAAGACACAAGAGATGCCATGGAATGTTGACATTTACTTAACCGTAATTGATAATTGATAATTGTTTTACAAAACTAAACTTACAAAATATAAAACAAACCTCAATACAAAAATATTTCATAAAAAATGTAATTTAATGGTATGCCATATGCATGTAATTAATTATTGTAATAGGTACAACGAGCAATTAGAAAATAGGTATTATGTATTATCTAAATGTATGTATTATGTATTCAATATGTATAACTCTTCTATTATTATATCAGTTAATTGTTTTATCCACAATCACACCATATTATAGAGCTATTATTATTACCGTTATGAAACGTATTATCTTTCCTATAAAACACTAGTGTTTTATATTCCATCAAACATTAGATGTTTTGCAATATACAGGGTGTCCAGAAACTCTCTGACAAACCAAGACCGGAGATTCCTCAGATAATTTTAAGACAATTTAACCCAATTCACCTAGTCCGAAAATGCTTCCTAAGGAGCTAGAGCTCTTTGAAGATGGCGCCTTGTAAATAGTTTTTTAAATACCTCAGAACGCTTCTACTTAGAAAAGCAAAAACTGGTATGCTTGTTTAGCCTTCAGAGATGAATCGATTCCATCAATTGCGAATTTCTAGTACCGGTCATAGGCGTCCGTTTTGGGTAGGTCAACGGTTATTTTAACGCATAACTTTTTATCTTTAACTTTTAAGCATTTGTGACACTAGATTATTAAATTTTCAGGTATTCTAGTACTAAAAGGTACTCTTACTTTAAGTCATTAGGATACACCGTTTTCTAGAAAAATGGATTTGAAAATTTTTGCTTTTGTCATTAAAGTTAAATTTATATTTTTGCACTAGTTGGCTCTGAACTGCCAACAAAAGTAAAACCTACGTTTTCATTGTCAAATTGTTGTCAGTTCGCGAAGTTTATCTTTTCATTTTACTTTACCAGGCGCCATCTTCAAAAGCTCTAGCTCCCTTAGGAAGTATTCTCAGACTAGGTGAATTGGGTTAAATTGTCTTAAAATTATCTGAGGAATCTCCGGTCTTGGTTTGTCAGGAGAGTTTCTCGACACCCTATATAAAATTCAAGAAAAATTTGCATAAAATTTAGTAATTATTTATTAACATTAACATTAACATTCACGTTAACATCAAAGTTTACTTATTTGCAATATCAGGATCTTGCATTGTGCTGGATTTTCCCTTGAATTTTCTAGCAATATCGATTTTATTTGATTCGCTTTCTTCTATAACCCCTCAACAACACTAGATGACCTCCACGCTCCGTGCCTCTTAAAGGTGAGAATATCACCACCAGCATTAGCCAACAGAGTCGCCGAAGAACGGCGCATACTATGGCCCGTGTAGGAGTTAGCGTCTAGAAGTTTTAAGAAAGAAGCAATCTGTGAGGGATTCTGGAAATAGTGTTAATTCCCACAGGTTGCACGGTGCATTTTGAATTTATATATCGCAAAAAAATCTTCCCTGCGAAATAGTACTTTTAGGACGTAGGCGTAAGTATTTCTTGCATATCTCCATAACATTAACAGAGAATCCTTCGTCTAATACAGTGAAACTTCTTGACATATTGGTGTTTGTTTCTGGGATGGACACGTAGATAAAAGATCCTTAATCTTTCACATGTTCAATATTTAAGTTTACCAGTTCATTGCATCGTAAACCTCCACAAACACCCATTATGACAGCAACCTAGAAATATTTAAAATAATTAAGATACCAATACAAAAGAAAAGAAAATTGGTTGTACCTTCATCATTAAGTACTTTTCATCAGATGCTGTTTTCAAAAATTGTTCGATGTGTCCCTCTCATGCACTTTTTGCCTTCTTTGCCTTGTAGTTTTTGATTGGCTCTTGAGATAAGCAATTAATTTGCCGTATTTTGATATGTCAATATTTCTATCCACATTCAAAGTTGCTCTTAACATTGAATATTTCCTTAAGAAAATTAACTTCGTTCTCGCGATTAAAAATTCTTGCGTTGATAATCTGCCTACTAAAACACATATACAATAAATAGCTATAATATTGCATCAACACATTTATAGTTATTTTTTAATCACAGATAGTACCCTATAGCGAAGTGTATTATATTCCATACTTAAAAGATTTCAATAAACAACGCATAGAAATAATTTTTTTTCCTCCCAGTATTTGCCACCTCCATATACCATGTCAGTTTTGCAGCAAATTTTAGTGGACTCCTATTTAGAGGTTTTTACTGTACAACAAGGAACTATGGAGCACTGTCTTAAAATATTGAGGCACCACTACAAAAACCAGAAGGTGCCCCTTTTTAAAGGAAGGAACACAAATCCATGTGTATTTCAAGCAGTTTCCCGTGTTAACACAACCTGTTGGATATAAGTAAGTTTTACATCTTCTGGTTAATCAAAAATTACCCCTTTATAGGTATTAAAAGATTTTAAAGTTTTGTACCCAGGAACAGAAGATAGTCTTTTTCACAAGTGGCCTGCATGGTCTAAAGGAATATTGAATCTTGCGAAAAAAACGAAAAACCATGTTATTGAAATTCTTTTCAAAAAATATTTAGCAAATCCGCTGGAAGACCAACATCTGGCAAAAGGTATTTGTAAAACTGCTTAGTAATATAGATGTCTATTTAAAGATTCCGTATGATTTTCAGACATAGAAGAAAACGTTACGTTGTTAATATTTCTTTTATCGTTTCCATCAATATGTCGTGGCAAAATGAAACTGAATACTGCCAAATTCTCCAGACTGGAAACTCAACAGTTTTTCATAAGGTAAAATAAGTACACATCTGTAGGTGTTCTGGTTATTAACTGATAGATTTTATAAATCATTATAGGCAGACGAAAATTTCCATTGTGAACTGGAACGAAAAGAGAAATTTTTTGAACCCAGTAAGAAGACTACAGCACCCGAGATGTTCGGTAAATCTCAATGACCACCTTTACGAAGTTGAGACGCGTATAAAAGTTTAGATTTATGTTTTAAATGTTTCTATGTTTTTAATGCCGAATATCCTATTGAAAACCAACCTTGTTGGACATTTATTCAACAGAAAATTCACGAAATTAACAATAAACTTGACTCGTCTTTTATAATCAGTAAATATGGTTTTCTAATCTTATGAAAGAAATTGATTCATTGTCAAATTAAAATTAATTCCTAACTGTTTGGTTGAATTAGAATGATTTGTAAAATTTGTAATCTACAAAGCGGTTCTTGTCTCATTTTCCATATACCACAACAGAACTAATATGTTCAGTTGTGGACTATGCAAGATATTCACAATCAACAGAAGTGTTTAAGAAAACGTATTAAAAGTAATCACGACGAACCCAAAATTTGTGCAGCGAGCACCTCTTGTGAGCAAAATTTATTTAATGAAGTTTACATACATAATGTGCAAACGCTAACCTCTCAGGTCACTGAGCAGCAGATTCCTTTACCAGTAATCAGTACGGATCAAATTTTAAAGAATCATTTAAATTTGATTAACCAACTACTCAATTCAAAATATGTTCCAAAAAATACATTTACTCTCCTTAAAACGATAAATATTCATCTAGATTTAAATTTGGAAGTAATTCGTGAAAGGGTAAATCAAAATTTAATTGATCTAAATTTTCAATTGTTCACATTAACAAAATAAACGACATATTCAATAAAGTTAAAGATATTTCAACGAAGTATACCTCAGAGCATAACTGTTTAAAACTTTTCGTGAATTAAAGGTATATATAGAACCAGCCGACGTTATTATTAGTTCTCGATACGTTAACATAGACCGCGCAGGCAGAAAGTTTTCGTAAATCGAAATGTAGTTGCTTCGTACGTTCCGATGCGTAATATGCTAAAGGAAGTCTTTTGAAATTTCAAAACTATTACAAGAGGTTAAGAAATATTTAGCTTTTTAGATAGCGAAAAAACTTATTTTATATATTTGTTACCATTTATTTATTTTGTTCGCCGCAGTTTCCTACTGACCCTTGCTTATAGGAAGGTGATTCGGAAAAAATACAAAGGAAGACCATCAGTAGAGTTTTTCTTTTTCAGAATCACCTTCCTATAAACAAGGAGTCCATGATCAAACAGCGGCTATTAAATAAATAGTAACAAAACAAAGAAGACCATCTCACCAAATAATATTCACATTCCTCAGACACTTTACATAGCACATCATGACATCTTGGAATCTACAAATTAGACAACTACATGGGAACGTCGCAATTATACTGAAGATACTTTGCGAAAGAAATGAATGCTATCTGAGAACCATTGAAGATTATAATCAGGATAGTGACTTTTACAGAATGTAGCACATACAGGACACCGGCGTATCCAGAAGACCAGTAGGGGGGGACTGTTTGTTATTAAATTAGGATTAAAATTTTCTCGATTTAACCTTACTACAATTACCGGCTCATGTTTTGGTCTTGAATTTTCAAAACCTATATATCTTACTCTCTAAACACACATATCTATTAGCAAGTAGCATATTTTTGCACCTAGTACTAGATGTTAAAATGTGCTACTTAATGATAGGTATCTGCTACCTACACCACGCACTTATCTTACCAACGACTTCAGAATGAAATTTTTGTTGATGACTAAAGATGAGTGTCGATATAAAGTTCTTTATTTAAAACAGTGGATGCTTACATTTTTAAGTGTGAGTCCTACAGATAAATTGGAAGTTTTCTGTCGTGGCGGGCAAGTTCATTCGGAACTTCCTCAGGGAGTACAAGAATGTCTATGTGAATATTTAGCATAGCTAGACCATTTAGTCGATTCTCGCTGGTAGTATTTTTCAGGTAAGTCTTGAGACGTCGTAGAGTTGAAAAAGACAGCTCACTAGTGGCAGTTGAGACAGGTAGAGTTGCTAATATTTTCAATAGTGCATATACAGTTGGGAATGAATATCTTTTTATTGCATATCTTGAGCGCCTATAATCCCATTTTCGGAAAAGGTGATGATGAAGCAAATTGCTGCCAGACTCTTCTTTCTCCAATTCCAGACTTTGGTTCAATATTTAGCAAAGCGGAGTAATAGCTAATCAATTTACGAGCATCGTCCTCTGTAGTCTTGTCGAATTCCGGATTAGCAGAAAGAAGACACATGAAACTTTGAAGAATGTGTTTGTGTTTCAATAATCTGCTATGCAATTGATTGGAGGTGGAGTCCAGAAATTGATTATAAATAGTGATGTGGTAATATTCTTCTAGGTCATTTGCACCAATGTTGGATCGATGGATTTGGTTTGCCAACTATTCTTGGCATTTTAACTTTGACTTCGAATCCATCGCTTATGTTTTAACATTTTGAAAAGTGCATAGAATTCCTGTGTGGCGTTTCCTCGGAATTTTCGAAAAACATCATTTATGTCCGTTGCCAATTTAATTACTGCAACTAGATCCAAGTTCTCACTTTAAAGCATTCGGCGTAAAGGAAGAATTACAGCAAAAACTTTTGACACGACTTGCAAAGAAACTTAAAACTCTGTATTCTCAATTACACTCAGTAATTGCATCGCTGTTAAAGAAGAAGTTTTATCTGGCCATTTAGAGATTTCTTGTAGAGCAGCATGTGTTGCACTTTGCAATTCCAAAAAAACAATTACGGATGTATGACGTTTCCCCCATCGTGCAGATACTTCATTCAGAGTCTTCTTAATTGAGTATTTCTTCACTGAAAGACGTTTCGGAGTGTTAATAAAATTATAAACGTTGCTCAATATTCCCATGCAGTTACGAATAGAAGGCAATTCACATGCGTCCGATAATGCCAAGTTCAGATTATGAGAGGCACAGTGGACATACAATGCTAAACTGTATTAGTCATGGACAAACTTTTGAGCAGCATTGAACTTCCCACTCATGGCTGCAGCTCCATCAAATCCTTGGCCTATCATGCTTTCAAGGTTCAAACCGAATTTCTTGAGCGACTCTATTAACGTATTAGCAATTCCCTTTCCAGTCATGTCCGTGATTGGTTAAATTGTAAAAAGTCTTCGCAGATTTCATTTGCATTATTTACATAGCGCACAGATACCAAGAATTGCTCTATGCCTGCAATATTGCTTGTTTCATCTGCTAGAACAGAGAAGTACACTCATGAAATTTAAAACTTGAACACCACAATTTCTGTAAACAAAAGTTTGCACATTGTGAAGGGTTTAAGGGTATCATTTACAATTCTAAACAGCAGGTAGTCTCAGCAGGGGTTATCTTATAGAAAGACTGTAGAATGAATCATTACACTAAGCACGTTTTAGAAAATAGGTAATTTACGTTGCTTACTTAATTTTTTTCTTTAAAGAATATATTTGAAGGTATCGCTAATTAAACACCATAGCTCGATTAATTATCGAATCAAAATTTTGTTTAGGAAATGTTTACAAAATAAAATTAGAAATAATTTTGATTTAAAACGTCTACAAGCAATAACTTTTAAATTAAATCAAAAACTAAACATGGTTATTTGGTTGACTGATTATATCATATCGTTTAGAGTACGCTAGCCAAAAATATCTTTTCAACCATGAAAACTGAAACTTCAGGTTTCGTGGCTCACTTACTGGCAATTTATAATTCTCTTCTGAGCACCACAAACTTTCAATCAACTGACAGCGTTTTTCATTGTTGATTTCGCTATTCAGAATATTGATAATATCATTAAGTATATCACCAAGATTCTCACTACTTTTGCTTTCTCTAAAGTAGATGTATTCGCAACCCTAGAACTCAAAGTGGCTGCGCTGCTACTGCTAGACTCTGATTATTTCCGGATTGGATTTGGATTTTTGAATTTTAAAGAAAACTGAGTTAGTGGAGCAGTCTTCAACTTACGCTTATCACTCATTGTAACATGTAACAATACGAGGATGTATTGATATCTAGTTAGCCTAGACCAGTTCCTCGCATAAACAAAATATTGCGTTACCATAGCAACGAACAATAACTTATTAGAAGTGTCAGTGTAAAGTTTGACGTCAAAAGTAAACCAGAGTCACGCAATAAATTAAATAAAAAAGATGTCCACCGAAATTGTGAAAATCGAAAAATTGGAGTATCGAGTCATCATCAAGTACCTGTATTTAAAAGGGTTAAGAGGTAAGCAGATTTACGAAGATATGCTTAATACCCTTGGTGATCAATGTCCTTCGTATGCGACCGTCAAAATTGGAATGCAAGCTTCAAAAGAGGTAAATTTTCCATTGAAGATGATGACCGATCGGGAAGGCCAGTTTCTGTGTCAGTCCCCGAAAATATCGATGCAGTTCATGACATGATTTTATCAGACCGTCGAATTGGGCTAAAACGGATATCTGAAGCACTGAATATTTCATACGAACGCGTTCATCATATGGTTCACGTCAATTTGGACATGAGAAAAATTGCTGCAAAATGGATCCCCAAATGTTTGAATGTTGACCAAAAGCGTGCAAGGGTAGAAGCATCGCGTTCGATTTGTGCTCGATTTGAAAACGATGTAGACTTCTTAAACCGAATTGTTACTATGGATGAGACTTGGGTACATTTCTACGATCCAGAAACAAAGCAACAATCGATGGAATGGCGACACTCTGGTTCTCCAAGACCTAAGAAGTTTCGTGTCAAAAATCTGCTGGAAAAGTTCTTGCTTCAGTTTTTGGGATTGCCATGGAGTAATCATGATTGATTTTTGGATAAGGGTAGAACAATAACTGGAGATTACTATTCGACATTACTGACCACTCTACGGGAAAATATTAAAGAGAAAAGACGCGGAAAGCTATCCAAAGGTGTTTTGTTTTTGCAGGACAACGCCCCTGCACACAAATCTCATGTTGCCATGCAAAAATTCGTGATTTAGGGTTTGAATTACTAAACACCCCTTATTCACCCGATTTGGCTCCGTCCGACTATCACCTCTTTCCTCAACTGAAAAAAGTTTAAAAGGTCGTACATTTTCTTCCAACAAGGAGGTAATAGAAGCTGTGGAGGTCTGGTTTGCAGAGCAAGAAGAAACATTTTTTGAAAGGTCTAGAGACGTTGCAGGTTCGCTGTAATAAATGTATCCAATTAAGAGGAGAATATGTTGAGTAATAAAATATTTTGACATTGAAATTTTGTTTGGTTCTATAGTAGGCTAAGAATTTTTCAATATATCCTCGTATCTTGTATGAAATGTTAAATAGAATTTCTGTTATGGCACAGTCCACAGCGGCAAAATGACAGTTGATCAAGCAAGGGGAAGGGGTTGAACCCCCAAAACCCCTCCCTGGATACGGCGGTGATACAGGAATAAGAGAAGTGTGTGCATGGAATGGCGTAGTTAACTATCATGTTACTGAAACTGTCTCTTGCGACTATATGCACGATTTGCTTGAAGGTGTCTGTAAATACGATTTTATTTATATATTAAACATTACATAATTAAATCGCAAATTTTTCTATGGACACTTTCAATTATAGAGTTTCCTTTTCCAAGTAACACCGAATTTAACATACTTCCTGTAATTCACCTTGATGATATTAAAAACGGGAAATTAAGACTCTCAACATCAGAAATGTTATTTCTTGTTCATTTTTTTTCTGTGTTGGTAAGAGATTTAATTCCGAAACGGCATTTGACATGGCAACTTTCCTGATTTTAAAGAAAATTACAGAAATCGTATCGGCTAAAAGGCTTCAAAGAGAATGCTCTTATTTACTTCGGGAATACATAACTGAACATAGTAGGCTATATATAATATTGACAAAAGCACCTTTACTTACAATTTAATTTTTTATTTCTATCCTAGAATATTAAAAAATCGGGACCAATAGGATTGCTTTCAAGTTTAAGATTAAAATTTTAAACATACCGCCAATAATAATTATTGTCGAAAAGATATCTTGAAAACTTTGTCAAGAAGGTTACAAATACAGTATATTTCCACATTTTATAATCAGGATATATTAGAAAATACTATCAGGTATGGCAGCTTATCTTTATTAAACCTGGACAAATGTGAACATTTAAGTAACATTTTGTCCTCTGTGAATAAATATTAAAAGGTACCGTGCAAAACAAACGGAAGTAAAATATCAAAAAGGGAGTGTTATCGCTTTATATGACGAAGAACATATTTTTGAACTTGAGTTTAGATTAATTGACAATATCCTAATGTGTGAAAGCAAAATAACAATAATAATATTTAAATGCAATAATTTGGGTTTCAATATCCATTAGTGACATTCATTAAGGACAAATAATATTAAGTTTAATTAAACTTCATTTTGGCCATAAAATAAACTATACATGTAGTGGTAAAATTAATCTATACATCTCATAGTGCCGATTACATACAAATAAGGTAGTAGTATTTACTGTAAAGGTGGCAACTAATTTGTAGTGGTAAATACAAATCGCAAATAAGTTGGCACCCATTTAACCACTACAATGGGTATTTGTTTACCATTTTTTATTTCAGTGTAGTAGTTCTATCTACATAAACGTGACAAATAATATACAAGCTGTCGTTCGTCCCTTCGAATTTTCAATTATCAATTATTACAGATCTGAAAGAGTTTTTTGCTATATTAGGGATGTAAGTGATTTCTCGTAACTGAAATTATGTGCTTATGAAAATATTTTTTGAAGCAAAATGCTCTACTAACCCAATGCTTTTGGTACATTTTTGAAACCTTGTACATAATTCTGTTGTTTCGGTAGGCATCTTATCAAACTTATCTGGTAGTTTTACATGCACTGAGTTGCAAAAAGTAAAATAAACGACTGACAGCGTCAAAACAAGGAACTGTTTAAAAATACATTTTAAAATAAGAAAATAAAAGAAATTTTGAAGAGCGATGACTTTCCAGATCATCATGAAAAGCTTTTGATAAGAAATGTATTGTTTCTAAAAATAAAAGGATTGTAAATCTTGTAAATGTTAGTTATTTGTAACTAACCAGTTTCAAGTAGATCAAGATACGATCTTGACAAACATCAAATCGATAATGTTTATTGAACTGCTAAATACTGATTGCTTTATGATATTAGTCACATCAGATAGTATTTTATTATCCTTACTTGTATTGTTGTTTGTTACTATTAAATATAACATAAAAAGCATTATATAAGGCCTGATAACGATGCGATCTACTTTTCTTTATCAAATCGCTAAAATAGAATAGAAATGACAAGTCCAGGTAGATAACATTGCAGACGCACATGTTTGACTAAGTCATATATTTATCTGAAAATAGTACTTATCTATCGCCATTACTTGTGTAAATACTTTAATTTAGAGAAGCTTGGGAATCCCTTTAGGGCCTAATCTAAAAAGTAATTCTATATTACTTTATGGATTCCCCGTTCCAGTTTACATACTAACGTAAATACAGTAGTTCTACTGTTTACGGTATATTACCTGTGTGATATTTATCAAATGTCACGTTCATAAATAATTTGTCCAAACTAGACCGGTGTAATACGTAAACGTATCTCGTTATACAGATAAGGATACTGTCATTGGCCCAAAGTGTCTACTTATGAAAAATACAAGGCAACGCAAAACATAACCTAACGAAACAAAACATAACATAGCGAAATAAAACTTTTTAAACTTAATTTTCTTTTTATTTGTTTCCTTAGTTTATTCCTTGCCAAAATTATGTCTAGCTGGTGTCATTTCATTGTGATACAAGATACTAACACAGAACCTAACTTTTGTAGATACGGTTAAACCGTTACGTACGAGACACCGTTTCCACGTCGGTTTATCTTCAAATCCCGTACGTATAGCTCAAAAGTTACATAAAACCAGAGTAGCTAAAAGTATGTCGATATGTAATACATAACACGGATACGGGTACGTCGTGGTGCCCAAAGTGTCGAATAATTAATAATTCACAACGCCTAGGTTCGTTTGGTGTTATAGTTAGTCTCCCAATTTAATATCAAGAAATGGTTTTACTTCTAACTAAGATTATTGCAGTATGTACAAAAAAAGTCAACTTAAAGGTGTGGGTTAAGTGGTTCTGGAAATAAATGCACTCTAATAGTCTGGGTGCCCACCGACACAAAGTATCATTTATACATAACCAGCTGTAAGTTTTTGAGTGGCTTAATTACGTGTAGTCCGACAAGATGTTTCTATCGTTTTTCTCGAATCTGGGGCGTTTCCTCATAATCTCGTGTGGAAGACGTCTGCCATGATAATTTTTAAAATTTGCTGATAACCGACTTTTAAAAAAGTAATAGCATGAAAAATTAGTGAAACGCGGAAAAAATTTGTTCGACAAAAATTTTGGGCCGTTGAGGGTGTCCACCAACTCAAACATGTTAAAATTTTAAGTTTAAAAACGTATTGATAACCACCTGATTTTTCAGGATTGGTTAATTAAAACATGCGAAATTCAAATATCGAATTGTCCGACAAAAATATTTTCCAATTTTTCAGTCCGATGCGTAAAAATTGAATGCGTCTTCTAGACGAGATTCCGAGGAAACGCCCCAGTTTCGAGAAAAACAATAGAAACATATTGTCGGACTACACATAATTAAACCACTCAAAAACTTACAGCTGCTTATTTATAAATGATACTTTATGTCGGTGGGCACTCAGACTATAATTGAAAAGTCGCACAAACTCAAATTTTGTTTCGCTAGAAAATAAAAAATCAATAAATACTAAAACATATTTGTCATGAAAAATCAAACTTTAGTATCTTGATGGATACATAAATAACTATTTTTGGGCCTATATCTCGACTGTTTTGAATACTTCGAGCAGCAACTAGAGTTTTATCGCCAAAACTCGACACACTTATTGTTAGCAATTAATCAGTTTAATTTGAATTGGTTTCTTGAAATTTATATTTCTTTTGACTTTTATAGTCAGTTTTGTGTCTCTTGAAAAGGCCTGCTAATAATGCATGAGTTAATGCTGATTGATATGGCCAGAGCCGTATCAATGATGGAGTAAGTCGGTAAAGAGAGTATGTTAGAAAAATGAACCAAGGCAGAAAAAGCTCAACAAAGGCTGCCGATGAGAGCTTCAAATGCTGCAAACAAAGAAAAACGACAGCAGTTTAAACCAGAAAAAGATGTTCGTATAACCTCCGTCAGTAAGCCCACACTAAGCAGATGACAAAGAAGGTGATATCATGTCATGTATGCCAATAAAAGCCCCCAAAACTTCAAAGCACCATCGTATAGCACTATAGCACAAAAGTGAGGTGATAGTCAGTAGAGCCATGTTCTCTTCACAGACGAGAGCGGTTTCTTGTAAATTCAATCGACGTTAGGGAAAGATTATAAATCCACTAGGGCTTTCCTTTGTTTGGCCGACGTATGAATTCTTTATTTTAAGTCCAATAACATATTTGGGCAAGTACTTCTTATAGCCTCTGAAAGTTCCTACTAGATGAGTCTTTCTGCGCCTCAAACGATAAGCTAGAAGAATGCTTGTGTAGTAATTATTAGTATATTATCTGCTGGTGACGATTTGTTCCGGGACCTTGTGGCTTACTGCAATACACGGACAAATTCCAAGTGTGATTTTTCGGTTCAAAACTTGAACAATAACAGTCTTCCCTCCAAGGAATTAGTGATTCATTTATACAGACCTTTACACCGCGAGTATATGTTTTTTGGTAATCACCGATGAATTTTTGAAGCACTTGTTATTGTCTGTAGTTGTTATTAGCGTCTTGTTATCAGCAAAATATGTATATTTCCAAGCTACAAGCTAATGAAATGTACAGTTTGTGAGCTCCCCAACAGTCCCTTATTGCCGGTAGCTTCACCAATCCCATTCATCCAATAAGAACCAGAAACTTTATCTTCTCATTCTTGGTTACAGGAGTCCATGAATGAGTTCGCGACCCGGTAGGAGCGTTCGAAATCAGTAAGTGTTTAGTGGTAAATAAATGTGTTTAGTCCACTATAATATCCAAAATAATACTAGTCAAAAACAAATGTATAGAATGCGCTTGTGCTAGGACGATAGTATAAATATCTTTCATTCCATTATATTCAATATAGGGTGGGCCCTAATTAGTAGGCCTTTTTCGTTCAATTATCACAAGATTTTGTTTCAACTACTACGAGGAGGGATCATTAAAAGTAGAACCAGAAATCCGATAATTTATTGGGAATTCTGCTCGAAGGATGCCTGATGATTTCCTTGTGACTATCGCTTGATGATGGTTAGATTCACTTATAAGATGAAAGTTTGGATCTTCAACAGAATTGTCACTACCATAGTCAGACATTTAGTCTTTCCAATAACATTAGTCTCTATAAGCTGTCCCTCTTTAGACCTTTTAGACACTGTGAGTGGATCCCCATGGAGCGGAATTTAAGCGTAAGCGGATCGCATTCCGCAAAACGTTGGTTTATTTAAAGTTGTGGGTTTTTTATGTAACAAACTGTTGGTTATATTATTTTTGCAATAGAGTGATAAGTTTTTGTTGTAATTGTTGTTTATGTAAAGACATTGAAGTTCAATTAATGGTATGTAATAAATCATTTATCTGCAGCATTCTGTGTACGTAATAATTTAGTTTATGGTTATAGCAGAGAACAGCTGTCATAAACTTTTGGAAAATGTACCGGGTGACCCAATAAGACTGTTTCTCGGCCATATCTTGGGAACCGTTCGTCGTATGACTTTGGTGTAAAAAAATATTAGGTAAATCGGCCATGAAGAATCGCAGGAAAATATTTTCAAGTTTTAAAAATGACCACCAGAGGGCGTAACTGCATCTTAAAGTTTTAAATTGCATTTTCTATAAATTTCGCATAATAAACAAAAAAATTTTTTCACATTCCTTAAACAATAAGAATCAACCAAAATATAGTTAATTTAGTTGAATCCTTTTCCGCCAGGGGGCTAGTTTTGACACCATGAGCCAAATTTAAAAAAAAATCAAATGGAATGATATGACTTTTTCTTTATGATAAAGTAGCCAAATAACATCCAAATAGGCCAGTAAAAACCATTTTTCAAAATCTCGTTTCTAACCTCAAATATTGGGAAAATGAGAATAATGGATGATCGAGGACCGCGCGGTAAATTTCTAAAACTATTTAAAATTTAGCACAAAATGGATAAGAAGTTAAAGAGACAATTGTGAGTTTAAATAGAATTCATTTAGGTATTATTTAAAAAAATATATATCATCAGAACATTCATGTTGCTGCAAAGGAACTAAACGCATTTTGAACTTATTGTCACTTTAATATTACTCTCGTAATTCTAACCTTTAATTTAAAAAGTAAGCCTAGAAACCTAAATATGTATACTATATCCGAATTGGAATATGTTAGACCATAATTTTTGGTTGATTCTTATTGCTTAAGGAATGCTCTTTTCAACGATACCAAATCGGTCAAACCGTTAAGAAGTTAAAGCAGGTTATTACAAAAACAATTGAACACCACCCCGCCATCTTTGTTTTTGAAATAACTGAACTTTTGTTTCTACGAAAATGATAGATAAACTGGTTCTCTTTACAAATGTGAATAAAATTTTTTGTTCATTATGCGAAATTTATAGAAAATGCAATTTAAAAATTTAAAATGGGAGTTACGCCCTCTGGTGGTCATTTTTAAAACTTGAAAATATTTTCCTGCGATTCTTCATGGTCGATTTACTTAATATTTTTTACACCAAAGTCATACGACGAACGGATCCCGAGATATGGCCGAGGAACAGTCTTATTGGGTCACCCGGTACATGTATCCTTTAGGATAACGTGACCTGTGATAGGAGTAATCCTAAATAAATATGTTCACATGCCAGTGTATCAAAAAGGCATACGTGTATCTATTAACAACACAAATAATGAAAATAAAATTCTTTAAAATTCGTAGCTTGACGCTGAAGGTGTTAACTACTAAAATATGTTTCTGCTTTTTATAAGCATGTCTATGAGCATTAACTAGTAAAACTATTGGTTATTACAATTTACTACTACTGCAGTACGTTACGGGAAAGGCTTATATACAGGGTGATTCACGTAGCCCGGCAGTTAGAAAGTTATCAACTTCCTGAAACGTTATTCATATGAAGTTTGATATTTGGCCATAAACGACTACTCCAACTCTAACTAAAATATTATCAAAATTGTGGCACTTCCGAATATACCAGACATTTTTGTTCTCTTTAACTACAATGACTCCATTTTGACATCATAAGGTAATTCTGCATTCTATTCTATGATCAACACGATTATATTGTCAAGACGTGTGTCAAAGTTTTTAGCATGTAGCATTTATTACAAAAAATCAGGTGTCATCATGCACTGTCTTTGAACCATTGAAGGTAAATAAATTATTTTTTGTGTTTTGATTTGTAGAAGTTCAGCAGATATATTTAATCATTGTGAGATACTTCTGTCAATCTCATTTCAATACTACAATTTTTCAAATCTGTTAAATACTTCATTTTTTCTAATGGCAATCGACATAAATGAACGTAAAATTAAATTTTAGGGTCAGTTTAATTAACATTATGCATTCTTATTTTCAGTTTTTTGATGAAACTACGCCTTTGTTTCAATTTGTTTGAATAATCACATTGCAGAAACCAGAATATTGTACAGTAAATTTTGAAAAGAATAATTTCACACGAGATTGCATATTGAGCCATGAGTACAGGCAGTGACCATATATCCTAGACTTTCAATTGGGGACCAATACCAATAGATGTCGTGTGCATGTTTACGGAATCTTTGTTATATATTTCAATAATTAAACACACCAATAAACGAATTAAACTGATTTTTAAATAAATTTCAATTTTATTAAATGCTTTATGGTTACGCCACTGCGAGTGGCGATGCTGCTCCCTATTGGTCCTACGACATCTATAGGTATTGGTCCGCAGTTAAAGCGGTTGAAAATCTAAGATATAGTCACTGGTACAGGGCAAGTGACTCAAGTAATCTCCCTTTATGATCACATGATTTTCTGATTTTTTTAAATTTAAATTGAATTTTTCAAGCTTTGAGTTGGTATGATACGGCAAAACCATTTTGATGAAATCATTGTTTTGAAACTGGATTAATGGTGGTTAATGGCTGTTCATCTTGGCTGATATTATACTATATTATTCAGTCTGATTGGTTTAACGTGTCCAACCATATAGATATTTTATCTTAAAAGATAGAAAAAAAAGTTTAAGATACAAAAATACTCTACATTCAATTATTGATATGCTACATATTCAGAAAAGTAAATTACATAAAAGTATCGCTAAGACAAATGATTTTTTTTAATGGAATGGGCACTTTTTTAATATTCTGAAAAAGCTTTAAATTCTCTTTACAATGTAACCAAGTAATTTATTATTATTTTGGCAATTATAGCCACAATTTTTTAAACAATGTTTTCTGTATTCCTTGGGACTAAGGCACCCTCTTTAACTTTTTTATTTATGAATTGATTTTTATAAAATTTAAAACTGAAACTCGAACGACCTTAATATTTTCTTTGATGATGAATTTAATTTTTTTCTTTGCAAAGTTTAAACCTATCTGTTTATGAAAATTGTTCTTTATCTTGCAGGGCTAGTACAATTAAATCACAAATTAATCAATTACGTTGAGGTGCAACACTATTTATTCTTAAATTTGTTGAAAATTTTTGTTGTTTTATTAGATGCTCTGTTGCCAAACCAAAACAATAAATTATTATTGTCACTGTAATAATGATTAATAATCGAGAAAGGCGCGAGATAATTTTTGCATTTGGTGTGTGCAGGAGAAATTTAAAGCACACGACTAGAGTGCTTCAGGAGGGGCATGAAATGTGGGACATTCCTTGAAAATAGTAAGAAAGTAGATCGCCTTTTTAAGGATACTAGCCAGTAGTAAAACCTAAAGTCTACCATCCAGTGCAAAATAATACAGCCGCTGTTGAAGCATAAGGACAGCAATTGACGAAGGTACGACAACCTGTGTGAGCAAAATCTCCAGAGAAAATAACACCAGTAAAAGTTTGGTTCAGTGATTTAAAAGTCAGAAAATTTCACCTTTTCAAAATTTTCCTTCGCCAAGAACTTAGCTAAAGCGATTGATGATTCGAACATAAGAAAATAATAACGATTATAACAACTTTATTTAATTTTCGGATGAATCGACTTTAAAAGTAACGGATAGTGAACAGACAGCATGCACTACTAAGCAGTTCAAATTGCGCTGGATGCGTCATGTAGACCACGAAAGGACATAGTCTCTGATTGTTTGGGGAGACATTCTAGGTCAATACGACACGAGAAAACATGATGGAATTCCACAAGTATTCAGGAGTATTACCGCTGTAACCCTAGAGTGAGTGAAGCACTGTATTAGAGAACGTGTGTATTTGTGCATTCAACAGGATGGAAATACCTTTGAGCACCTGTTATAGAAAAAAAAATTGAAACTTGTTTAGCAAAATTAACAAAACTTTTAATTTGCAGAAATCCTTCAAAAGAAAAATTGGATTCTTGGGCTAAAATCAAATTGTATTATAAATGTGCAATTTAATGAAATAACACGATTATCTTAGTGTTCCTTCTTAAACGTAAATGTTTTTCAGAATAAATCTCAATACAATAAAAAGGTGTAAGGAGTTTATTGTAATTTTCGCATTGGGTGAAGGTATGAGTTTTACGTAAAAATAACTAATATCCAAAAGCCCATCACGAACCCAGTTGAATTAGTTCTGTTCCTCATTGCATGCAGTACAGATTACAAGGCAGTTGTTCCACGAGCCTAGTTTTTGCATTTCTAACTTGAAAGACTTTGATAATAAATTCCATTCAATTTCGATTACACTTACCATTTCCACAAATAATTAATTAGGGATGAATTGAAAAAATTTCCCGAAATTTTCTTTTTCGGCTTGTCAAAATGATAGAAAAAAATACGAGGGGTGCAGGACACCTTGTATAATTAATTTTATGAAAACTGGTCGCGTTTTGCTACCACTAGTATTACACTACTGCTTTTTATTGAAACTATAATATATATTCAATATGTTTTACCCAGTAAATTTATGAAAATTGTTTTTGAATCAAGCTGACAAATGATACTTAGAGAAACCGACAAACATTAGGCTTGAATCAAAAGACCAGCTTTAATCAAGAAAGGCGAACTAGAAAAAATTGTGCAAACTAAAGTGAAAGAGTTAGTTTTTTTATACCGACACAAATAATGGGAAACATTAATGAAATTTAACTCAACACAATAGTTCAATTTAAAGGTTATAAACATGTATACAGTCACAAAAAACGATTAAGACTATCAGTGTTGTTGAAATTTGTCTAAATCACTATTAATGTACTCAATTCATTTTCTAACAAATATAACAATAATGCTTTAATTAAATATGAAGCCAACGAAAAAAGACGTCCATTCTAGCTAAACAAATTTGTAAATGATGAACTACCATATCACGTGACTTATGAGGGTTGCTCCAAACCTTACTCTTAGTTTTTAAGTAGTGCTTAATTCATTGTTTTTATATACTTACAAGTTTAAGTCGTTGATGCAAACGGCCATTAAATACTTTTTGGACTTGACTATAGGTAATGTTTTTACAAGTTATTGTGCAAAATTAGTTATGGTATTTGTGCTATTATTATTTTAATAAATATTAAACTTTCACACATTCAAACGTTTAGCAATAAATACCCAATTTGCCACGCTTTCAAACTTACCAGATGTAAATTTTACTACTCAATTAATAAATTCTTTCTAAATACTAATAAAAATATAACTTGAAATGAAAGTTTTCGAAATTTGAAATACATCGAAAATTGTACTGCTTTATATATGCAACTAACGTCCAACACTTTTACAATTTGTAAAATTTTATATTACTTATTATAATTAATTGATTCAAAATTTAATAAAAAAAAATTAAAGTTTTTTACATAATAGTTTTCGAAAATTAAATTGGGTTGATACGATACCGTTTGACATTTAATTACAACGATGAGTATAAAAATCAAAACGTTATAATATATTAGCCAAAAGTAAGATTATTTTATGATCATCGGTAGATCTGAATTACTTTTTTAGTAGAATAAATCTTAATCGTCTGACTTTTAGTACATTCCTACAATGGAATTAGGTAGTAGCACGTAGTTTCAAGGTCTCTTGCAAAATTTATTACTCAGTTTCATTCAACTGCAGTTTAGATCAAAGAAATTGTAATTATTTTTAAATGTTTTAATTTTCCAAACCATCTAAGAAAGTTAAGGAAATAATAATGTATTTTTTGGCCTTATGCGAAACAAATTATATAACTTAGGTTATCTGAACAAAAGTAGATTTGTACATGTTTTTAAGTCACAAAATGTAGATAAATTTCCAAATTTCTTAAAATATAAAATAAGGCTACAAAATAATATTTTCATTTAACCATGTGCATATCCCACCTGCTTTAATCTTAAACCATCTTGACACGGTAAGCAAAGTAAAATCTTATATTAAATGTTTAGGAAAATAAGGTGTAGTTACCAGTGGAGCAATAGAGTTCGAGACTGGTCCACGAGTTACTTCCCAAATTATTTATAAAGTTTTTCCACTGCAAAAATTGTTTTTAAATCATTTAATTTTTCAGAAAATTAAACAAAATTTATATCAATTGCTAATGTAAGGTCGATCAGGGTAAAAGTGGACTGGAGCAACTGAAAACGCCTAAAATAAAATAGTTAATAAAAATTCTATGTAGAATTTGCCACTGTCCTTCTGTGTCGTGCTGTGGTGCCATTTAATAACACCCTGTTAACACACTTAAAAAAACACGTGGGAGATTCTAAAATATAACCTAAAAAATATTTGGTTTAGCGGTTTCGTCGGCAATTTCGGTAAGTATTGCTATCTTAAAACTACTGGTCCAGTGCATTTAGGAATTGACCCACCATTTTGTATACATTTTTTCTTTCCTCCCCTTTGAAAGGGTCTTCCTTGGTTAGTTTAACTCTAAGTTTGCGCACACCTAAAACCAACCCTTTCACCGCCACCTTGAGTTGGTGTTTTTTGGAATTTTTATATTCTTGCGTTATAATTATCGCACAGTCATAAATTTGGTGTCTTTGGATTCGTTTTTGAGTTATGTTTTCAAAAAAAAAAAAAAAAAAAATATTATATGACAAAAACTGTGCGTTTAACAGGAAGAAAGTTATTGCTCTTCGACATTTTTTTTCCTTTCGGCTCCTATCTTTTCCAGTCCACCTGACAGAACCTCCTTAAAGATAATTTCTAGTATTCACAAAAAAATTATCCCGATACATCTATTTCTCGCCCGTCAATAGACGCGCAAAGTTGCTATGTTCCGGCGCGATTTCAAAATACGCTGAATAGCGCTCGCGCTTTGCGCTGCATTTTGTCGTAATACGACTTGTTCCTGTTTATTTATTAAAACAAACGATTGTTATGCATGATACATTCTTTAAATATACCTATTTGTTTAATAAAAATTTGGTGGAGTAGATAGCAATACGTAACTGGAACGAAGTACAATTGA
>JALBCR010001471.1:0-46018 GCA_030710515.1 Abscondita cerata | reverse complement strand
TAAATACTTTAAACTAAAAACTTTTTCTCATATTTTAATTATTTAAACCAAAACACATTTAATCAATTAAGTTACTCATAAACAAGACTAACTTATTTACAATGAATTATTAGTTTCAAGCGCTCATGATATGCTAAGTCTGTTTCATTAAGGTTTGCAGCATGTTCTACAAAAATTTCGTTAGTTCTTCACAGGTAAATTTTATATTAGAAATACAATGTGTCCAAGAAATAGATGCCCACTATATTGATATCTCTGAAACGGAAACATTTGGTATGTGGTCAGCAATGGAATGTAAAAGCTGAGCATTTGAGGAAAATATATTTATATTTGTGTAGAACCCTGAATATCGCGTCACTTTTTTTTGTGATTTTGGGCTTTTATTCTCATTTTGAAGAAATTATTAAAATAATGTTTCAGCAGTGAACTACCTTCCTGATTTAACAAAAGTGCATGAAAGTATATCGTCGATTGTACAGGGTGGGCAAATTTCGACGTTTGTATAGGGTATCTCGGTAACCATATAGAGAAAGATGGATATTGGTGTTCGATCTGTTTTTTCGAGAAAAACTCATTGGTGAAAACTAGAATCGGCTATTGTCTTTTATTTTCAAGTTACCGCGAAAAGATCGATTTTTTCTATATTTTTAGTGTCTATATCCTAGTTGTTTATTAAGTTAGAAAAACTAGTAATACCTTCTTTAGACACTTTTTGAGAGGAATTGAATGGCGTTGACGGATTTTAAATATCTACATTTGTTTACAGTTACGAAATGATATATTCAAATAACACAACGATATCTTATGTACGTACATAAGATGTCTTAGTAGGACATCACGATGTCTTAAAGACGTCCATATTAGGTTGTAGTGGTTATCTTAGTGGACGTCCTTAGAACTATCCATATGTTACAATTAAAAGATTTTCATCCCAAAGACGTACAATTTTGTCTGACGTCTGGAATACGATTCAACTAGAACTAATTTAGGCTTACGTTTTATTTATGCTACTGAAATAATAATAAATTTAATTAATTTGTATATTTACTCAGTATTAATAAAATAATAATACACATTACTCAATATAATAATAAGAACATTATACTGAACATTGAATTTTTTTCTTAAGCAATCTCTCCTGGCACGACGTAGCCAATTTTTGTGGCATCTTCTAAAGCATTTGATTGTGAATTGCTTCTGTTTTATACCAGCTTCTATAAAAGAAAAGTGGATAATATTCAATAGGAAACTTGAAATAACTTACGTATTACTAGTTGGCTTAGTAATAATTCTTGAAAAAATCTTTGCACACAAAATTATTATTAATAAATAGTACCTAAATAAAAAGTGAGGTAAAAGGATTTTATAGGTTACATACGCCACTTACCACTATAGCATTCACACGATAACTTTGGTTATATAGTCTTATAAGAAACACTTAACTTTAACACTAAATAGTACAGTAACAAAACTTTTGAAAAACAAATTAAAAAACACAAATGAAGACAAATTTACGAATCGGAGCCAAAACGCGAAAACGAGGATTGACACACAGCAATAGTTTCGCCAATATTGTAAATTTACATCAACACTTTACCAACTTAATTATAGATACATAGGTATTTGATATTAATTTTATTGTTTGTAATTAATTTCAATGCATTATAGGAGTTACATATCTAATTTATTTCATTTAAAGCATTTTTAAACATGAATACCACAAAGTGGCAAAGGCTAAATGAATGATAAAGGAAACGTTTGACGTACGTCTTGCTGATGTCTACAAAGATGTACTTACAGAGTGTCCGTAAAAGGATGTCCTCGTGGACGTACATTTTACAACCACGGACATGTGAAAATTTAATATGGATAAAAATGGACGTCCAAAAGATATTTGTATGCTGATTCTCTTTACGATTTTGATATGGTGTCATGTAAGGTCAATCATAGTTAATTTGAAGTCAAAACTTATATATATCCAATATCAAATAAAATTATCGTAGTTACAAAGTTATTATTTTGTTTTAATTTTTATGACGAATATCATAAAGCGCCTCTAATTACGTTACTACATTTTCATTCATCAATCGTCTGAAAAGTACAAAATGGCTTACGAAAACTGGTGAAAAGTAGGGTATTGTGGGGCAGAACGGAACACGGGGCGGAAAAACACCACATCATTAATCTGTGGCGAAATGGCACAGATCTAGATCGACGAGTAGTAGAGGGAGAATCGCGCTGATTGTATTTTTAATGTTCAGCATATTTTATCTATATGACGTTCAGTTGCTGCTCGTACTTTTGTTATGAGTGTTGTGTTGTGTATCTCACACTACGTTTCTATACAAATTCTACATCGACCTTCATAGAATTCTTCGAAAGTTGTAAAATTATGCAGATACTGGATCGAGGTTACTTTTATTTATCACTTTCATTCGATTAAGGGTTGTACATTACATTCGTTGGATAGTCTTTTCACACTCTTCATGGGATAATATGATTGTTCAAACTAGAATGAACTTTCATATTGACTTCTGGCAGTGTGTATGCTTGGGGCAGGGCAGGTCGTTTTGCATGTTGTTGATGCAATTACTCCGTTGGTCTATATATAATCTGATCATTTTGTCCTGCCAGTAGATGGTGCGTAACTGCCATTAGGAAAACAGGTCGTCTAAGTCTGGTCGTCAGACATCATGTAGCGTGCTGTGGATGCTGTCATTTATAAGGGGAAATTAGTCTATCGAAGAGCATCCGATACTTTTTCCGTGCCTTTATGAGAGATACGTGAAGAAGAAACCAGAAAATGCGAGTTCAGCCATTGACAAGACTGCTGGGAAATTCCAGCCGGTGTTCACAGCAGAACAGGATTAAGAAATGTGCCTCATATATATACTAAGTGACATAGAAGAAGAACACCCAGTAATAATGAATTTATTTGAACAATTTTGGTATACTAGTGTAAACGAATTAGATTAGTAAACGATCACAATTTGATAAAAATTAAACTGTTAACTTCTTCAAAAAACTTAATAATGTGTTGCTCCACCACGATGTCTTGTGCACTCATTAACACGTCTGGGCATACTTCTAATGAGGTGATCGATTTCTTATTGAGGTATCTCATCCCATGCTATCTGTAACTGATGCTAGAGTTTGTGCAGGGTGAGGTAAATTGAGTAATCTTCTTCCCATAATATCCCAGACATGCTCGATGGGCGAAAGATCGGGAGATCTTGGTGACCGCCTGGATGTAGCGCGCAGCGGTCATGTTACCTCTAATGAAGACCAAAGGTGACCTACTTCCAATAGCAATAGCATAATTCCAACTGTGTGGTGCACATGCCTATTCACATAAAATTGGGGATCTTGTCTTCTCACCCTTGCACGACCGTCATGTATACCCAAACAGAATCTGGATTCATCACTAAAGACAATTTAATTCCATTCTTGGTCCCAATTTGCCCGTTCTCTACACCACGCTAGACGATAACGTCGATGCTCTGGAGTCAGTGGTAGCACAAAAAGGGGACGGTATGAAAAGAACCCAAAGGTTCTTATCCGTCTATAAACGGTTTGCATCCCAATCGGTCTTCCATGTTCTTCAAACCACTGGTCCGCAATCGCCCGTGTAGAGAGAAGCGGTCCCGTAAAGCTAATAGTCTAAGACGGCGATCTTCGCGTTCTGTGGTTCTTCGACGACGTCCTGTACCTCTCGCTCATCGTGTACGGCCCTCTTGGTTCCATGCCCGAACACAGACTGCCACAGTGTTTAAACTCCGTTGCGTTCTAGCGGCTATATCTCTCATAGACAAACCAACCTCACGCAATCCCACAATTCTACCCCTATCAAACTCGCTTAATTGCCGAAAATTATGGCGTCTTCGCACTGGAGGCATTGTGATTGAATTAAAGAAGCTCTTTGAAATGCAATTTAAATCGCTTAAATGACAACTGTACTTACAAATGCTTAATTCATTGTTTTAGGGCTACTTAATCGTAAGTGTTTTTGAATGAGGTTAACAAAACAACCGCTAGGGCAATATGGCTGAAAAACTGATCGTTTTTATCTTAATATAAACAAATATATTCCCAAAAAAATTTACAAAATATTCATTATTACTGGGTGTTCTTCTTTCTATGTCACTTAGTATGTTTGATAGAGCTGCAAAGAAGATTATTTGGAGTGACAATGAAAGAACTCCGCCGCCTGTCTTTTCAACTAGCTGAAAAATAATTGCAGGCATAACTTTGACAGGGAATCAGGAATGTCAGGAAAAAGACTGGGCTGAAAATTTCATGAAACGTCACCCAGAATGAGTTTACGCAAACCAGAGGCTACTTCCGGAGCTCGAGCTATGTGGTTTAATAAAGTGGCAATCTCGCAATTCTTCACTTTGTTAACCCAAGTTATTGATGAACAGCACTTGACCGCAGATAGAATTTATAACTGCGATGAGACAGGTAAAGAGAAACACCAGTCACTGCTGAAATATGTTTTTCAGCTAGTGGATTATACATGCCACCGATGTTGATATACCCTCGTAAGAAGAAAGAGAAGGAATTTGAAATGGGCCTACCCGCGGGAGGATGGGCCGAAGTTCATGATTCCAGGTAAGTATTCCTCCAAAAATTCAATTTAAAATAAAATGGTCTTTTTGGGACCCCTTCAGTACAGTATGGAGATTGTGGAAATTGTCTAACGTCGGCAAGCACATCTTTTTGAGTTGTGTGTTTTCCTACCTCCACTGAAGGGGTTCCAAAAGACCATTTTTATTTTAAATCTTAATGATTCCGGTTGGATGACAGCCGAAATTTATGAAATTTATCGAATTTTCAAACGCGAAAAAAGATAAACCTGTTTTGCTACTCTTGGACTGCCATGCATCTCATACAAAAGAATTTGAAAGTGATTGAAGCACGAAACAGTGGACTCGTCATATTATGTTTCCTCCACACTGTTTGCATCGTTTGCAACCCTAGATGTATCATTCATGAAGCCGTTAAGTCTCCATTATGATGAAGAAGCACGAAAATGGTTGAGAACGAATCCAGGAAAAGTGATAACACTGTTTGAAATTTTGAAGTTGTTTGGACAAGCTTTTCTCATCTCTGCTAATATGAAAACTGCACTGAATGGGTTTGGCAAGACTGGTATCTGGCCTGTAGACTCAAATATCTTACAGATACAGATTTTTTGCCATCTATGACTACTGATATTGATTTACAAACTACACTACCTGATGACAATATTATCAGCACATCAGAACTTCCTCAAACTCCTGAGAAAATATTGATACAAGGTAAGAAAATCTTCAAGTTATGTTGCATAATGATGAAAATCCTCCAGTTCTTTCTCAAGATATTGGTGAACCACTTCAAGACATTACAAAAATTGACAGTAACGCACAAAACATTTCTAGTAATGAAGCAAGTCCTGGTTGTTCTTGGATGGCTAGTCCCACAAGAGAGCTTACCTCTTCATTCTTGTGTGTCTCTCCGAAAGATGTGATTCCTTTGCCTAAAGTTCTAACGGAGAAGAGAGCAACAAGAAAAAGGGGCAAGACGATAGTCTTGACATCATCCCCATACAAAATTGAATTGGAAGAAGCAGTGGCGAAAACTGAGAATGCAAAGCAAATGAAATTTGAAAGGATTTAAAGGAAGGAATTAAAAGATATGAATAAGAAGACCAGATCAGTCAATCAAAATAAGGAAAAGAGAATAGGGAAGAGAACAAAATCAAGCAGTACTAAAAAGCAAGACGAGAATAGTTCAGAGGAAGAGAACGATGAAGATGCGAAGTGTTTGTATTGTGAAGATTTATATTCTCAGTCGAATAAGGGCTGGTGCATTTGTGTTAGTTGTAAAAATGGGCACATATGTCATGTGCTGGTTTTGACAGTGATGATGACGATTCTGTATTGATTTGCGAACTTTGTACCCAAAAAGACTGAAGTTTTGATCTTCATTAGATAGACCCCGTTCTGCTCCGCCCGGTGGGCACAATGGGAAAAAATAATTTTCTTTTATTACATTTTCTTCTTATATCCTCTTGTTTTTAAAACTTTTTGTTCTCAAAACGTTCGAAATTGTCTAAATAAAAGGCAGATAATCAACTGGTGTCTCTTTTCATTTAATTCTTGTTGATATCTCACAGAGATTCACATTCTGCCTCACCTTCCCCTAGGTATGTGATTTTCTTGTAATTTAACAAAAATAGACTTATGAAGTTGTCTTCTTTCTGGATAACGATTGAAGTATATTTTTGATGCAATGTCGAAATTATTATTATTTTGAATAAAGCATTCTAACATATCATACTTTTCATAGTTTTCGTAAGTCATTTCGTTCTTTTCAGACAATTGAAGAATGAAAATGTGGTAAAGTAATTAGAGGCAGCACATGATATTTTCGTCATAAAATTAAAACAAAATGTCTTTGGTAACTACGATAATTTTATTTGATATTGGAAAGTATGAGTTTTGACTAAATTTAACTACGATTGACCTTACATGATATATATCGTCGTAAAGAGAAAAAAAAACTCTATCAAAATAAATCACAGCCAACTATGGTTTCTATTAAAGAAAAAAATCATAACCCGTAAACAAATGCAGATATTTAAAATCCGCCAACGCCATTCAATTCCTCTCAAAAGAGTGTCTAAAGACACTTCAAAATATAGAAAAATTGATCTTTTCGCTGTAATTCGAAGACAAAAGACGATAGCCGATTCTAGTTTTCACCAATGAATTTCTCTCGAAAAACAGATCGAAACACCGAAATTTGCCCACCCTGTACAGTGAGGTAAAATATTTTCCTTCGAAAAATAAAAAAAAGTCTATGTAAGTATAGAAAGTACGAGGCAAGAACTCCCTCGTGCTATATAAACGGATATACGTTATTCTTATACCTGGTGTAACAAGATCATGGTACACTCCCCATTTCTCCTTTAGTTTTAAAGATAATTGATTAAAATTTGGGTTTCGCCGGAAGTGACAGCAACTTTTGATTTTTAATGGACACCCTGTATATTATTGCATTTTAAAATCTGCATAATTTTCTGAATCCACTGATACCACATAAGTGACATTTCAAACGTAAAATTTTTTTTCTGGAGCTACGAGTAAGACGCGCAATTAATAGCATGTTCTACGAGAAACAGCTATGAGGGTTCAGAAGTGCATTGAGGTTAATGGACAGCATTTTGAACAATTGTTGTAGATAGGTAATGTTCATTTTTTTGTATTCAAAAGCCACCTTAGTAGCTTCTTAAGATTAATTTAGAACAGAATTGTATTTTCTTAATTTCTTTTAGCTGTAATTTGGACTGTATTTATCGCACATTTTAAAAACAAGGTACTATACGGTACCAACCTGGTTCCATTTAGAAAAATTGAATTTTACTCTAAAAACAATTTTGATGAGTTTAATTTGTTGATAAATCACATAATTTAGTATTTTTGACGGGATTTCAATTTTTCTAGCATAGATGTTTGAATGAGTCGATTAGAATAAATAGGAAGTCATGGCATACTTAAATGGAAAACTAAAATTAAATTAGAAAAATTTTGACGTTTGAAATGTCACTTATGTGGTATCATTGATTCAGAAAATTATGCAGATTTTAAAAATGCAATAATATACAGGAGGTTTCATTTAAAAATCAAAAGTTGGTGTCACTTCCGGCGAAACAGGAAGTGAAAACAAAAATCTGGTATAGTCAAAAAGTGTCATTCATTTAATTATCTTTAAAACTAAGGGAGAAACGGGGTGTACCATGATCCTGTTACACCCGGTATAATGTTGACTTTAGAAATTGCCAAATCGGTAATTATTACATTTTAACAAATATAGGTAGGTACCTACTTCATTGAAATTAATTAATAATTGTATAGTTTTCCAAATATTGTGCCATTTTTGGGACGAGTTTGATTGCTTTAAGAAACATTTCAATTTCCGAACAGTTTCGAAATTATTTTTAAAAAACCAAAATCCGGCGATTTCTAAAAACTCAAATATCTCCGTAATTATAAAAGATATTTAAAAAGTTTACGATTAAAGTTACTTAGTTTGATGAGGCGCACTTAAAATAATGCCAAATTAAAATTCAAGTAGGTGGTTTCAAGATATTAATAGGAGCTTTCTTATTTTAAATAGAGCCATTTTGATTTTTACATAATTAGGGAGTAAATGTGGTTTTTTCTTTTCAACGATGTAATAACAACCATGTTTGAAGAAAAATATGGAAAATATTAAATTACTTTCATTTTAAAACAAGTACATAGATAGTCATGATTAACAATTTGCAAGTAAAAATTATTTATTAAACAAATTAAACACAAAAATACACAGTGATAGTAGTAAATGCTTAAACTTAACATTACAATAAAGTGGCTTTTTCATGTACACAATCGATACCGTTTTACAACATGTTCGCAATGTATTTCGATGAACACCATTAAAGGCCGCCACTACTCATTCACTAGTTCTTCTGCACTATTGTAATGGAAATTACAACCATACACTTTATTTTTTATAGTGCCCCATACATAAAAGTCCAGAGAAGTTAACTCCGCGAATCTAGCTGGCCACTAGGTGTATTGGTGGCCATCGCTCCATCATCAAAACGGTGACTCTATAATATTGATAACATTGCCACCATTATGTGCTGGAGCGCCATCTTGCTGATACCATATCTTCAAGATATGTTTGCAGAATTTTCATGTAACGCTGCGTACTGTTAAAATTCAATTAAAAATAATGATCCAATTACGATTTTCCAATATGCCAGAAAAAACATTAAATCCGAAACAAACCTGGTTGCACCGTGGAACCACTATGTGTGGATTTTCCTGGACCCAATGTTGCACATTATGGCGATTAAATAATCAACAATTCGACAAGTAAGATTCGTCAGTCCTTAAAACCATTTTCTGCAATTTTATTAAAAACCAGCTTCTACGGAATATCATTTGGTCGCAAAGTGTGCGCAATGTGTAATTTATATGCGTGGAAATTGTGTTTTTTTTAAATTCTCGATTATTTATTTTAGACACATTAACTTGAGCTTCAATTTCTCGAGTCGAAATATTCGTATTTACTTGCACACAAGTTAAAGTTAATTACTCGTGAAACAAAAACGTTTTTCGGGATTGGACCGTGTCGAAAAGGTAACAGGTAGTTGCCAACGTTTTGCCACCTATCGTAAAATGGGTTTCATCAGAGCGAGAAACTTAAAACAAACAAAAGAAAGTTTAAGGTAGACAACTAAAGACATACAGAAAAAGTAGGTACTCTATTTACGAGTGAGAATCAAATGTTGTATTTGCACTCCAAAGCTATGGTCCAGTGCAAGAGCACATTTGCACAAAAATCATATTGTTACTCCAATAGTATAGAATTCAAGGTCTTTATGCAAGGGTTTAAAAGTAGTGTGGAACGATGTATAATATAAAATACAATACAAGATACAAGAAAATGATAGAAGCGCGCCTCTATAAGAACTTAACGGTGGAAAAAATCGAATGCAGGAACCATCTTTAACAAATTTTACCAACAAATTAAAAATCTTGTAGGTGATACATAAGCAATTTCCCATTGCAAATAGAAATCTACTTGAAGAAAAAATAATGCGACTGTCGACAGGGAAGCGGATCAATTACGGACTTGCAACACCTTATGTATACAAGATAGGTATATAGCTGCATTGGTTTTGTTCAATACCAAACATTCCCACACACTTTTAGGCAAAATAATGAAACGGAGTAATATGAAGCTGCTGGAAAAAATGGTTGTACGTACCTTGGAAACAGCAAAAAGCAAAACCAAAAAAAAATCACAATTTTTGACCGATGGCGACGTATACGAAAAAACAAGATATTTTAAAAAGTTTGAAAAGAACAGATACTAAGCTTCTCCAACAATCCACGATGATGCAAGCCGGTTCTGGCAAATGGCTTGAAGAGCAAAGAAAACCTTTGACTGCTTCAAATGTTGGTAAAATTTGTAAAATTAATGCCAAAACGAGTACGGCGGTTACTGTATGAAGAATGAAGTGGCAGTTGAACGTACCCTCCATCTCTAGTAACCATCAAAAGTCTAATGAGGAGACGGCGTATCAAGAAAAGGTCTCCATCACAAAATGTGGTGGTCTTTTCGTAAATAAAGGATGGAATTTCTTTAGTATATACATACAGTGAGTTTTTTACTGAACATTGGCTTTTTCATTCTATGGGTTTTTCTATGTTCCGTTTTAGAATACGCGGATCAATGTATTGCAAAATATATAACCCTATGTCTAGTGAAAACACCTCATAGTATATAGTGACGTTTTTTTTACTGAACATAGGCTACCGTCTCTATGGTTTTGCCGTCAAA
The DNA here is from genome assembly GCA_030710515.1 of Abscondita cerata. Classification (NCBI taxonomy): domain Eukaryota; kingdom Metazoa; phylum Arthropoda; class Insecta; order Coleoptera; family Lampyridae; genus Abscondita; species Abscondita cerata. The sequence continues at coordinate 35,638 of JALBCR010001471.1, read as the reverse complement.
GCATTATCTATGTCTTGTGAAAAAACCTGAGGGTGTACATAATACAATGATAGATACATTTATAAATTTAAAAACGATGATACATATATTGTTACTTTTTTTACAATAGGTGCTTCACCCAATGGACTAATCGGGTACTCAAACTCCATTGTCAAAATTAATTGCCCCGATAGTAATAAACGTCAAACAAAGTATGGAAAGTATGGAAATATTGTTACGCCATTCAACTCGAAATGCAACACGGCGTCACAAAATGCCAAACTAACTCGCGGCGAAGGCGGGGTCTAGAAAAATGTCTCTCACTTACCTTTATAGATAACTACAGGTCTTTATCACTCGTCAGACTCGAGGTTTTATTGGGCACCACTTAGTTATTTTCAAAATGTACACAAATGTTTACTAAAAATTCGGGAAAACGTAAACACGGAAACGTTTTTAAAGAAGGAAACACGAATTCCGTGTGGGTTTCTATTAAAATGCAAGTTAATCTACAACTCTTTAATTATACACCACGGCGGCGTTCTTTTACATTAAACGCATCCTGAACTATAAAAGGGGTACCGCGAACATTTAACTTCCTTAACAAGGATTATACCTAAATACTATTTACAGATACACAAAGTTTATAAAATAAAGTGAGACTATGGTCTTTATTTAAAAAAAATATTACTTTTATATTACGTTAGCCTCAACTTGAAATTTATCATCCAGTCTCAATTGTTTCAATTCCGACCAACAAAACTAACAAACAAAAAAAAGCACGGACGTCCTATCTTAATTTGGCCTATTCTTGGAATGCACCAAACACACTAATAATACTTTGAAGTAAACGTTCAATTTACTTACAGTGGTCTTGTTTTCTTCGATGAATCCAACACTTTGTTAGTCGTTACAATAAGTTGTTGACAGAACAGTTTAATTCGCCGAATGAATTGAAAAAGATGCCTTCATATCACTCTTATCTTTATTTATATAAGATGTAGAGTAAAAGGAAACAGCACTTTTTTATTGCCGCTTTTCTTGCTCTACTTTTAATGGCCTGGTCTAGTTTTTTTGTTACAAAGTTTTGTTTTTGCAACTATTATCAACTTAATTTGTAAATACACCACAAAAATTATTTTTGCCGTATTTAAATTCTCTCTTTGATTCTGAATTCAGATGAGAAAATTCATATTCAATGTAAAACATCGAAACCTACGATTAAAATTAACACTAGAAACATTAGTAGTAAAATAATTTATAAATATAAAGAAGTTTTGAAGAGTGTTGGTTTATGCAGGATGTGTACCAGCACGTAATTACAGAGTTGTTCGGAAAATACCTATCAGTAATGTTTCCCCAGAAAGATGTATTACACTTATTTGTCCGGTTGTATAGTATTAACCGTAGGTTGTCGATAGTTTTTTACATTGATTTTAATTTTTTATCTAAAAATATTAAAAATGCGAAGTGTAATATAATTGTTGATTCAGAATCAAGGAGAGAATTTTTCGTTTAACTATTTAAAAAATAAAGGATTGCTAAAAAACGAAACGTTGCATTACAAATTCGATACGACATTAAGTAGAGCTAGAAAAGTGTCATTTGAAATGTGGTGTTCTTTTTTTGGCATCTGTTAGATAAAGTCGGAAAAAATACAAAAACTAAAAATCATAAATTTCATTTTTATTAAATTACCCCAAAACGGGGGATAATGATTATACAATACAAATAGAAGAAGTACTACAGCAATAACAGAGATGAAAAGAGGAAAGTCGGCAGGACATGACAAGATAACTGAGAAATGATAAAAATATAGGAAAAGTGGAGCGGAAATGTTAACACAAATCTTAATAAAGCTTGGGACATTGGAAAAATACTGAAGATTGGACGATAGGAATAACTGTGCCGCTGTTTAAGAAAGGAGACAGTAGAGAATGTGCCAACTATAGAGGCATCACATTATTAAGTGTAATATTTAAAATATATGAGCGAATATTAGAGAAAAGATTAAGAAAAGGTAGAAGGAGAATTAGACGATACACAAAGTGGATTCAGAAAAGGACGAAGTGTACAAAGATCATATTCACTATAAAAACCAAATGATAGAGAAAGCGCGAATAACAGATATGGAGATTTACATCGCATTCTTAGACTTACAAAATGCATTTGACAGAGTCCGACAAAAAGAAGTGTGGGGAAGTCTAAGAAGAAGAAAGATTAGTGAAAAAATTATAAGAGCAATAAAAAGCTTATACACTAACAGCAAAAACTACGTTCGGATTTTTCAATATCAAAGACGGACTCAGAGAGGGGAGTGTTGAGTCCAACCTTGCATTCACACTGTTAATGGACGATGTAATTAAGGCGACAAGAAACAAAATCAAGAAAGTACATGTTGGATACAATAGTTTAACACCGATGTATGTATCAGAATGTAGCTTTCGCAGACGATTTAATGATTATGCGCTAGAGAAACGGATTTACAAGAAAACATACAGATATGGAATACAGAACTAAGTAAAAGATAAATGAAAATAAATACGAGTAAGACGAAGGTGATGGTTGTAAGCAAACAAAACAAAAATATAAATATAGAAATAAATCACGAGAAAATAGAACAAGCAGACATTTTTAAATACTTAGGTGTGTACATAAAAAGAGAAGGAAACATTGAAACGGAAGTAAACGAAAAGAATTAACAACGCGACAAAATTATACCACAGTTTAAGTAATGCATTATTAGCAAAGAAGGAAGTAAGCTAAAACAAAATGACAATATATAAAACCGTTTTAAACCAATTTTAACATACGGCAGCGAGAGTTGGATATTAAAAATTTCATGAAGAGCAAAATACAAGCCATCGAGATGAAATATTTAAGAAAAGTGCAGGGTATAACTAGAAAAGACAGAATACGTAACGACACAGTACGAAAAGATCTAGAAACAGAACCAATTATGAACACAATAGAGAAACAACAGATGAGATGGTTTGGGCATTTGTGTAGGATGAATAATAGCAGACAAGTAAAAATGTATGGGAGGCTGAGTACATAAAAGTAAAAACGGGGTAGGCCAAAGAAAACATGGAACAACGAAATAGCAGGAATTCTAAAAGAAAAAAAAGAGTTGGAAGAAGCAAAAAAAAGTTAGCCTTGGACAAGATCAAATGGAAGATATTTGTATATGACCTAAATTATTAAAGTAACTTGTAACAATGTAATGTAAACACCTTACACCTTAGGGTAGGAAGGTTCCCGATTATATATATATATATATAGGGTGTCCAGAAACTCTCTGACAAACGAAGACCGGAGATTCCTCAGATAATTTTAAGACAATTTAACCCAATTTACCTAGTCCGAAAGTGCTTCCTAAGGGAGCTAGATCTCTTTGAAGATGGCGCCTGGTAAAGTAAAAATTAAAAGATAAACTTCGCGAACTGACAACAATTTGACAATGAAAAACGTAGGTTTTACTTTTGTTGGCAGTTCAGAGCCAACTAGTGCAAAAAATATAAATTTAACTTTAATGACAAAAACAAAAATTTTCAAATCCATTTTTCTAGAAAACGGTGTATTCTAATGACTTAAAGTAAGAGTACCTTTTAGTATTAGAATACCTAAAATTTAATAATCTAGTGTCACAAATGCTTAAAAGTTAAAGACAAAAAGTTATGCGTTAAAATAACCGTTGACCTACCCAAAACGGACGCCTATGACCGGTACTAGAAATTTGCAATTGATGGAATCGATTCATCTCTGAAGGCTAAACAAGCATACCAGTTTTTGCTTTTCTAAGTAGAAGCGTTCTGGAGGTATTTAAAAAAACTATTTACAAGGCGCCATCTTCAAAGAGCTCTAGCTCCCTTAGGAAGCATTTTTCGGACTAGGTGAATTGGGTTAAATTGTCTTAAAATTATCTGAGGAATCTCCGGTCTTCCTTTGTCAGAAGTTTCTGGACACCCTGTATATATAGATAAGTTTTTCGACATCTAGTGTCGACTCGTGAAAGCGTTCACGTGTACGTAAATGTTAGCAACTTTGCCGACAGGTATGTAACTGCTTTACATACTGTCGGCAAAGGCTAATCTATCTATATATATATATATATATATACAGGGTGTCTCAGATAAGGGGTGGCAATATTTCAAGGGTACATAGAGAAACTCCAGATTAGAGATTTGAGATAATAAATCTATGTCCGGAAATGCGTTGCTTCCGATATACAGGGCCTTGAAAAATTCAAAATTAATATGTTTTGTCTGTATTTTGAAAACGCGTTGATCGATTTTCTTAAAATTTCCAGAGTATGTCAAGCAAAGTATTGGTCATATTATGTGCCAATCCGACTCTTCTAAAATTTCCAGGACCGGACTTTCGGTTTTCTCACTTAGTTTTAAGAGAAAAATGTAGCACGCCACTGGTTTTTCAAATATTGGAATTATTTTTCACATTCCCAATCAATTTGGAAAGAAACGCTCTCTTGTTTTTTTCTTCTCCGACGCGTCGTTTCCGCGAAAAAAATAAAATCCATTTGGATGTCTTTCAAAGAGCTCATTATCGAAAAACTTCAGGTGACAATAAAACGTAGTGAACAATGAATATTGTCATGGCGACAACGAAAACAAAATTAATACCGCAACTGGCAAGAGGTTTGAGTATCGTTGTCTTCACCTGAACTTCAAAAACACTTGACTATACAAAATTTAAATGGATCAGTATACGAATTCTGAACGCGCAGATATGCATTTAATCTACGGAGAAGCTCGTTGCAATGCCAGTCTGGCACGTAGGCTGTACTCGCAACGCTTTTCCAACCGCCTTTCCTAATCGTCAAACATTTATAAAGATTGATCGGAATCTCAGAAATACTGGTGTTATGACGGCGAGTAGATAAATTAACATTCGCTCAAGTGAGACTTTTCTTTCAGAAAAACTTTTTTATCAATTTAATTTCCCACTCAGTCAAAAAATTAACGCGGCGTAATATTTTTTCTAGAATAATAGAAGAGAGGACGCCCGCGCTGGGCGATAGATGCGTTCGAAAATGAGATCTTGGTGATTGTCGAGGCACAACCAAACACCAGCACTCGAAAAATTGCGTCAGCTCTTGGCTGCAACAGAGCAGCTGTTCATCGGGTGTTGAAAAACAATCATCTGCATCCTTTCAAAATGCAAAAAGTGCAATAAATTCTTCCTGGCGATGGTCCGCGGCTGAATCGCGTTCTGTGAGTGGTTCTAAATAAAACGGGACTAAATCATGACTTTCCGGGATTGATCCTGGTCACAGATGAAAAGGATTCTCACGAGAGGAACCTTCAATCCCAGAAACAACCATGAATGGTCAGAGCAGAACCCTCACTCGGTTTTGTAAGGGGGTACCAGCAAAAGTTTTCGGTGAATGTTTGGACAGGTATTGTGGGCAATTTCCTGATTGGACCATATCTGTTACCTGCCAAACTTAACGGAAATAACTACCTCGCATTTCTTCAAGAAGTTTTGCCTCAACTAGTTGAAGACGTTCCTTTACAATTGCGGCGGGATTTATGGTTCCAACAAGATGGCTGCCCCGCGCACTATGCACGTGTTGTTAGAGACTATCTCGATCAAACCTACCAGAATAAATGGATTGGCCGGGGTGGCCCCATACCGTGGCCAGCTAGGTCACCCGATCTAACTCCCATGGACTTTTATCTTTGGGGTGCTATGGAAAAGATAGTGTATGCCACTCCGGTACAATCAGAAGAACATTTAGTTGCAAGAATTGTGATAGCCGGTGAAACTATTAGAAACGACCCTAGCGTCTTTGCCCGAGTTCGTTTATCTTGGGTTGAAAGATGTAGAAGATGCGTCCAGGTGCAAGGAGATCATTTCGAGCACTTAATTTAGGAGAGCTTTTATCAGTTTTGTTTTCGTTGTCGCCATGACAATTATTCATTGTTCACTACATTTTATTGTCACCTGAAGTTTTCGATAATGAGCTCTTTGAAAGACATCCAAATGGATTTTATTTTTCGCGGAAACGACGCGTCGGAGAAGAAAAACAAAGAGAGCGTTCTTTTCAAATTGATTGGGAATGTGAAAATGATTCCAATATTTGGAAAAACCAGTGGCGTGCTACATTTTTCTCTTAAAACTAAGTGAGAAAAACCGAAAGTCCGGTCCTGGAAATTTTTAGAAGAGTCGGATTGGCACATAAAAATGACCAATACTTTGCTTGACATACTCTGGAAATTTTGAAAATCGATCAACGCGTTTTCAAAATACAGACAAAACATATTAATTTTGAATTTTTTCAAGGCCCTGTATATCGGAAGCAACGCATTTCCGGACATAGATTTATTATCTCAAATCTCTAATCTGGAGTTTCTCTATGTACCCTTGAAATATTGCCACCCTTATCTGAGACACCCTGTATATACATACCTCAAAAACTAAAAGAGATGTTCAAGTTCTACAACGACCTTAAATAAATCCTCTCAAATACGCAACTTTTGTTCCATAACCGACCTTCAGTCTCTTACCATACTGTTTTGGAGATTTCCAGTAGGCATCCTCTTATCTTGGTCACGTTGTGTATGTTGTCACTTGATTACCGGATCTCTTGTGGTACCTCGGTATTACTTATCGCAAACAATTTTTTATGGAAAACTTGCGTATAATTAAATCTAAAATATTAAAAAATATACAGGTATAGGTAGCTGGTCATTGAAGATACAGTTAAATAATGCAATAGACCTGATCAGTGGTGACGTCAAATTAAACCGCTAAAATCAAAATTCGGTACTTCTGGTAAAATATGGTCTGAAAAGTGAACCTTAATACATGGACTTAAGGGTGATAATAAAATAGGTCAATAAAAAGTGGTTGGTTTTCCAATATACACACATAAATAAGGGAAATCGTTTTCATGATTCACTAATTTCTGAACCTTTTATCTTTCATCTAGTATCAATATTACATTTCAACAGCATTTTTATTATAAATTAAAATTAATTTATATACTACAAATACATGCGCAAAAAACCAGCTGGCGGGAACAGTAATGTTAGAAATACGCACCGGGTTAACCTTATACTTTATAATTGCTGTTTTCCTTTGTTGTTCCTGGCGTTACTCTTGTTTCTTTATTAGCTTATTGACTCGTTTACTTCATTAGTTTGATCTTTATAATACGTAATTTATAGTTTAATTTAATAGTAATTCATAGTAATTAGGTTATAGTTAACCCGGTGCGTATTTCTAAAATTACTGTTCCCGCCAGCTGATTTCTGCATGTATTTGTAGTATAAAAATTAATTTTAATTTATAATAAAAATATGCTATTATTTGAAAATGTAATATTGATACTAGATGAAAGATAAAGGTTCAGAATTAGTGAATATGACAACGATTTCTCTTATTTATGCGTATATATTGGAAAACCAACCAACTTCTATTGATCTATTTGAATATAACCCTTAAGTCCTGTACTTAAGGTTCACCTTTTGTCCACAATTTTGAAAAGTACCGAATTTTGAATTTAGCGGTTTGTACGTGACGTCACACTAATCGGGTCTATTATCGTCTACTCAAATTTTATTTAAATGAATAATTTACCTATACATTTAACTAGTATCTTCAAATACAACGAAAATAGATTTTTTAATTCATTATATGCAAATTTACCATAAACAATTTTTTATGATAAGTAATTACCGAGATACCAAGGATACGGTAATCAAGCGACAACATACTTTAATATATTTCTCTGTTACGAACTAAAAGCGAAGGAAATCAGGAGGAATTTTTGTAGGTATATAAGCACTAATGAACAGGATGTGTATCATTGATATGTATATGTAGGCTAAAGATAAATTTAAATTTCATCCTCATCTAAGATAAATAATAATAATAATAATAAACAAGCCAAGATTGTTGGGCTCGACTCTACCACATAACTTATGTTTGAAATTTAAAACCGATTAATAAAATTATAAATTTGTAAGGTTTTCATTCTTTTATTTATCTTTGATCCCAACAAACCACTTAAATTTGAAGAACAGCCAAAAAGGAATTAAGTTATCCAAAGTCTATCGTTAGATTATGTGAAAAAGTCACTTGGTCAGGGTAGATGCCTCTAATTTTCCCATCGCATCGTATGTTTAACATCAATCCCAGAGATGAATGAATAGTTATATTACACTTGTCTGGAGTTTCAAATAAAATAGAAAAACACCCACAGCGGCATACAAAACACGTACGTCGACATTACTTTTTGGATTCTTGATTTTCATCCAAAGTCCGAGTATATCCGATACTCTGTTTTCTAAAGGTTTTTATTTTATGTCTTAAATTGACAGTTGGATACATGCCTTTTTGACAGCCGTGAAGTTTAGGTAAACTTACCTGGCTAAAATTTGAATAAATTGAAATTGAAATTGTGTGTTTTAATATAAGCTTGGATTGATTTTGCGGGTCACCAGGAAATGGAAAACTGTGTGCTTATTTTCGGGTGAAAGTAATGAGCAAAACAGATCAATTGAAAGCTAATTTCATGAACTTTAATATTATGCAACCCAATGAATATGTTATTTAAATAGTCAAGTTCTTATCTGAATATTTTTATATTAATACATAGTTTTGTATAATCTGCTCTATTACTAGATCGCTTATTTTTGATACTACAAGGAATTTAGATTTTGTCAGAAAGTATTGAATTCATTGAACTTAACTAGCAATATTCTTAGCGACCGGACTACTTTAAAAGAAAAGTGCGCGCGCGTTGCCTCGTTTTGTCCTGACGTAGGAATGGTAGTAGGTAGCAGGTAATTCGTATTAATGGCTTACCAGTTGGATACATTTAACAATGGTTGGGCCTTATTGAAATTTATAATTTGATTTTAAAATTACTTTGCGGTGCACTTTTCTTTTTTCTTAAACGTTGATTTTTTTCCCTACAAAGTATTTTTTTTCACTTATTTTATTTAAAATTAAGTTAGACGGTCATTTTATTTTTCAAGCAAATGATTTTATTTTCCGTACACTTTCAATACACTTTGACACGTTTGTTAGTATCAGAACGATGTAGAGTTCTGCGCGAAACGCTTGTTTTGACTGATTTGAACAGTGTCAAAAAAACGTCGTATCTTTGGGAAACTTTTCCACAAACACCATCATCAAGCATTTCTTGACCATTCTAACAAACGCTCAAGGAATGAAGATTTCCCCAAATTTTTCATATCTTGTCGAAATCTACTCCTTCAAGAACCATTAAAGTTTCTGGAGGATCCGCCGTTATCACTGTGAATAACAGTTGGTCTCTCCCTTCAGTCTACAAACCGGAATAAGTCGATCATACATTCTCCATCGCTTTTCGTGCCGTTGCATCCTACTGTGACCTCTATCGGACCAAAATATAGTCTACTATAATATAGATGAAAGGAGATAGGTGAAGTACACAAGGGGTTGGTACGGCAGAACTCTTATCTTTAGGGTGATAAAGCTTTCCTCCTCAGTCGACAAACTTATCTTCACCTCCTGCGAGTATTTTATTAACAATTCAAAATTTTGCTTTATCACCTTCTGAATTTCTTGATGAGCTTTTGTGTCCTGATCCACAATGAGGCTCAATCGCATAATGTTAAGGGAGGGTAGAAATACAGGACATTTCTTGAAGTTCCAATTCTCCCGTCAATTTTCATTATTCCATTTCCATCCCGCATAGGGGCACACCACTCAATTCGTTCTCCCAGTAGTCTACAACCTTTGAAATTGTTTATTTCTGTTGGGTATCCTTCTTCATGAATCATCTTCACTACCTCTACCTACCAAATTGGCTATTTTAACTATATGGTAATACTTTTTAATTTTTTTGTGTTTAAGTGTGATTTTCAATCAAATCATTTATTGTAGCAAACTAACACAAACTTTAAGGTCCAGAGATATCGTATACCCTCGCGTTCTTGATCATACTTATAAATATTCATTATAGAGACTATTGCAGTATTTTTCAATTTTTTTTTAAAAATATTTGAGATTGCTGTGATTTCAGAATGGCTCTCATGTCTAAAGCATTTTAAACATTTGAACGCCATCTTATCTCTTATAGTTTTCCATATAGCAATACTGTATGTAATATTTGAAATACTCGTGTTTAAAGGGCATTAGTTTCCTAAAATTAAAAAAAAAATTAGCTTTAAGATTTCTTTTTTCAACTTCTTTTTGTTAAGTATAAGGACGTAGTGGCTTTTACCAGAGTGGTTTTTATTCCAAAGACTGACAAAGCAGACTATTCCCAAGCAAAGGCCTACAGACCCATTAGTCAAATGCTAAAGACAATGGAAAAGATTATGGACAGACATATATTAGAGAAGGCATTCTGGAGACCAGTTCTCCATCCTAAGAGCAGTATGCATTTCTTTTAGGAAGATATACAGAGACCACCTTCAGCACTCTAACTATAGTACGTCTGAGGATGTTCTGGGTAACAAACAGATTAAGTTAGCTGCTTGACATAAAAGGGCTCTATTGACTACAATATATTGATTCCATAACAGGGGCTCTGGAGAATCAACACGCGGCCTTGAAGAATTTAGCGGCAGGTGGTTTGACTGCATGCTAAGACAAATGAATGGTATTTACAACATTTTCTGAGCATACGGTGACAACCAGGGTGGCTGGATGATGTCCTCTAGGTGAACTTCTTTCTTCTCTACTATAGAAAACAGGCTTTCTTCAACTAGGATATGCAGATGACCTTGCCATCTTAGTGAAAAGCAAGTTCACATCATCATCAGAAAACGAATGCAACATATGCACTGAAGATGGAAGGTACATATGGTGTATCAGGGAAGGACTGAAAATCTCATCCCTAAATAATTGTAGTGCCATTCACAAGTAAAAGGAAACTATAGGGAATAGGACCTCTCCTCCTAAACGGGTGTGAACTATAGCTATGTCTGTGGAGGTGAAATATCTGGGAGTAATGTTGACTCTATGTTCACTTGGAACCGTAGTATATCGCAAAAGATGATAAAAGGCCCTATCACACCCAGTCATTATCAAAATTCATTATCCGCACATAATACTGTGATCAAAAAATAAAGGTGAAATTGTTTATAAACTGTAAATTCTTTATATATTCTTCCAAATCAATTTCATCCCATTCAAAGTAATCCCCGTCCAATATCGCCCTTTTTCCAACGCTTTTTCCAGTCCTCGAAACAGTCGGAAAAGTCTTTTTCCGGTATAGCCTTCAAAATCTTCTTCCATTCGGATTTTATCTCCTCAATCGTGTCAAAACGACGTCCCCGCATTGGTCTTTTGAGTTTGCTGAATAGCCAGAAGTCGGACGGGGCCAAATCAGGCAAATTCGGTGGTTGCGGAACGATATTAGTCGAATTTTTGGCAAAAGTCGCAAAGAACCAATGCAGTATGACATGGTGCATTATCGTGATGAAGGAACCAGAGTTGTTCGCCCATAATTCCATCCGTTTCAGACGATTAGCTTCACGCAACTGACGCATAACGCTCAAATAATATTCTTTGTTGACAGTTTGGCCCGGCGCGGCGAAAGAATTGTCTCTTGTCGGTAGACGGTTTGTCTTCAACGTATTCTCGGCCCTCTTTGAACTCGTTGTACCACTTATAAACGTTTTTTTGTGCCATAGTTTGATCACCAAAGGCCTTCCGTAACATTTTCAACGTATCCGCACAAGAATATTCGTTCCGCAAACAAAATTTGATGCAAGTTCTTTGCTCAACAAAATCACCCATTGTAGAAATCAAAAAATTCACTTTTAGTTGTTTACAAATACACATGTAACTCGGAGATAATTAAACCTGACGAACAGATGCTTGGCAATTGTTATAGACAGTACTACCAGCCTAGGAAAAATTGTATCTGCCTTCCTAACGCCCGGGAGTTATAAATGGCCATTTCATCTTACTTTTTGGATCACAGTAGTATAACGCTTGGAAGAAAAAAAGCAAGAAAGGATCCCCATTTCAAATAGGGTCTGAGATACAGGTACCGCTTGCCCATAGGCAGCCTCGTGTTTGTTTTTGAGGCAGAAACTCATGCAATAATTGAATGTGCAATAACTATAATATAAAAAAGAAGTACCGACACAAGCAAATTTATATTTGTCAGACACCCCAGGCAGCGCTGAGGGTTCTTATATGATCCAAATAACCTCATCTAGATTAGTGCTTGAATGCTATCAAGTCAAAACAAGGTTACTCTTGTCTGGACATCTGCACTGAGAATAATTTGTGCTTTTTGTAGTTAAAATATGCTTCCTAAATAGCTAAAAAATGTCTTTTGTCAAAAGTTATTTAAGTTCTATATATATCTCTAAAAATTTTTTTTAGATTTGATTCGCTGACAAAAAAATGCAGATTTTATTCATAAAAAACAAAATTTAACTATTACATGTTAACGTAATAAACGTGTCTTTTGATTAATGTTTGCTAAATTGTTATTGTTGGTTACATTATTAATGTGAATATATGTAGATCATGAGAATTACTGAATCTCACTTTTTTAATCTTTGTTATCAAATTTAGTTTGTGCAATTAAGCTGTTGCAAAGCTGTAGTTACTAAAAGTTCTGCCTAGTAAAGGTAAAATTTTTCTTAGCTGTAAAGACAACTTTGCTGGCGCCTCTATTGAATGCACAGATTTTTACAGTGTCTAATAGATTTCTATAGGTGATTAAAAAAAAAATTTCTCCTTCAGTGTGGCTATTCGGGCATTATAAATGATAGATAAATCAATGGTTTTTTATACGAGAATACTGATGTGTACATTATTTTCCTTTTCCACTGTTCTAATGTTCCAATCATTGTTTCAATAAGACTATTGATTTATTAAATAAAAAGGGGATCTTGTATTATATGCGCTATGAATACAGTAACTCAAATTGACTGTCAATTTCTGTTTGAAGTAATGTCAAATGTAGAATTTATAAATACAGCAAAATTAGTATTTTCTGGTATTTTTATCTCCAATTACGTATACTTTAACTGTTAGTATTTCAAATGACAGTATCTTGCAATCAGCACTATTTTAGGCAAACTTTCTAATTTTATCCAGTAACTAAATAGTGAAAGACAAATTGACTGGCTTAAGGTCGTTTGGGATGTTATTCATATTCACATATTTATGACCAGGGATCTTTTCCTGGCAATAAGTTTAATGAGGGAGACCTCTAGCGATCAAACCAAGACGACTAAATTGTACGCACAACAGTACTTCACTAGAATTTACGTACTGGGTTCTAACGTTAATACAGTACGTTATTAGTAAGTATTTGCTAAAACTGAAAATGTAACATTAGTAAGTGTATATAGAAATTACTGCATTTAATAAAACAGTTTCCAATGGGGTTAACTTCTCGGTAGCCTGAAGCGCTTTCTTACAATAAATGTTAGCAAAATTACTGATTACCGTCATTAATTACTAAGGTATCATTTTGGAAGAATTTGTAGGTCAAATGGTATTTTATAATAGAACATTGTAGTTCCGGCTAGAAAACAGCGCACAAAAATTTTGAGAAACTAATATTTTTTTTTCCTAATAAATCAGATGTTTCACAGAAAATGATTTGAAAAAATTATGAAATTCCATAATCTCACGCATTTATAGGTTAAATTGTTGAATTATCCACGTAACATTTCTACAGAACAGTCTAATGATTGGAAGTTTTTTGGGTACATATTATGTGTTCACGATGGTTTCAAAAACATTAAACAAATGGTAGAATTTGTTTATACCTTTAATAATTAGTATGTTGTTTGTACAATGTGTAAACAGTGATATCATTGGTTCAGTGTTACCCAGTTATCACATTGGCCCTTGCTATGAAAAATTAGAGATAACCTGTATTTAAAAAATAATACTTACACAAAGTTATTTTATTAAGCTTTAATTATTGGTTTTTTGTGATTAACAAATGATCGGTGATGTAAAAAGGTTCACTGGTGTACAGCAACATATCTTGAAATTAAAATTTCAAAATTTAAAATCATACAAATTCAAAACCAACTATTGTTTGAAGTAAACTCCATCTATATTGCTTTTCAGTTATCGACCCATGTGATCGGAGAACAATAGCTTAATCTGTGTAAACACGTTGCCATTACAGCTCAGGTACTGACGAAACGAGAATCATAGCCGTAGATGTGCGGTAAGGTTGTTGAACAAGATAACAAAATAATGGTATTTTGGAATAATACGTTTGAAGTAAATTTTTAATGTCATCTACTTTACAAATAAAATAAATAACATAGTAACTACGACACATAATAATTCATATAAACGTACATTTTGCATTATTTTAATATATTACCTACTAAAAATATGATGTTTCCAAACGTATCAGGTACACTCATGAAATTTAAAACTTGACACCACAATTTCTGTAAACAAAAGTTTGCACATTGTGAAGCGGGCTTAAGGGTATCATTTACAATTCTAACAGCAGGTAGTCTCAGCAGGGGTTATCTTATAGAAGGACTGTAGAATGAATCATTACACTAAGCACGTTTTAGAAAATAGGTAATTTACGTTGCTTACTTAATTTTTTCTTTAAAGAATATATTTGAAGGTATCGCTAATTAAACACCATAGCTCGATTAATTATCGAATCAAAATTTTGTTTAGGAAATGTTTACAAAATAAAATTAGAAATAATTTTGATTTAAAAACGTCTACAAGCAATAACTTTTAAATTAAATCAAAAACTAAACATGGTTATTTGGGTTGACTGATTATTACTTATTTTTAAATAAATCTAACCTACTAATTATTGTAAGTTATTAAAAAATCATTAAACTCTCTATTCATAATATTTAGTCCTTACAAAATGTATATTTTATGACGTTTCATTTTTTTCTGTAGTTAATATAAAAAGTGAAAATAAAAACTAAGGCAATTCTTATTGTCAACGTATATATTTAGTTTTTGACAAGAATTTATTACATAATTATAATTAAGATACCAAGTTATAGTTTAAAATTAAATGAAAACTTTTTTTTAAATAAAGGTATTACTATATAAATAAATATAAGAAATCAATAATGGGTGTGACCTCCATTATTATTGATACATTCTTGGAGGCGTCTGCTCATTGACGCTATCAAGGTATCAATATAATTAATATTAATCGTTTCCCATGCGGTATCAATGGCTGCAATTAGTGCATTACGGTTTACTGGTATAAAATTTGGCCCTTGTTGTCTTCGGATAACAGCAAGTATTCGAGCCCAAACATTTTCGATAATGTTAAAATCTGGGCTTTTGCTGGCCAGGGTAACAGCTCCAAGTTATTTTCTCGTATCCAATTGCGCACAACCCGCGAAGTATGAATAGGGCGTTGTCCTTTAACAACAAAATACATTATGAAAATGTTAATTCAACAGATCCCGAACTATTTTTGGAGAAAGTATAGTGAAATAAGAATACTTACTTGTTGGAAAATATAATCTTCGTCTGGATAAAACACTTCGACTGAAGGTTTCATAATAGTTTCCAAAATATCTAAATACGCAGCAGAATCAAGACGTCCATCGATAGCCCAACAAACTCCTGGACCCCGCGCGCTAACCCAACCCCACACATTCACAGAAAAATAACCACTTCGTTTTTAGGACATATGTGATTATTTTCGTAACGAGTTCCTTCCATTCTAAAAACTTTTAGTGGTCCATCGTTGCGGCTATTGAACGTTTTTTCGTCGCTAAAAATCACTCGATTCCAAAATTCCAAAGGTTCGTTCACATATCGCCTTGCAAATTCCAGACGACGTCTCATATTTTCGTCACTGAGAACTTCTTTTCGCAGCAGCATTATACTTCTTTATTCCCATCTCCTTTAATCTTTTTGTGCAGTTATACGGCATCCGGGAAAATGTGTATCTGCTATAGCCCTGGAGTATGTAGCAAATGGTTGTTCTGTTACGTAATGAAACAACTCGAGATCTTGAGCACGTGTAGATACTTTAGGTCTACCACTTCCGATGGCTCTTTCCAAAGTGTGTTCAAGATTCCATTTTACTCGGTAATGCCCTACGGTGCTTTTTGGTATATCTAACATACGTGAAATTTCACGCACGCTACGGCCCGCCGCTAATTCCGAAACAATCCGCGCTTTCAAATCAGCACCGAGATGAGGTGGCATTTTCACAACACTTGAAATTTTAAACTAAAATGGAATTTACATTTCTTACTTTATTTATTGGTTCACACTACCCCTTCTCAAACAGTAGGTAATTGTTTATTTATTACATACTTCTAATGACCAATGTAACAACCCTTAGAGCAATATGACTCAAAGGAAGTAAATTAAACAAGCAAGGATATTCTATTGTTATTGAAACTTATTCATAAAGTAAAAGCCATTTCCTTATAATGCTAATGGACAGGATTTTCTTTAAGTATTAAGATTACAATAGAGGACTTATAAACTTTCGAAAATATCTAATTATAAATATTTACACTGCAATTGCGCTTTTTCCTTAATAATTTCTTAGCAATAACATACACGTTCTTGGTTTTAAGTTGTCATAAATTTGATATGATATAAATTTGTGTTTCTAATATTACATCACAAACTAATCTTTATTCGCCAAAAATTGTTGCTTAAGTTGTAAAGCTTCGTACACACCTGAACAACAAACCGAGCAACAAACATAACAACGAACCGAAAGTCAAACAGAACGACAAACGATCTTTTATGATTTCCACAATCCGAACAACAAACGGAACGTTTGTGCTGTTCCCATAATTATTTTCAGTAGTTTTCAGTTCATATATATTTATTATTGAGAAGAGAAAATTGCGGAAAACAAGAAGATAGTGCCAACCAAATTTTTACGCACAAAGAAGAGTAAAAATTATAATTTACTTCGCTTTTTTTTTATTTTGGAAATTTCCCGCCCAAATGATGCTAATAGGGACATCATTTTTTCTTGCATTCTTAAACACTGATTAATTTAAAACATTTTTCTTCTGTCAACTCCATAATATTACCTAAAACACAACAAACCCACAAAAGGGAGGACAAAATAAATAATTTAATTCTCCGCATAAGTTTGTTCGCCGTTTTGTTTAGATTCGTCCAAACCTGCAAACGCATTCGCGCGCATTTTCTTTGATGTCGGAGAAAAACCGACAAGTTGCGGGAACGCCGCAAACCGTTCGTGGAACAATCAGGACTTGCGAATCTGTTCTAAAATTCGTACGTAGCACCGTCCAAATTAATGTTCCGATTGCCGTTCGGTTCGTTGTTCTGTTTGTTCCTCGGTTTGTTGTTCAGGTGTGTACGAAGCTTTACAATAAGCATATTAATATGAACTATATCTTATGAAAGGAGAGTTATGTAACTATAATTAACGACTTAACGTTACGTTAGTAGATTCCATTTACTATTTACACATATTTTCTTGGAACATTCGATAATTAACTATCGGGATATGATGACCCTATACTTCGCAGGTTGTGCGCAACTGGATACAAGCAAATAACTTGAGCTGTTACCCTGGCCAGCAAAAGCCCAGATTTTAACATTATCGAAAATGTTTGGGCTCGAATACTTGCTGTTATCCGAAGACAACAAGGGCCAAATTTTATACCAGTAAACCGTAATGCACTAATTGCAGCCATTGATACCGCATGGGAAACGATTAATATTAATTATATTGATACCTTGATAGCGTCAATGAGCAGACGCCTCCAAGAATGTATCAATAATAATGGAGGTCACACCCATTATTGATTTCTTATATTTATTTATATAGTAATACCTTTATTTAAAAAAAAGTTTTCATTTAATTTTAAACTATAACTTGGTATCTTAATTATAATTATGTAATAAATTCTTGTCAAAAACTAAATATATACGTTGACAATAAGAATTGCCTTAGTTTTTATTTTCACTTTTTATATTAACTACAGAAAAAATGAAACGTCATAAAATATACATTTTGTAAGGACTAAATATTATGAATAGAGAGTTTAATGTTTTTTTTAATAACTTACAATAATTAGTAGGTTAGATTTATTTAAAAATAAGTAATAATCAGTCAACCCAAATAACCATGTTTAGTTTTTGATTTAATTTAAAAGTTATTGCTTGTAGACGTTTTTTAAATCAAAATTATTTCTAATTTTATTTTGTAAACATTTCCTAAACAAAATTTTGATTCGATAATTAATCGAGCTATGGTGTTTAATTAGCGATACCTTCAAATATATTCTTTAAAGAAAAAATTAAGTAAGCAACGTAAATTACCTATTTTCTAAAACGTGCTTAGTGTAATGATTCATTCTACAGTCCTTCTATAAGATAACCCCTGCTGAGACTACCTGCTGTTAGAATTGTAAATGATACCCTTAAGCCCGCTTCACAATGTGCAAACTTTTGTTTACAGAAATTGTGGTGTCCAAGTTTTAAATTTCATGAGTGTACCTACGCCAATGCAATACGGTAGATTCGATAATTCTGACAGGTTTATTACTCCGCGCCAATAGTATACTGAGTATATCTACTAATTTGTATAGGTGATTTCAAAATTTGTAAGTCACTTTATTGTTATCTACACTCCAAAATGCGTTATGGTAAATTAACTTCACGAACGTCTCAAGATATAGAGAAATGGTTAAATCTATTTGAATTTCTATGTAACAATTAGTAAGTCGTATGTACTAATGTAACCCAGTCAAAATGTGGCAATCTAAAGGTAAAGTAAGTTGTTGAAATACTTCTTTCGCAAAGATTTCAAAGCTTTTAAGCAATAACCTGGCAAGTCCACTGGAGTAAAATGTTCAGGAAACAAAAAAACGTTTAAAATGAAAAAAAAAAGCGGAGTGATATTTTGTTAATATCTCTGTGTGAAGATGATCCTGAGGTAAATAATACTTAGATTTTTGAGTTTAAAACACATAAAATGAAAAAATATTTAAAAAAAAACTGATGGACTTGCCTGGTTATTGCAAAGTATTTTGAAAAAATCCAGTTATTGCCAAAAAAACAGAAAATAAACACACTTAGGCCTTGGTTGAAAATAACTTTAATGACGTTACATTATTTTTGTCTAAGAATATAAAAATTAACAAAATTCTTCTATTCATCGCTGCTAAATTCTGACACCGAAGTTGCGTTGTCCGGTTCCAAAAAGCTTTGGTGGTAATCGGCAATATGTTTATAGAACCAGAAGTCTGATTTAGGTACATAATTTTCAGCTAGGGTCATAACGTGTTCATATTTATTTTTTTTTAACTTTTTTCTCTGTAAATATAATTTTTTGTCATTATTCGGTAATGACGGGTTTTCTAAAATTTTTGTGTTAATTACTTGAAACTCGTATCCAACAATACCTGTTGCAGACTCACTACATTCCAAAAAATGTTTCTAGATTACGTTTGAAATATTTTATCAGTCTATATTTAGACAATGTGAATTTTTGATTTTTTTTAGACGGGTTCTTCACAAAAAAAGTTTTCAAGTGATCCTTGAAATTTAGCAGCATATCTTGTGTTACAGCTATCACCTTGAACTTTGTTTGTACCCTCAATGATTTTACATAATCATTGGGTAAATAGATTTTATCAAACTTTTTCTTCTGTATTTCAATCGCCCCAAAACTGCGGTCGCATGGCAGAAAACTGTGGCCTGGTTCTGGGTATCTATGGAATGGATAGATTTCAAATCGTCCAGTATCAACGAGAGTAGTTAAAAACTGCACCAGCACATAGTTTTTATTTTGTGAGGAGCAGTTGTCAGAAAAGATATATATATCGCTTACTTCTGGTCGAATGTATGTGTTGAAGAAATTAAGAAGGAAACTGGCTACTTCATTCTGGCCTTTACCACCTATGGTTTCATCGTAAACGTAGAAAAGCTTTTACTGGCAAAGGCATATTTTGTTGGAAATCGAAGGTGATTACTTCCACCGTCGGATCAGTTTTCGCTAAATTTGTAGACAGTTTTCATTTCAGAATAAAAACATTCCGATTTTCGTAAGTGTAGAGACTTTTCGGTTTCCCAAGGCAACTTTTTCGGTTTCAGAGTCAGCAGAATTTATTTTATTCATTAATTTGTCGCATTTCTGACAGGTATCAGATTTGAAGCTTCCCAAAACTTATTTTAAAATTTTCTGAAAAATATTTTCTAAAAAACTCATACTGTACAATAGGCTGATTTGTTTTATTATCTTGCATAAGTTGATATTGAGCAGGCTCATATTTTTGTAAATACAACTCATGCATCTTAGATACATTCAATAAAGGCGATAAGTAGTAGTGATGTAAATTATCTTTCCTGCTGTAATGTGATTTATATCTTGGGAAACTCAAAATGTGTTCTCGTATTTGAGCGATAATGTCAACTGAGATTTTATTTGGCCTAGTTCCGTGTCTTCCCTTCTGTCAACAGGTGGAGTGTTGTTTTCACAGGATAGATGCTTTTGCAGCCTCTCGAGTCTACTTTTGCCTAATCCATGAAGGGATAAAAGGCTTGTTGACATGCCTTTTCTTCTTTACCAGCTTGCCGGACCTAAGAAATTATAGCAATGTACAGAATGCCTAATAAAGTAATAATAGAACTCACCAGATAAGAAAAGGATGACTGTTTGGCTTTCCCTTCGCCTGACCGTGGTCTTTTTTAGAAATCTCTTGCCTTTGATAAGACCATATAAGTAGGAATCTTGCAAATCCTTTGAATTCAAGGAATAGAAATCAGAAAATACCTTTTGGCAGCCGACGCCCCAATTTTCTCCAAAACATTGATTTTTGCAGTTACAGTTTGGTCCCATTTTTACCGCACTAACTTTCTGCCCTTCACATTTATATATTCTTGACCGTGAGTAATATTATCTTTTCTTACATTTCTGCCACAATTTTGACGTAATTTCTTTTTCTTTCCAACCTGTGGTGTAACTGTTACAGCTGCACTTTTTATTCCATCAACAGGTGTATCATTATCAGAAGATTCTGACTGCCTTTCGAAATTTGGCACAGCAGTCGATGAAGTAGCACGAAGTGAAAGATTGGAAGTACTGATTTGTAAGTGACACATTTTCAGGGGCCTCTGAATCCTCACAATCATTTAAATTTATAAAAGTCTTAAAATATTGGAGGTTAGGTCGTTTTCTAGGCGTAAAATCATTTTCCGGCAAATATTCTTCGTCACTATCAGTAGAATAATG
Organism: Abscondita cerata; assembly: GCA_030710515.1. Lineage (NCBI taxonomy): Eukaryota > Metazoa > Arthropoda > Insecta > Coleoptera > Lampyridae > Abscondita > Abscondita cerata. The sequence continues at coordinate 14,469 of JALBCR010001471.1, read as the reverse complement.
GTCACTAACATCAGAAAACATTTTAATGTGAAAAAATACACTCAGATTTATTATTATAACACTTATTTTAGTTTTATTTACCCTTTTTAGTACACAGCACGAGGTCTAACAACATCTGACAATCACAACAGTAATACCACAGAACAGTGTTTAATACTTTGCAACAACATGGCAAGTCCTGGACATACCAGGTTTATGCACAGCATTAATAGACAGGCAACCACCATTTCAACGATTTACGGAGTTTGCGTCAATATTCACACCTCTTTCTTGCACAGGACGATAGGAAATTTTATACTGAGCAAGAAACTGCCACTAACTCATTTTGCCATAAAATTGACTTGCCAGGTTATTGCATTGGACCCTCAATTGTTGTTTACGAATTGGTATTTTTTAGAAATAATATGGTACTTTGTAAAGTTTTCTGAGGATTAAGCAATAACTCTAGTGAAGGCCATGAATTAACAAATAGCATGTGGTTGAGATTAATTTTGTCATCGACAAACTTCATACCTTGTTGATACAAACATTTTAATATTATATGTAATATATCAAAGTATATTCACTCAATAAGTACGATTCTAACAAAGATGTTTTACTTTCTTACAACAAACAAATACAGTGGAGTCGTTCAATATACTAAAAAAACAATAGATTGGTACATTGGTGAACAGGTAGGGATATTCGAATTCTTGGTACCGTGTTTGTAACTTTTAAGCCTCTTTTCGGTGCTTATAAGATATCTACATAAAAATGAAAACTGTCAACAACATAATCCTCTTTATTTTACACCTCCTTTGTTTGAGTTCGAATAATACCAGAATTTCATTGCCAAAGAAGCTTAAATTCCAAGTATCTACAATGAAATGAACAAGTTCATAAGGGCCATCATTTTTTATTTTCTTCATTTTAGATTTGTAACTGTGTTTGCAACGGTGTTGACAATTAGTTGCAGTATTGTACAAATTTTAAAGAACCGTGTATTTAACTTATTTATTTATTGTTTTTCCTGTTCTTAATTCATTTACAGTTCCTGAATTGTGGTGTTGTTGTTGTAATATATACTAGACAATATTATAGTACTGACAATTCGGTTACGGTGCATTGTGCATTTTAAACTAAACTAGTGCTTCTGTTTAATTTCCGTTTAAAGATTTGATAGTGCCGGTATTTTGAAATTTTGTTGTTCGGTTACATACAAGACTGAGAAGGTGAGTTATTTTTGTATAGATCTTAAAACATAACTTGTCTGGGAACTTTTGCTTACTCTGTGTTTCAAAATAAATTATATAGCGCAAACGTTTAATTTATATCTAGAAACATGTTTTGATACAACTTTTGTACTGGTTTTCAATGTTTCAAATTTGAAATTTAATACTTTCTAAAATGTTTGTAATTATCATATACGGCAATTACATTTCTAGTATTTGTTAGTTAAACGTTCGCTTGTCATACTTTTCTTGAAATTACACTAATGTCTTTACAGAAATGGTTGGTAGAAAACCTGCTGTACCTCCGAGCAATTGATTGAGATATTTAAACAATTTCAACCCCAAATTATCAAGAATGTTGGCCATAGCACGGCACAAGTATGGAAGGATATTTCAAATACTGTAGGGAACAAAATTAGCCCAAACGCGATTTATACATTTATACAATGTAATAGGTTTAATTGTCAAACCGAACTTGGCTTAAAAGTGGTTGACGAATTAAGTTTTCTAATAAATTCAAGTGATGATGAACGCGGTAGTACTATTGCTGTGACAATGGAGACAGAAAGTAGTGATGACACAGATAAAAAAGAGGAGTCTATTTTATTAAAAGTGTAGAGTGGTTTAACCTTATTTCGGGCACCCAGTTAAAGTCGCAGTGGACTCATGTTATTTATGAATGCATATCATCGCAGCTAAAGACTTCGTGTACATGGATGTTTAAACGATATCGTGTAAATTTAAACAATACTGAGACTAATTATTTTACTTGCGATGGTTGCTGTGTGGTGCAAGTTTAAGATGTTATGCACCTAATGCACCTACAGATAATGAACCAATTGTACCATTGCAGGTGTCAAACTCACCATGCACAACATTTAAAAAAAAGGCCTCTATCTGGAGAACAAAGAAAAGTCTTCTGACAACGAATGTGCGATGGAAAATTGCAGTTAATTGGAGAAGGAAATGTGCTAGGGAGGGTAGAGACAACCGATCGTTATACACACTAAACGTTTTAAGGAAATGCCGCTAAGAAATTAAAGAAAAACCACATTTTGCGGAAACTAAAAGTTAAACAGATCCATTACAATCTCTGCTAATTTTAAAATATACGGAAATGTTTTGTTCCTCTATACATAAGATAGCGCTTGATCCGTTTCATGTTTTTACTGGACACCATCTCAAACAGTTATATACAAGGAATATTTAAAAAACATCGTGGAAAATTATTTATTGATGCGACAGGTACTTTATGCAAAAATCAAACAGACCGGATGGTAACATATCTGGCCGTATGTTCCTGTATGCAGGCGTTGTTAATATGGAAGGAGGCAATGGTCAAATTCCAGTAACACAGATGATATCTGAATGCCATAACATCAACCAAATAACTTATTGGTTATCTGAATAGATGAGCACCACTTCAGTAAATCCCCACATACAATTATTTGCGACCATTCCTTTGCACTGCTGGGGGCTATTGCCAAAGGTATTGCCGGAGAAGCTCAATTTGTCCTCATATATTGAAAAGACGTTTAATATTCTTCAAAATGGACTCCATTATAAATTGTGGACATTCATTAGAATTGATTATTCGCATTTAATGAAATTTATCAGCAACTGGAAATGTTTTCAGTGAAGAAGGTAGTGAAGAGGTTTTACATGAAAATTATAGCGTACCTAACTAGACTCACTTCTCTATATGAAGCAGAAGAATTTGTAAAGAAAATATTAATTACCGCCAATATGAAGGATATGACGAAAACGGGGTTCCTTTAGAAAGCGAAACATCCAAAATATTTCTAAAGCGTGCGATTTCAGGATTAAACGTGTGTGAAATAAATGATGATAGTGATACCGAATAATTTGAAAAAAAAATGGATGACGAAGAAAAAGCTAATGATGACATTAAAAACTGCGAAATGAAAGATTGGGGACACCTACGATGAATTGAAAACATTTTAAAAACCGCAAGCCCTAAATATGTTACTCTTACATCCCAAGCTGTTAGTGAAAGAGAAAACTATCATTATTTACCAGAGTTTTCAAAATCCTTTTTGAGATTACTGAAAACGTATACATTGTGGTCAGCCATAATGACTAAACATTTTGGTACTCATTAATTAACGGCATCATCTGCTCCCGTAGAGAGCTACTTTAACGATCTTAAAATAGAACATTTCACTGTGAAGTGTTGCCAATAAGAGTAGATAAGTTTGTTTGCAAACATCTCTAAGAGATTGACGGTATGGTAAAACTAACAAATTTGCAAGTAAGTTCGCAGAATAAAGAAAATCTCAGTTTAAAGTTAAATAAATGTATTGATTTAAGTTACCACCAAACTGATCAAGAAACAGACAATCCCGTTACAATTATCGAAAACTGGAAAGGACTCGGAAAACAATCAACAAAAAATAAGGTCATCTTATTATGCTGCACCCCATACAGAGATTTTTAGTTGTAAAGGAATTCAGAAAAATTGAGATAGCGTTAATTAAAAATGGTAACTTCACAAATAAAGTCACGCCCACTAGTATTGATACCAAAAATATATTTTTTGGCCTCTAGCACTGTAAAACGTTTAAGACAGGTGTCTATAAATAACAGGTAGCTTGATGTACACACAATATGGTAGCTAATTAGGTAAAATCATCAAAAACACTGGACGATTAGGTGGTTTATCAAACAAACTTTAAGTACTATAATTAAGCCCGTGTAATAAACTACTTGTTACCTATAATTATTCTGCTTAAAATAAATCGTTATGTTTTATTTTAGCAAAAAAGTAAATGCGTGTAAGTACTTTGGGAAGAGTGACATCTATTTTGTACATTTTGAACCGAAACACAAATGACGTTTAACCTTTAGTTACAATGGTCATTCCACAACTATATATAAAAAACATTAATGGAATTATTTTAGTTTACGGGAGTAAAATGTGTGTATAACAGAGAAATGTGAGAAAGCATGTGACTCTCCATAGTACATTTAAGGTGTAATGACGGGTAATTTTATGGAATTAAATCAGGTAAGGCAAACAAAATAACTAACCTCAATTTTAAATTATTTATTTGTAGATATCCTGACTGACTTTCTAACATCCCTAAAAGCCATTCCTGCTTAATGCTTGCGTTTCCATGTAACCATTCATTAAAAGAATATACTTGAACCATGTAGAATTTATTCATAATTATCAAAATTTACAATAAAAATAATTTTTGCATGTTATTACTTATTTTCTCTCTCCACTGTACAATTGTTGTAAATGTTTACGTTTATTGTACAATGTTCTAAATTTGAAAATAAACCAGGAATCAGCTGTTCTGACTGAATATTTGTATTTAGAGGATTAGTAACATTAACTTGTATTGCAGGTCTTTTAGAAGTTGATGGTACTTCGGTGATCATTTCTGAAACTTCCTTTTCTTTTTAAGGATTCTTCCACATAAGACTCGGCCACACTGCTACTTTTCCAACCGCCGTGTCTTTTCAACGATAACAAATCACCACCTTGATTTACTAATAAGGTGGCCGAACTTCTGCGGAAACAATGGCCTGTAAATTCTTTAGGTTTTCTAAATGTAAAAACTCTGCAATCTTTGAGGGAATTGAACCTATAGTATTAATGCCTACAGGTGAGCCCCAACATTTTCCCTTTTCATAACGCAGAAATAAACGATCATTGATTTTAGTTATTTTCATTCGTAGTGCCAAATACTTTTTAACGATCTTAACCCATTCTATATTTGATATAACAAAAGAACGACTAACATTTGTTTTCGTTTTAGGAATCTGAATAAGCAGGATATCTTCCTTGAATTCAATGTCACTAATAACCATTTTAAATAATTCGTCCCTTCTACAAGCTCCAGATAATCCAATTATTAAAACAACCTGAAGATAAGTATGTAACTGTAATCTTGGTGCAAATGACAAATTTTTTTTGCAGAATATAGGAAAATGTAAGTACTTACTTTCATTAATAAGAAATTATCTTCTTGGGCTTGGGTGATAAAGAAAGAGATATGATCTGCCTCCAAAACTTTACTTTTCTTTGGTTTATGAAGTGCGGCCTTTCTTTTCAAGAAAGATATCAGTCTCGCATATTTTGAAATGTCTAAATTATCGTAAAGAGAAATACATGATCGTAGCATCAAATAGATAGCCCATAACGATTTGGTTTTTTTATTCACTAATTGTGTAAAATACGCAAGAAAAACATTTTCAGAGTAGACTTTTGCTTTATTTACGTTACACCAATTTTTGAAGACATTATACTGAGCTTTATACCGTACTTTTGATTTTTCTGGTAGTAGTTCTTTAGTAGCCCCATCTGCTAATTGCTTTATTTCAGGGGTGTTGAGGTAAAACTAACATCACTATCGCTCATTTTGACTATCACAAAACAGAGTCACACAATTAAAAGCCCTCAAATTATTTTTAATTTGAATATGGGGATCAAAGCACACTATGTTTAAGCAAATCCAACAATCAATTATTTTTTTTTAAATTTAGACTAAAATTTGTCGGCCAAAAAGCTTTATACAAAATCTCATGTGTTAAGTTCTTCTACAACGCCCAACTAATAAACAAAGTTGTCGCGCTTTAAATTTGAACTTACCGCATTCGAATGTAAATAGCTATTAACCAATACATGCGCTTTTGATTGTATTTTACGGGGCATAGCTGTTTCATATTGTGACAGTTTGGAATTTCAAGAAACATTGAGTGAAAATTCAGAGAATGTGTCCACTTATTCTTGCATACTAGAATTAACATCGAGGGATTTACGAAACAATTTATAAAATTAAGGGTGCTACTACTAAAAGACATTTTAACGTGCAATAGACTTAAAAACGATGTTTTCAAAATTGAATGCCAAATAACCATTTGTGCGGGTTATGACAAAATAAAAACCAACTTAAAACCAAGAACGTGTATGTTATTGCTAAGAAATTATTAAGGAAAAAGGGCAATTGCAGTCTAAATATTTATAATTAGATATTTTCGAAAGTTTATAAGTCCTCTATTGTAATCTTAATACTTAAAGAAAATCCTGTGCATTAGCATTATAAGGAAATGGCTTTTACTTTATGAATAAGTTTCAATAACAATAGAATATCCTTGCTTGTTTAATTTACTTCTTTTGAGTCATATTGCTCTAAGGGTTGTTACGTTGGTCATTAGAAGTATGTACTAAATAAACAATTACCTACTGTTTGAGAAGGGGTAGTGTGAACCAATAAATAAAGTAAGAAATGTAAATTCCATTTCAATTTAAAATTTCAAGTGTTGTGAAAATGCCACCTCATCTCGGTGCTGATTTTAAACCGCGGATTGTTTCGGAATTAGCGGCGGGCCGTAGCGTGCGTGAAATTTCACGTATGTTAGATACACCAAAAGCACCGTAGGGCATTACCGAGTAAATTGTAATCTTGTTACAGTGCAGAAGTTGAAGAACTACCCTTCTGCAGTAGTAACGAGTTGGCCGGCTAGCTAAACAGCGGAAGGGTCGTTGGGCATAGCTCACACTTACCTTGATTAAACACAAGGGTCATAAAAGTCCAAAATTCGGGGATTTTGCTGAGCGCCACCTTGGTCCTACTAAAATATTTACACACTTGCTTTCTGAAGACCGAGGAAAAGGAAAAGCAAATGAGAGAAGATAAAAAAAAAAAATATTAAAAGAATATTTACATGTAATCATCACAGATGATCATCACAGACCTGACCTAGATAACTATTAAAACGAGCGCAATCATCAAAACCCTGGCCAGGTTGGGATTTTTCCATCCGTTCGTAGACAAAATAATCAAAGGACGTAACTTACAACTAATACAAATTTATAACATCATTGACGGAAATGAGAATTTAATTTTAAAGACTGAAAATGAATTTACTTAAATTAACGAAAATGAAAACGATACTATTTGAAGTTATTCTCAGTTCTATCACAATAAACATTTCTTAATAACTAACATTACAAATAAGCAGGGAGAAAAAAAATAACAGAGTCTAATTTAATACGAAAGCACTGCGCGACAAAGTTCACTTAATTCACGGGATGATTGCTGATTTATAAATTTACTTACAGTTAATATTCTTCGGTAATTTTCTCATGGTTGCATTTCTTGAAATTTGTCGAAAAGATGTAAACTTCCAAAACCATAAACGTCGGCAGCTTCTGGCTGGTTACGAGATCTCACCAAAATTTCCTTTAAATTGTTCCTCAATGATTCGACAACCAAAAGTTCGCTTCTAATTTGATTTGATTCCGCGAACACTCATTACAATCGAAACACTTTATAGAATCGGAATGCTTTTTACACTAAATCGGAACTTTTTGTTTATTTGTTAATAATCCGTTATAAACGACATTTATATCCCAAAAGATCGATACGACATAAAACCATCAAATTCACTGGTTAGAGAATTTTCAAGGGTTCCGCACTTAACGCGTAAAGGTAATTTTAATTACACTTCGACAACTGCTCTAACGTTTGTGAACTGTTAGTTCCAGGAATTTAGTAAATTTGAGTAAACACACTACAATACATGATATGCGACGTTTTAATTGTTTTTTTTTTTTTTTTAAACGATAATCCGCACGTAAGAGGCGCAAACTTTAGATGTTGCTCCCTTGAGTCATAACTAATAACTCCTTCAAATTAACTATCGTAAAAAAACATAATTCAGAGAGGAAAACATTCCCGTATTCTTTTCATTAAAAAAAACATTACTTTAGCAAACTTCATATTTTCAAACCGCGACCAAAACAAACACTCGCAATACTCCGAATTCAACACGCAGAAACACAAGACTCTTTCATTCATTCAAAACAGGGGTATTCCATTTCACTGATACCACGGGAACTGCTGGAATTAAAACAACGAAAATGTTAAATTAACCAGAGTTATCTACTGCATGACGACAGATTTCTTCGAACTTCTTCATTAGATACGCACAGAAATAAACACTTAGCAGAATTATATCTTTGGGAATGTTTATATGAAAATTTCTATACTGCCTTATTCAACGGAAAAACACTATCAGGTGACAGACATACGTCTAGACGAAATTAATAGTGAAACAAAATTGATTGAGATAAGCTTCAAACGAAATTTAATTTAACTTCAAATGCATCTGGGATTCAAAATAATCGTACATTTTTAAACATAATATCAGCAACTGCCAAGCGAAGCTAACAATCTTGAACACACTTTGGAAATAGCCATCGGAAGTGGTAGACCTAAAGTATCTACACGTGCTCAAGATCTCGAATTGTTTCATTACGTAACAGAACAACCATTTGCTACATACCCAGGGCTATAGAAGATACACATTTTCCCGGATGCCGTATAACTGCACAAAAAAGATTAAAGGAGATGGGAATAAAGAAGTATAATGCTGCTGCGAAAGAAGTTCTCAGTGACGAAAATATGAGACGTCGTCTGAATTTGCAAGGCGATATGTGAACGAACCTTTGGAATTTTTGGAATCGAGTGATTTTTAGCGACGAAAAACGTTCAATAGCCGCAACGATGGACCACTAAAAGTTTTTAGAATGGAAGGAACTCGTTACGAAAATAATCACATATGTCCTAAAAACGAAGTGGTTATTTTTCTGTGAATGTGTGGGTTGGGTTAGCGCGGGGTCCAGGAGTTTGTTGGGCTATCGATGGACGTCTTGATTCTGCTGCGTATTTAGATATTTTGAAACTATTATGAAACCTTCAGTCGAAGTGTTTTATCCAGACGAAGATTATATTTTCCAACAAGTAAGTATTCTTATTTCACTATACTTTCTCCAAAAAATAGTTCGGGATCTGTTGAATTAACATTTTCATAATGTATTTTTGTTGTTAAAGGACAACGCCCCTATTCATACTTCGCGGGTTGTGCGCAATTGATACGAGAAAATAACTTGGAGCTGTTACCCTGGCCAGCAAAGCCCAGATTTTAACATTATCGAAAATGTTTGGGCTCGAATACTTGCTGTTATCCGAAGACAACAAGGGCCAAATTTTATACCAGTAAACCGTAATGCACTAATTGCAGCCATTGATACCGCATGGGAAACGATTAATATTAATTATATTGATACCTTGATAGCGTCAATGAGCAGACGCCTCCAAGAATGTATCAATAATAATGGAGGTCACACCCATTATTGATTTCTTATATTTATTTATATAGTAATACCTTTATTTAAAAAAAAGTTTTCATTTAATTTTAAACTATAACTTGGTATCTTAATTATAATTATGTAATAAATTCTTGTCAAAAACTAAATATATACGTTGACAATAAGAATTGCCTTAGTTTTTATTTTCACTTTTTATATTAACTACAGAAAAATGAAACGTCATAAAATATACATTTTGTAAGGACTAAATATTATGAATAGAGAGTTTAATGATTTTTTTTAATAACTTACAATAATTAGTAGGTTAGATTTATTTAAAAATAAGTAATAATCAGTCAACCCAAATAACCATGTTTAGTTTTTGATTTAATTTAAAAGTTATTGCTTGTAGACGTTTTTTAAATCAAAATTATTTCTAATTTTATTTTGTAAACATTTCCTAAACAAAATTTTGATTCGATAATTAATCGAGCTATGGTGTTTAATTAGCGATACCTTCAAATATATTCTTTAAAGAAAAAATTAAGTAAGCAACGTAAATTACCTATTTTCTAAAACGTGCTTAGTGTAATGATTCATTCTACAGTCCTTCTATAAGATAACCCCTGCTGAGACTACCTGCTGTTAGAATTGTAAATGATACCCTTAAGCCCGCTTCACAATGTGCAAACTTTTGTTTACAGAAATTGTGGTGTCCAAGTTTTAAATTTCATGAGTGTACAAGACCCTTGAAAATTTCTTCCCCACACCTTTTTATATAAATAAATATGCAAAATTCACTTACAACGTTAAATTTTTTCTTCAATAATACTTCTTAATAATACTAATTTGTAAACAACAATTAAAGCTTTGAAATCTGTATCAATAAAGTATTTCAACAACTTACTTTACCTTTTTAGATTACCCTATTTTTGAATGCGTTACAAATTATGAAATCATTGTTTATAAAATTAGTACATATGATCTTACTAATTCATTATTTAGAAATATCAAGATATTTATCTTTATTCTTTCCAATGTCTTGAAACGTTCATAAAGATAACCTTACAGAAGTCATGTTTGGACTGTAGATAGTAATAAAGTGACTTACAAATTATGAAATCACGCTTACAAATTAGTAAATAAGACTTACTAATTATTATTTAGAAATACACATAGATTTAACCATTTCTTTATGTCTTGAGACGTTCGTGAAGTTAACCTTTCCATAACTCATTTTGGAGTGTAAATAGCTAATAAAGTGACTAACAAATCTTTTAAATTACCTTTACAAATTAGTATAGTTCGACTTTACTAATTGTTAATTAAAACTAATTTAACCATTTGTTAAATACGATTTTTTTAATTATTAAGGCAATATAGATGGAGCACCTCGACAATTCTGTCTTCCAATTTTTTTATTTTAATTTGGGGAATTTGATTTGGTATGATAATGATGTTTACTCCATGAATACTTTTTTTAATAACATAATTTGTATATAATTCTGTAAACCAATAATTAAAGCTTAATCAATCTGTGTGAATGTAGAGTTTTATTTATTTATTTCATTTATTTATTTATCAATTACAGCAGCACAACCGACAGACTGTCTGCAAGAAACAGACGTCCAATAATAGGTTGAGACGTTGAAACAGTGTACAAATTATATTTCATAATAATTAATTTAAGTATAAGTGCACAAATAAAATGTATCAAAAATTACAGAAAAATAAAAGATATTTTCTAACCTATATGGAAGTACACAGAAAAATATAATGAACTAAATAAATAAAATATTACTTTAGATTAATTAAAACACCAAGTGAGAGTACTGGCGGCAAAAAATAATGAAGTTTATTTTTTTTTTTTAATAATAATAATAAATAAAAATAAAAATAAAATAAAAAACCAGATACTTAATTTGTAATCGGAAAACCATAATTCGAATATTTACTCTCCATCAACACAAAAACAATAATGTTCAAAGAAGCTCTTATTAATAATTTGGGCAAACGTTGATAAAGACATTGCCAAGAGATCAATATTCACATTTTGAGACATCTTATTATATGTTTTAACTGTCCTAACTAAAGCGGAATTCATCCATAAATTGGTTGTACATTGATCATACCAAAAGAGATGATGGAGTCTTGTTGGATAATTCGGAACTTTTAGAACCAATCGGGAAATTATTGAATTGTCATTATAGAAACCATTAATAAATTTATATAGTTCTTTAAGGTCCAATAAAGCTCTTTCTATCCTCTAAAGATAATATATTAAAGTACAACAATCTGTTGTAAATAATTCATTCGAATTTTATTTTTAAACAAAGAAATTTTAGAAAGCGTCTCTGAATTAATTCAATTCTGTTTACTTTAATTTTGTAAAAAGGATTCCATATAACACTTAAATATTCCAGGTGAGATCGGACATGAGTAAAATATAAAACTTTTAATGTGTAGATATTATAAAATTCTTTTGTTGTACGACAGATAAATCCTAACATTTTATTAGCTTTGCTAACAATTTGCTCTATATGAAGATCGAAAGTTAAATTGTTGGTAAAGATAACACCTAGATCACGTGTGCTAGTAACCTCTTCTAGAGTATTATTTGATATTGAATAATTAAAATTAATCGGCGATTTTGTCCTGTTAAAAGAAATTTTGTGACACTTACACACATTTAAAGACATTTTGTTTTTAAAACACCAGTTAGATAAACAGTTTAAATCGTCCTGTAATATGGCACAATCTGACAGCGACTTTACTTCTCTGAAAAGTTTTACATCATCCGCGTATAATAGGAATGAAGACTTAAAGTCTAAAGTGAGATCGTTAATAAACGCAATAAACAAAGTCGGTCCTAGATGCGACCCTTGTGGAACGCCGGAACTAACTACAATTTCGTTGGACTTATAGCCATTGATTACCACATATTGTTTTCTACCTACAAGATACGATTGGAACCAGTTTAATAATGTACCAGAAACCCAAAACCCCTCAGTTTTTGTATAAGTATCGAGTGATTTACTTTATCGAAAGCTTTGGAGAAGTCGGTATATACAGCATCAATTTGTGATTTCCTATTTATAGCACTAGTGATGTAGTCCGAGTAATATAATAAATTGGTTAGAGCAGATCTTTTCGGAAAGAAACCATGCTGATAATTTGAAATAGAACTACTGATGTGGTTTAAAAAGAATTGAATTTATGTACGATTCAAAATTTTTCCAAATAAACATAGTTTCGATATTGGTCTGTAATTACTTATATTTGATTTGTCTCCCGTTTTAAAATGGGGTTACATAGGCAATTTTCCAATAAGCTGGAAAAATACCGTCACTTAATGATTTATTGTAGAGTAAAGATAAAGGATAAGCAATGGTATTGGAACACATTTTGATAAAAATGGATCAATGCCATCTGGACCTTTGGACTTATTAACATTAATCTTTACCAAGATCTTTTAACATCAGCAATGCTAAACATAATTTTAAATAAGTTATTGGTAGTAGGGTAATCGTGGTAGTTATAATTTATCTGCTCGTTTTTTCGTAAACAGATTTAAAATAGTCGGAGAAGAGATTGGCACAATCGGTAGGATTATCGGCTAAGACTTGATTGTAATGTAAAGTTTTCGGGAGTGTATTGTTGGTTTTGTTTTCTTTAACGAAAGACCAAAAATGTTTTGGATTCGATTTTATATTTTTCTCGGTGTTCTCTATATACTTTTTGTGACAGTTGTGCATTAGTTTTTTAATTTTAGTGCGCAGATAGGAGAAATGTATGTGATCCGAAGCGTTTTTGTACAGATTATATTTTTTTCTAAACTTATTTTTTTGTTTGATTAAAAATATAAGATCGTCTGAAAACCAATGTGGAAAACGAGTATTCGTATTAGTTTTTGTTGGCACATGTTCTTTTATAATTTGATTTATTATTAAATAAAATTTATTAACCGCAGCGTTTGTATCTAAATGGTTTAGGCAATTGACCAATTTAGCGTAGAGAAGATATTATTGATAATGTCATAGTTTGCCCTACGGAACTGATGTTTGGGTGAGTTGTTTGCAATAGATGCAGAAAATTCAAAAGTAGGTAGTTCGGAATAGAGAGGGGGGTGTTGGTTATCTATTACAGACAAAGGAAAACGATTACATAATGTAGACACTAAAACATATCCTGAGAAAACTAAATCGAGTAAGCGCCCATTAATATTAGGAAATCTGTTAAATTGTGCAAAATTTAGTAAATTCATGCAATCTATTAGTTGAAAACCGTTGACAGAGTGATTATTTATATATTTAACACTATCTCCTTTTATTGACCATTGAATATCTGGCAAATTATAGTCTCCTAGCACCACAAACTTAGTGTCTTTAGTTCCAAAGTACATATTCTGAACACGTTGTAAATGATTTTCATACACAATAAAGTTAGATGAAGGAGGATGTATACACAGCAAATATTAATAGACAGTTTGGAGCCATCTTTTAATTTAGATGTAATTTGAACCCAAACATCTTCGGTCTGACCTGCCACTGCTTTAGGTGTAAGGAGGACATTTTTAGATACTGCAATTAACACCCCCGCCTCTAGTTAATTCAGAATTATAATTTCTATCACGTCGATAAACAAAGTAACGTGAATCAAAAATTTCGGCCGAATCAATAGAATCTAAAAGCCAAGTTTCAGTAAAACATATTACATCGTAATTGTTAATTAATATCTGATTTTTAATGTCGACAGTTTTCGTTCTGATACCTCTAACATTTTGATAGTAAATTGATATACCCATGACAAAAGTTTAACATTCCAAAATAATTGTATTTAAATTTATATCTAAAACAAAACAAAAACTTACTTCTATTGTCAGTTACACTATTAATTCGTTCAAATCAGTTTCCGATCTAATACATATAGCACGGGCCGTGTCATTCTTCTTTATAAATATGTTATAATCTTTAATCCACACGTATTTATAATGTAGGTCCGCACATTTACGACGAGTATTAAAAAAACAAAATCTTGTTAGCTGGAGATAAGTGTTCGTTAATATAAATTCTTTGTTCCGGAAGAAAATCCTATTGAACTGAGCAATACGCACCGAAACGAAGCAATACTGAT
>JALBCR010001470.1:155000-340483 GCA_030710515.1 Abscondita cerata | reverse complement strand
GGTCTATGTTGTTGGAAATCGGTAATGTTTTAAGCCGGGATGACTTCTAGCTGATTTTCGACAGTTAATGTATTGGCACATATTTCCACTTGCAGAAGTCATGATAAAATGTTCACTAGCTGACTTACTATTTTGAAAATGATATTTCGTAATAACACTGGGAATAATGAATTTATAGACAATTATTGTACACGGTGAACTGTCACTACATTCACTCAGGTGAATATATTAGATGTCACTAAAAAATATTTACTTCCAGATTTAAACATATATGTAAGGGTTTATTAAACCTTCGTGTTCGGTATTTTCATTCAATCGTATCAGTTACCATAAAGTCTGCCGTAATTCTTTACAGGTGTCTCGGCATGTTTCAAGTGTTTATTTAACTTATTCAATTAACTTCTGTCGTATAAATTTAAACACTAATCAATTGATTTCATTATCTTTGGTTTTTTGTTTTAGTTTGTAAATATTATGAATTAAAGTATAGAATGAAATACTCGGAATTTATGCAGAACTTTGGGTAATATTTTTTATCCGAAACGCACGCTTTTTTGTAATTAAACTATACTTAAAAGGTAAAGGGACAATATTTGTAAAATAATTAGGTTGTAATTTTAATTTACTGTAACGCTTTAAAAATGTTATTATATTATTATATCTATTATATCTACAATGCTAGAAACTGTTCAATTGTAATCGAATTCGCATGTATTGCATTTATTGTTTTTTCTTCAAGCGACAATAAAACGTCATATTATTGAACTACTGGCGGACGCTAAAAATTCTTTTTACTGTCTAGACATTAAAAGCAAAACAGTTATTTTGTTTTCACAACTATTTAGAGGTTGGTACTCGGTTATGTCATATTATGAATGTAACAGTAAAGTACCAACTTGATTTGTCGAGAATAAAACGTCACCATAACACTCAAAATCTCGAAAATTTGAAAATAACACATGAAAACTAGCAATAAACGTTTGAAGAAAATAATATATTTCACTTGAGTTGTGGTATAATTGTTTTCGCTTAATTTGTTGTCTCGGCTAACACCTCGCCAGCAAACTTTTAAGCTCAACAATTATATTGTTTAACTCCTAGTAAAATAATCTACTATTGTCTGGTTCTGTGCTATAATGTAAGAAAGGAAACTGTAGTTAATTTTTACAAGAGCCATCTGTATACAAATAGTTGAGGTATCTATAGCGCTACTACAACGCCAATGTTAAAAGTGAGCGCTTCCAAACTATTTCCAAATCGCCGACAAAAATTGACGTCCAATTTATTACATACGGTGGTACATCTGTAAGGTATTTTATCTGTGATATTATGTACAGCTTTCAATTCGAAATATTTATTTATCAATTATTAAGTAATGTCATCTTAATGCATTCTTATGAGACGCCTAATTGCTTAAACGTTCTTCTTGAAACAGCATATTTCTTTAAATGCTTAGCTTCTGATAACTCGAGAACGTGTATTTTTACGAAAAATATCCCTGAAGGAAACCGTATAGCTCTGATTATTTAGGATTAATTCCTTTTCTTCAAATTTGAAATCGAGTTAAACGTTACTTTTTGTAAATAGTATAAAGTACATAATATTAGATGTTTTATACCGAAAATGAATTGTCATTATATTGTTAATTATCATTTAAATGCAAAAAACAAGTGTTTTTTCCTCAATTTTTGTTTCCTGAGTGAAAAGGAATAAACTAACAATAATGGTGTAAAAAGAAAAGTCGTCGAGAATAAAAATACGAATCAAATGAGCACTAGATCAGGTAATAAATTTTCAAGAAAAATCAGAAAAAGTGAAATATTTGTGTTTTTCTTTTTTAAATTCGTAGATCCGTTATTTTTCAGGAAATAAAAGGTAACGTGCTTAGTGTGCAAAAACCCTGCAATTGTCATGCTATTAGTTCATGCAAAATTGTCATTTAAAATTTTTAAAGCAAATATTTACTGAAGCTGAATGCTCGTGTGGTCGTCCGATTGTTAGAAAAAAAAAATTGTGAAGTTGAAGTAGAAAGGAACAAAACGTATATTCTCATTATTTGTTAAAATTATATTTAACACGCAAAAAATGCATGCAATGCTGACTGAAAATCACCGAGTGAGAGTAAAAAGGTGGAATAGTGGGGACCCGTTTGCTAGCGCGGTCATTTTAAGTCATCTTTGCATGCATTTTTTGCATGTTACATATCATTTTATCAAAAATGAGAATATACATTTTGTTCCTTTCCATTCCAACTTCAGATTTTTTTATTTCTCACAATTAAACGACCACACGAGCATTCAGCCTTGATTTAATATATAGCTTCAAAAAAATTAAATCGCAATTTTGCATAAACTAATTGCCCGACAATTGCAGGGCTTTGCACACACTAAGTACGTATCATTACGTCCTATTTCCTAAAATATTTATGATATATCTCAAAAATGACAAATCTACGAATTTAAAAAGAAAAACACAAATACTTCACTTTTTCCAATTTTTCTCGGAAATTTATTACCTGATCTAGTCGAATTGGTGGTCATTTTATTTGTATTTTTATTCTCTACAACTTTTTTTTACACCATTAATGTTGGTTCATTACTTTTCACTCAGGAAAGAAAAGTTGAGAAAAACACTTTTTTGCATTTAAATTTTAATTAAAAATATAATGACAAATCATTTTGGTATAAAAACATAAATATAAGGTACTTTATACAATTTACAATTACATGGCACATGCGGTATTCTACTATTATTTTTGTCAAAAATTTATCTCTATACACTGTACTAATAGGGCACGAGTTATTTTGGAAAATTACTTTTTGAAATCTCGTTTACTGTGGTATATGGGCTCTAAATCTGTCATCCTGTTTCTCGCCCATGCAATATTTTGATATTTTGTTTCGTATGTTAAATTTTTCAAGTATAATAGTTTTCAAACTAAGTAATGCCAACATTGGCTTTCTATGTTTATCGTAGAATGAGTTTATGAATGAAATTCTTCTGGGATGGATTACTTCACCTTAGATGATAAAAAATAAAACTTTCCAGGTATAAAGTGATTAATTGGACTTTTCTGAAACGCAACCATTTCTGTTCCATAGAATGTAAGTGTCTTATCTAATGTTTCGTTCTTCAATCAATGTTGTCTAGAGCAAATTGAACAAATTGTTTTCTAGATATAATTTGATTTTGCTTGTGTAATGCTATTGCGCACCCTGAAAGAATTTACCTATGATACAGAAGGTCCTCAAGCATGAATTTATTCTACATGTCTTTTGATGATCAACTAAAAGATCTAAACCAATATGTTTTCAAGTGATTTTCTTTTTCATTTGAAGAAGCGAAAATTACATTCTAGCATATTCAAAAATGTGAACTTCCTTTTTTTTGCTGTCTGAATCATTACAATCCAAAAGACTGATGAGAAAATATAAACTAGTTGGAATATGTTTTTTATACTCATCAATTTTTAAATTTCTAAACTCAGCAAAAGTTCTGCCGTATTTTATAAAGTAGTTGAAGTTCTCATACACCATAAAATAAACTCGATCCTATAGACTCAGTTTTGTCAATAATTTCTTGCAAACCTTAGTTACTATCAAAGTAATTTTTTGTTTCCCATTGCTGTTGCTACAGTCTGTTTTAGTTTTAATATTGCGAAGTTGTGTTGCCACACATGCTGAATTATATTTAATATTTATATATAAAAATGGATCGTGGTTTGTTCGGATGCTTAACATTTAAAAACTACAGCAAGATCTATTTTTGTGCAAGTTCGTTTGTAATTGCTACGCAAAGGTTTAGCAACAAACAAAAGTTGAAAAATTGTTAGGAGGGGGCGCTCTATCAGTTTAATAAATTTCGGGTGGAATCGTGAATGCTTGAAATTAATTCAATGAAAAAGTCAATTTTCGGAAAAACGAAGTTTACTGGGTCTGTTAGTTTAAGATACAATCAAATCGCTTTCACCAATTGTTGCATAAAATATGGAACTATGTAGTGATATTTCTTTAACTTTATTTAGCATATTTTTAGTCATCACCTGCATAATTTTGGTTATGTAATCGTTTTGACAAAACACGCATTTTCTTTTGGAAGGAGTATTACAATCTTTTCTGTGTCTTAAGGTGTACGCATACGCGGCAATAAAATACCTGGGTACCGATTTCTACCAATTCTTGTGTCATAGAACGTCGTTTTTATTTAGTTCATTATAATTTTTAAATACAGGGTGGGCCACGCTTACTGGGAAAACGAAAAATGATATGAAAAAGTTATTTAGCAGAAGTACGTAGGTTAGTGACGGCTACTTTTCTAAGTTAGTCAGACATAAACAGGGGTGTTCCAAAAAAGTGTGCTTAACAAAGTTATGTTTTTTTTAATGGAACACCCTGTATTTTATTTTTTGTTAGAAGTATATTGAAACAAAACAATGCAACTTTATTAAGGCTTTCCTATACCCATTGTTTATAGTTATTGATTCAAATGACTTTGTTTGCGAAATTAGTATGGTTTAAATACATTCATTACACTTCGCCAAAAAATTAGCTAAAAACATATTTGTTTATTAGTTTCCCAATTAGGGAGGCTATCGATACGAATTATTGTAGTATAAAGTTTATTTACAAGGTGTTGTTAATTAGGGTTTCATGACAACACAATATTTTATATATCTACTACGTTATTCTAAATGGGACACCCTGTATTTACTACTGTAATAAAAGCGTTAAACAATTCTCTTTCAAATCACTCAACCAATATCCACCAATTTCAGACATACCTTCTACTGATGTGTATGTCAATATGACCTCAGACTCATCAGATAATTTTGAAGAGGAATTTGATAAATGTTGCGGCAGCTGCTATTTGTATGACCTTATTTGTATTGGTATATTTTTTTATTTTATTTGTATTGGCATTTTCTAGGCTAGTTTTTCCCTGCTGCATGTGGTATAATTCCGGTACTGCTGGAACTGAATCTTATACAAACATTCATGTCTTCCTTCATATAAAATTTCTTCCAATTTTTGTGTTCAATTATCCATTCACGCGTATACACTAGTCTGACACTCCGTGATGATATGGTATGTTGTCTGACAAAAATCTGGATAATCAAAATCTTGTAGTATCATAACACAACACATAACTTCACATGGCATATAGTCAGATAGTTGTGCAGGCCTGATGCATACGACATCTCGTTGCCACACAATACAACACAACGCATCAGACAAATGTGTTTCCAGCTTTAAGGCATAGCTGTTTCTCAGTTTTCAGATACGTTAAATAAGGTATTATCATCCTGTATGTTTACTAAAAAATTTAAAGTAAAAACAGTGCAAAAAAAACCGTGGATTACCAATATAATTTTAGAACATATCGCGGTAAGGGATATAGATCACAAAGAATTTTTAAAAGATAAACTCAATGAAGCTAAATTCATACAATATAAAAACTGAGGAATTCAATAAATAATATGATTCAGAGAGAAAAATATTTTAAATCTAAAATTTCTAAAGAAACTGATTCAAAAATATCTGGATGTATACCAAACAAGCAGCTAATTTAAAAACAAAAAGAATACAATTAATATCATTAAAATAAAAACTGAAAATAATATTCTTATTGAAAATGATACTGACATTGCTAGTGAATTCAATAATTATTTTGTTAATATTGCTGAATCTTTAACAAATTACATAAAAACTAGCGATAGCTATAAACTTAAATTTGAAAGATTAAGTCAAAATTTATTTTTTTACCCATCATTGAAGATGATATACTCACTATCAAAAATTAAAAACGACTTCCTCAACTAGTTCTGATGGAATTAGTAACAAAATTTTAAAACTATGTGCTATTATTATTTCTAAACCTTTGTCAATTATTTTTAATAGATCTTTAGAGGCAGGTTATTTTCCTAGAGCTTATAAAGATACAATTGTTATACCTCTTCACAAGGGAGGAGCCACCGAATTACTTACTAATTACAGACCTAAAGCATTGTGCTCTAATATTTCAAAAGTTTTTGATAAAATAATAAAAAACTCAACTGGTAAACTTCTTAACTAAATTTAGTATCCTATCTTCTCGTCAATTCGGATTTAGAGAAGATAGAGACACGACAGATGCTTTGGCTTTTTTAACAAGAAAAATTTATAAAAATATGGATAATTCTAGATGCTCTATTGCTGTATTTTTAGATTTAGCCAAGGCATTTGACTGTGTCAACTATTCTATCCTTTTGATAAGTTTGAACATATTGGTATCCGTGGTACATCCTTACATTTTTTCAGAGTTATCTAAGTGACAGATTTCAATGTGTTAGAGTAAATAATAAAATAATCTCTCTTAAAATTAAATGTGGAGTTCCACAAGGAAGCGTTCTTGGGCCAGTTTTGTTTAATATTTATATCAATGATTTATTGATTCTTTTCAATGATGTGGACATTTTAGCGTATGCTGATGACACAGTTTTGTATATCGGTGGTTCCACTTGGGATTATGTTATGTTATCTGCTTCAACTAAGCTATCAGCAATAAAATACTGGTAATAACAACTGTTTAACTTTAAATTATAGTAAAACTAAGTATTTGCCGTTTTCTTCTTATGCTTGTAATTTACTTACGAACGAGCATATTGTTGTTCATAATGTTAATTGTAACAGAAATAGTTGTACATGTAATATAAACATAGCTGGGGTTACATCTATAAAATATTTAGGTATATTTTTTGATTCAAACATGAAATGGGATGTGCATATTAACCAATTAGTTACTAAACTAAGAAGATACATATATTTATTTAGAACTCTTAAACATACATTTGAAATTAAAATTCTGCGTATACTATATTTTGCATTTATCCAGTCTTCATTGAGTTATGGAATACTTATTTGGGGTGGCGCTTTGACAACTCATCTATCAAAGTTAGAAATAACACAGAAATTAGTATTGAAAATTATTTACAATAAAAATTGTTTTTTCTAGCGACGCTTTGTTTCGAGAAGTAAATGTTTTTGATGTAAAACAATTGTATTTTATGTCTATATCAAAGTTTTTGCATAAATCTGGGTATAATGATATTTGTGTTCCCACTCACTCATATGATACTAGACTGAAAGATAACAATCTGTCGTACGTAATATCAGCAAGAAAAAGTGTAGGTCAATCTAATTTCTTATATTACATTCCACTTGTTTATAATTTTACATTGCAATATTATGATTTTGATTTTATAGCAAATTTATCTATGTACAGCTACAAAAATTGATTAAAAAATTCTGTTTTTAATTCAAGCAACAAAATTTCTTTATTGTTCAGTAAATAAAATAGTTAACTTCATTTTAAATTTAACATTTTTTAATCATTTTTAAATACAACATTGTTAAGTTTTTTTATATTCATCACTGGTGCTATCGTATATAATCAATAAAAATATTGAACAATTTGTTCTTTTCTGAATTTCTTTGCTCAGATTTTACAATATAATCAAGCATATGTTCACAGCGTCAAATTTCATGACATTGGAACTTAGCTGGAACTATGCTCACTCTGTTGATTTCTTCTTTTTTTATATATTAATTTATTTTCAATTATTCGGTTTTCCATTTTTTTTTTATGTCACATTTATTCATGTTTTTTTTCCTGTACTTTATTTTTCTGTTGTGTATTTATACATGTATTATGTAAATGAATAAATGGTTATTATTATTATTATAGCGATAAAGTCGAATATCACTGTATGTGACTGCAAATATCAACCTTGTTGTCATGTCCGGGTTTTCCATTGTTAAATCACGGGCTCATACACAAAAAAATTCATACAAAGGTAACGTTTAGCTCGATTTGAAATTTGAAAAAAAGGAATTAATCCTTAATGTCAGAGTTATATTGTTTACTTCAAGGGTATTTTCATTAAAAATACACGCTCTCGAGTTATGAGAAATTAAACGAGATGTACTGTTTTAAGACGAGCGTTTAAGCAATTAGGCGTCTCTTAAGAATGCATTGAGATGACATTACTTAATAATTGATACATAAATATTTTGAATTGAAACCTGTACAAGAACAGAACTAAATTATCAGAAATTTTAAAAGTGCAAAAAAAATTGTTTGTCATTTTTTATAAATTCGCCCCTACAACCCCCTGTACAGTAGGTATTTTATACAACCATGATAAATCTTTATTATTTT
Source organism: Abscondita cerata (assembly GCA_030710515.1). Taxonomy (NCBI): domain Eukaryota; kingdom Metazoa; phylum Arthropoda; class Insecta; order Coleoptera; family Lampyridae; genus Abscondita; species Abscondita cerata. The sequence goes on along the minus strand of JALBCR010001470.1, from coordinate 332,287 downwards.
GAATGGGGAATTGTTTGAAAATGGTTGTTGCTATTAACAACAAAGTGCAAACGGAAATCGTTTCTAGACGAATTTTTCAGTCCAGTCAATCACTCTGGCATTTTTTCAGAGACTGTTCGCTTACCTGCTACCTGCAAAAAAATTGTGCAAATTCCTTCGGAATAATAATCTAGGAATTAGAAAAATAGTTTTGTGCAAAAGCACAGCTTTAAAAGTTATTAACAATTTTTTAAGAATTTATCGAGAATTTTATTGTTTATTTCTCTGTATCTTTTTTTTGTTAATTTTAGTGAAAAAAGTCATAAGACTTTTGTTCAGTGATAAATTTTCTACAAAAATGTATAGGTTTTTGAAAATTGTAAAATTTTTGAATTTATTATTAATTACAGTAAAAAATTTTTTTATCGAGTTTTTCTAATCTCTTTCATTTTTATATCTATTGGTGAATTTTAATAATAATACGGCAGTGCAATTAAAGTTGATCAAAAGCTAAACAAAATGAGACGTATTTCAAAATAGTTATTATTTAGTTATTTTACAGAAATATGGTTTTGGTGAATTTAAGAATATAGTATTTATTTATGATTTCAATAAAAAAATAATTATATTTTGGAATTTTTTGTCACTTTTTTTAAAGAAATGGGTTTACGTATTCGTATTAAAAAATGTAAATTAAAAAAGATGTGTATTCGGTAACTAAAGAATATTGTGATCTAATATACTGTTTTTGGAATATTAGTAATTATGCAAAATAGTTTAAGAAGCTTTGATTAGTAGATTTTACAAAAAATCAGCAACAATAGCTCTCGGCGGACAGCACAACGTGATTTGGAGCACAGCTCTCAAACGCATCAGCGCACAGTTGACATTAAAATATCGTTTAATTCGCATTTTCATAATTGATTTATTAATTGACAATCATCGTGAGACAGTTGCAACGAGATTGATTTTCACAAAGGTTTGTACATTTTACGCTATTATTTACGTACTTAAATTATTTTCAAATTTGCCTTTAAAATTGATAATTTTATAATTATATTCAGCACAATATATTCGGATATTTTAAACAAACATTATAAACTAAGAGCAATTTAAAAATTTTGATCACCATTAAAAATTTTTACGCTCAATTTTTTTATTTCTATTTTCTATGAAGATACGGAAAGTGAAGCAACAAGCGATAGTCGTAAGCGAAGTTTAGAAGTAGATAACGATGCGCCCAGAAAGAAAATAAATGTAAATTTAACTAATAAAGGAGGGTTTGTATATGCACATTAAAATTATTCTGTAGCATCATAGTATCTTCATTGAATAAATGTATTTACAAAAAAATTCCAAAATCCTCCAAATTTGTTCTTGTGACTTGTATTTGAACTATATTTTCCTAAAACATTTTCCATACACGTTTGTTAGTACCGGAACGATGCGCAAAAGTTTGTTTTTATATATCGTACTAAAAGATCTAATGTTTACACTTATAATAGCTTTATTTTCTTTAAAGTTCGTAAATGTAGCATTTACTTTACACTTCCTATTAATAATTTAGTAATTATTATAGTTTGTTCTTTTTCAACAAAACTGTTTTTGGTTAATTTAATGTCCAAAGTTCCTGAAGGATTATTTTTTTTAATGATATATTTTGTTTTTAATTTTTATTATCTACAATTTTTGGGAATGCTAGAGTTTGAAATTACTATAATTTCTCCTTCTACTTTAACGGTGAATAACTTAAATTTGTGGTTCCTTTTAAAAACTGTTTAAAGTGTTCGTGTTTAATTTTTAATGTAATGATTATAAAACCGAATAAGTAAGTAATATATTATTTTATAGGAAGTAAAATTGACACTTTTCATGACCCGCCCATGTTTAACAGCCGAAGGAAATGAAAAGTAAATTTTCCTCAAAATAAAATATGCTCTTTATTCCTCAAATGTCGCTAAATTGCTGGAAAATTATTTTATTTTTAATTTAATACTTTTTTTTTAATTTGATTACGTTTGGAACGGTATGAGTTGTTTTACATTAAACATTTTACATAATTTTTATTTTTCCAAAGGCTTCTAAATAAAAAGCGAACAATAGCTTTATTTTTTAGTTCTTATAACAAGTATTAGATAATAACCACAAAATATATATTTTTGAAATTAGAAAAAATGCTTTTTAATTGATGTGTGTTTATTATAGTTTACGCTAAAAAAATATAACACTCTGCATTAAATGAAAACTAATAAATAAATTTGTTTTCACAATTGAATTCTACTCAAAGAGTGCCTTAATAATGTTTAAACAAATTGTATGTTTTACTAGTATATTAAAGAACTAGTTTCAGAAGACGAATTTTATAAGACGAGTACAGTTTTGTAAACGAACCGCGAAGCTTTTATAGCTCTGTAAGCGATCCAAAATAGAAAAAAACAATTCATAAGGCTGCTTCAATACTCCGAAACGGTAACTTTTCGGTCAACTCAAAAACAAAAGAACCCGACCATGTTGTGTTTTCACCATTAACCGTATCTCTTAAACTTTATCTTTTAATTATTTTTTTCTACTCCTGTATTGTAATTCATATATTAGTTGTTTTACAATCTGTACTATAATGAAATTCATTATGATACAAATTTTTATTATGATACAGATTTAGAACCAATAGAAATGCGACATTACGTAATTATCAAATGTTTCATGAGTAGTATACAAATTCAAAACCAATAGAAATACATTGTTGTTTATTGCACTTATCTACTGGTGTTGTGGCTAAAAGTCAAACAGAAATTTAGCAGTTTGATAATTCGTAACTATAGTAGTAGTGCTCAATTATAAACTTATCGTTTCTATTTAACATTGTGAGGTCGTAAAAAAAATACTATTATATGTGTGATCTGGATTCTAATAATGACAAGTGTAAGTTTCTTTTGATACCTCTTCCTTTTTAGATGCCTTGAAGATACTTACACGCGGTGTTTAGACGTGAACGTGTGAGGACGTTTGTTATAGAGAGCAAATAATACGGAAGTATTTAAGAAAAGGTACGAGATTATAGTTATTAGGAAATACAATTTCGTTAAGTGATAGTGGTAACGGTGCATTCGACGTAATAATACAAAGGGTGCATTTCAACAAGGTGATAGCGATAAAGCGTATCAAAACTGATATACGTAAAATAATACAAACGGTTTGTAAATAGGATTTTGGGAAACGATTTATTTATATTATTTATAATATTTTAAGTAAAAAGTGAAAGTAAAGTAAACATCTGTAGTAATTGTTACTGTACGAAAATGTCAGACTCAGAAGGTACGGGGTCTGAGACGAGAAAAAGACGGAAAGATTGTGTTAATAAAGGCAAGAAGTGTAGAAGAGAAAATAAATATTTTAAGAAATAAAAAGAAATTGAGAGGGACGAGGATATACATTGATGAAGATATGACGAAAAAGAAAAGAGAGACGCAAGGTTACATCAGGACAGAAGCAAGAAAGCTGGAAAGAGAAGGGAGGAGGGTAAAAGTGGGTTTTTGAAAATGTGGGTGGAAAGTGAACAAAGAAGATGGGAGGAGGAAGAAAGAAAACTAGTTAAGTGGAGTACAAAAACTAAAGGTAAATGGGAGTGAAGGGGGGAAAAAGGAGAAGAAGGGGAGGAAGAAAAAGTAATCAGCAAAAATGAGAAAGAATTTACTATTTTGGAATGTTGCAGGGGGTTAAAAATAAAGGGGGAGAGTTTTGGAATTTTGTAAAAAAGTTTGGGATGATTGGACTAGTAGAGGAATAGTCAACGGAGAAGAAAGAAAGAAAACATCAATGGACAAAAAAATATGGACAAGGTAGAAAATTGTTAGAAATGTGTGAGAAAAGAAGATGGACAATTCTAAATGGAAATATGGAGGAAGGGGGAAGGGGAGAGTACACATATATAAGTGAAAAAGAGCAATCGGTAATTGACTATGTGATAATTAATGAAAGAAGTAAAGAGGACATTGAAATGTTAAAAATTGGTGAAGAGGTGGAGTCAGATCACCAACCATTAGAAGTGATATTAGAAGAGGAAGGGAATGTGGGGGGCATGGAAGATGGGGAGGAGTGGAGAGAAATAGAAATATGGACAGAAAAGATTATAAAAAGTATAAAGAGAAAATGGAGGAGGAAACGGAAAAACAGGAGATGTAAATGAAGGTGTAGAAAAATGGATTCGGCAGCAGAAAAAATACAGAATAAGAAAAAAACAGGAAATGGCAAGGAATGGTGGAATGCGGAGTGCGAGAAATAGAAAAGAAATATGAGAAAAGGAAGATGAAAATAGAAAAAGGAAAGATAGAGATAGAGGAATATAAAAAGTTAAAAACAAAATTTAAAGAAAAATGTAAAAAAGAAAAGAAGAATATAAGGAACAGTTAGAGAAAAGGATAGAAGAAATAAAAATGAAGGACAAGCATGGGAATTTATAAACAAAAGTAGAACGCAAAAAAAGGACGAAAGTAAAGATGCAGAAAATGGGAAAATCACTGTATTAATCTGTTAGGAGGTAAGGAAGAAAAAGTAATAGACAAAGGAGAGAGAAGGAAGAAAGCAAGGAACAGAGAATGGGGATAACTAAAGAAGAAATGGATAGAGCAATACAGAAAATGAAGAAAGGAAAGGCAGAAGGGACGGATGGAACACAAGGAGAACAATGGAGATACACTGGAGAAAAAATGAGGGAACAATTAAGAAGAATATATGAAAGTATATGGGAAGGAGAAGGAATTCCAAATAGATGGAAAGAGGCCATAATATGTCCTGTATACAAGGGAGGAGAAAAACGAGGCAAAAACTACAGAGGAGTGAGCCTGACAAATGTAGGATATAAGGTTTATGCAGAAATAATGAGGGAAAGATTAGAAAAAGAAATAGAAGAGAAAAGAATTATCCCGGACTGGCAAGCCGGATTCAGAAAAGGAAGAGGGACAATAGATAATATATACATTCTAAAGCACATGATAAATAAAAAATTTCGAAAAAAGGAGGGAGAATGTATGAAATGTTTATTGACATCAAAGCAGCGTTCGATAATGTGGATAGAGGGCTACTATGGAAAATTATGGAAAAATAGGGATAAATGTAGAAATTAAGGATGCAATTGAGGAAATATATAAGGAAACAAAATGTAAAACAAGGGTAGGCAGAAAATTGGGACGAGAATTTTGAACGGAAAAAGGATTAAAACAGGGATGCCCATTAAGCCCCAGACTGTTCTCAATATACATAAGAGATTTAGAGGAAGAACTAGAGAAGCATCAGGTAAGAGGAGTAGTAATAGTAAGAAAAAAGGTATGGGTGCTGGCGTACGCAGATGATATAGTGGCAGTAGCGAAGAATGGAGAAGAAATGGGAAGGATGATTAAAGTTGTTACAGGCAAATGTTAAAAAAACAAAAATAATTGAATTTAAAAAGAGAAAGGGAAGGCGGAAAGAAGAAAATGGTGGTGGGAAGAGAAAAAAATAGAGAAAGTGGACAATTACAGGTACCTAGGTTATAACATTAGGTATGATAATAAAGATGAAGACCATATAAGAGAACTCGGACAGAAAGGAAACAAAATAGTAGGACAAGTTTGGGGGATAAGTGAAAGGACATTTGGGAAGGATTTAGAGAAAAGACGATGGATTTTCAACAAAATAGTTAAAAGTGTGATGTTATATGGAGCAGAGATTTGGAGATAGAAGGAATGGGAAATATTAGAAAGGACACAGGAGAAATATTGAAAGTGGGCATTAGGGCTAAATAAGGAGACACCTGGTTATATAGTGGAAGAAGAAATGAAATTAGAAAAAATACGGATAGAAACTGTAAAGAGAGCGTTGAGATTCGAAGAAAGGATGGAAAACAGGAAGAACAATGAACTTTTATATGAATGTTGGAAAGAAGTGAAAAGCACAGAAAATTAGTTACGGGGAAGAGGAAATGAAAAATATTATGAAAGGTGGATATGCGAGAGAGGAGATAAGAAGTTTGAGACAGGAAGGAAGATATATGGAAAAGAAAATAATAACGAGAGATATAAACACGCAAATGCAAGAAAGAAGAGCCAGAATAAAAGAAGGAAAAATACAATGAGAAATATGGACAATTAATAACGGGAAGAGTGCTAAAATACATAATGGAAGGAAAATCGCTGAAAGATAAAAAATGATAGCAAGGTTTAGAACAGGAAAGGGAGAATAAATATTGGTTGGCGGATGAAGAGAGGATATGTAGGTTGTGTGGGGATGGATGGGAAAGCATAATGCACATGAAAGAAGGATGTAGTGAGTTAAAGAAGAGGAACGAAGTGGTGGGTGCTATTGAGTGAGAAAGGAGAGGGGGTACAATGGATGAAGGAAGTGATGGAGAGAAGAAAAATGATGGAAAAGAGGAAAAGAAAGATAATGAAGATAAAGGGATAAAGATAAAGGGAAGAGAAAGAAGATTTTGTTAAGGGAAAGAAGATGAAAGATGTTTAGAAAAGAAGAGGCAGGAGTGTTAATTTTTGTTAAGTAATAATATTTTTAGTTTGGTAAATGAAGAAAATGATCGTAAAACAAGAGCAATTACTGAACTGTGGTTTTTGTTTAATTTGCAAAAGAGTTTAACTAAATACCAATTCATGTAACTACAACAAGCAAAGGAGCAAAAGAAGAATTATTTTAAGAAAAATTTTGACACCCGCATGAAAAATCTTAGTAATTTTAAATAGAATTAGTATGTAGGTTCAATTTTTTTACATACTAATAACTAAAAGCTTATGTCAGCTAATTCTATAATAATTTTAATAAGATTTTTTTTTTTGAACTTGCTACGTTAGCACGAGCGGCACTAGGTGTTGTAACATTTTCTGGTCGTACATGATGTACCCTCCTTTGGGTAATAAGTCGACAGCCACGCATATTGTATGAACTTACACTACAGTTATCTTACTCCTGAAGAGTTTCAAAAGAACGAAACGGCCGTCGAGCGATTCTCGGTGTTTGTTTGCAATTGTACAATTCCTTGCAAATTTATAGCAAGCGATTCGAGATTGTTTCTATACCAAGGTTTAGTTGGCGGTAATAATCGAAGAATCGACTTTTATAATTGCTTACATATCTGTCGATAACATTGATTTAGTGTAGATCACTTTTCGGACATGCTACCTTACCACGAGCAACACTACATGTCCTAACATCTTATTAACATTTAAATGTTAATTATTAATTTTTAAAGAAAAATGCCGAAAGCGATTTTTAATTCATTTTAAAAAGGAAATAAATTTTTAATTCATTAGTGGATCTGAAAAAAATAATTAGTTAAAAACGCGTGTCGAAGGATTCTAACTCAATAACATCAAAGTTACTTCATTATCCGACGTTTCAGTTGCTATTTGCCCAATCTTGTTCAAAGTATCTGAAGAATTATGAAGTTAATGATGGGCACTGAATGAAATAAAACCAAATAAATACATTGATTCAGTTAAACATGTTAAAACACAAACGAATAGTAAAGCAAAAAATATGTTTAGTTTGAATAACGACATGGGTAGTTTTTTTTATAAATTAAAATTAATTTCACATTGTTTAAATTAAATTAAGGAATAAATGAAATTCAGAAATTAGATAGTTAAATGCTTATTCCATCACATTAACAAATTTTCTCAAAATTTTTACAATATTTAATTGTTCCAAACAAAAGTTGTAGTTTAAGATTTTACCTACCACTGTAGTTTAAAAAGTTTGTAACAAAAATACAACCGATTTTTAAAAAAGTATTTTTTGCGCATGCGCAACGACACACTTCTCTTGATGTTTCGATCATTCACTCTTTGATTCATAATATCAGATAAGAATATAGTACTGATAATTACTAAAACAACACTATTTCTTATAGAAATACGAAATTTCTAGTGAATAACATTATAAAGATTTGAAGTATTTTTTATAGCTCAAATTTTTTTAACACTTCGTTGAAACGTAAAATTTTTAAGTTTACAATACGTATAATTTCAATATAATGTTTGACATGTTTTATAGACTTCAAAGTCTATATTTTTGAATGACTATTTCGTTTTACAAATTTTCATTACCAAATTTAAATTAAGTATTATATTTATGCACATGTGCAAAAACGCGTCTTATTTTAATAAAATGCAAATATTTTTTTTTCAGGCCAAATTTGACCTTTTGAAAATTCACGAACACAAATAAATATTTCTAGTAGCGGTTACGTTTAGTGAGAACGTAATCAATATTACCTGTATTTATAGTAGAGCAGTGAAAGATGAGGTAAGAATGCCGAGAGCAGCGCTGTGTATGACATGTACGCAGTGCAAACGTTTAGTCTAGAATAACCGCATATTTCCTGAAATTTAAATTAATTTATTACCTCCTCCACTTTTTGCAATGACGTCATTGATAATTTTTTTAAATAGCACTCCCTACATTTTTTTGCAGTTTTAGGTAGATTTAAGCATTCTGAGTTCAGACATGTGTCACATTCAACATGGACGTTGATAGTTCCCAAGATATTAATTTTTAAACTAAAACAAAAACTAGTTATATTTTAAAAATTTATCATATTATATTACTCTGAGAGATATTACGTTAAAAAAATCACTTCAACACTTTGTGGAGTCGGTTAACACTTTATAAAATCACGAACAACACTTTGAACTGAACAGAACTTTATTAATTCAAATTATTTTTTTAAATTATAAACTTTACAACACTTGGGTAAATTGTCATTATTGATTATTACCCCCCCAAACTTGCAGTCATTTTTTTTGGAAAATGTACGTGTTGACCGTATCTGGTGATTGTAGTTAGCTTGGACGTTAGGTAAGGTGTTTTTTGAAATTTAACAAGCACCATCTCCGTTTTCAGAGACGTTTTTGTCATGTAAATCTTCCCGTTTTAAGAATGCTGGTTTTAGCCGGTCTAGAGAAATAGTTTTCTGTTTCATACCTAATTGTAGCGTATAGAATTTATCTGACCTAGAGATAACTTTAAATGGGCCTAAGTAGGGTGGATCAAGGGATGACTTTTGACCTTCATCTTAACCATTATGCTGCTGCTGAGCTGCTTGTTAATGAAAATGGTTTGTTTCCGCTGATGCGTAATAGGTAAGGGTTTAAGAGAAGACATGTATGACCGTAATCTGCTTACATAAGTTGTAGGGTTGTAGAAGTTTTATCGAGAAATAATTGCCCAGGTAATCTTAAACTAGTACCGTACAACATCTCGGCAACTGATAATTCGGCATCCTGCCGAATGACCGTGCGGAGACCAAGTAAAATTGTGGGTAAAATTTTCGTCCAGCGATGTGAGGCATGACATTGGATTGCAGTTTTTAGTGATCGGTGTCACCTCTCAACCAAGCCATTTGATTGTGGGTGAAAAGGATTAACTCAAACTGGGCTTCCTAATCGGTTGCGACGACTGATGGTGTTCTGAATCTGGCAATCCATCCCTTAAAAAAGAGTTTTGCCACTATTTTGGCCATGATATTTGTTATTGGGAAAGCCTCTGGCCAACGACTAAACCGATCAATACAAGTTAGACAGTACCGATAGCCCTCGGAGATAGGTAATGGTCCAACTAGGTCAAGATGAATATGTGAGAACTTAGAATCGGTTTCCCTCAAATTTTGAATCGAATTTATGGTATGTTTAGCTGCTTTGCCCCGTTGGCAGGCAAGACAATTTGTGACCACTCGGCACAATCCTTTTTAATTGGAGGCCATACTACCCTTTCCGTAATGAGCAGTATTGATACTTTAATGCCGGAGTGAGAAATATTATGGAACATGTTGAAGACAGTGATGAAAGGTCGAATAGATTCGTGTCGCAGTATATGGAAACGTTTGAGTTAGGGATTTTTAATAGTTGCAATTTTAACGAGCCCCACGCTTAAGATACGTGTGAAGTTCTTTGCATTTTTCCTATTCTCTGCTTAGAGTGACTAAATCAAAAGGCATGGAAAACTCAAATACACTGACTCTTGACAAAGTGTCAGCGACCGAGTTATCTTTACCGGAAACGTGCTGAATATTAGAGGTAAATTTTACTATAAAGTCTAACTGGCGGAGTTGCCTAGGAGATAGGTTATCACGAACCTTTTTAAAACCAAATGTAAGTGGTTTGTGGTTAGTAAATAGAAAGAAATCCCTTCGTTCTAAGAAATGACAAAAATGTTTGACTGCCAGAAATGCCGCCAAAAGTTTTCTGTCGTATGTGCTATACGATTTTTCAGCGTTGGAAAGATACCCCAAGGGTTTCTATTGACCGTCTTGTCATTGTTGAAGGACTGCACCAACGGCAAATCTGAAGCATCCTCGGCTACAGACGTGTGTGCCAGGGGATTTGGGTGAACAATGTAATGTTGCATTAATAGAGCTAGATTTAACTTGGTTCAAAGCGTTTTCAGTTTCCTCTGACCAATCAATGATTGTTTTGTAATTTTTTTTGTTGTTTTGAGAAAGTCAAGAAGTAGTCTCTGTGCTTTTGTACCGCGTGGAATAAACCGCCGGTAGAAATTGGTCATAGCTAAAAAACTTTTAAGCTGGGAGATAGAATGAGGAAGTTTAATTTGGAAATCTGCACCGATGATTGGTCTGGCGTTTTCCATAAGTCTTAATAACAGATCCATTTGCGGTGTACAACTGAAAAGACTTGGGTTTATTTCGTGTTTGCACATATTTTGAAATAACAGATACATCTGCTCCGGTGTCTATAAGGTAAATCATACCAGAAGTTTTGTCGTTTACAACTAAGCAGTTTGATTTGAATTTGGAACCATCACTAGCCGCCTCTAATGACGGTTTTTTTGTTTTCCGTCACATTTAAAGAACACGGTGACCGACAGCGCGTTGACCAAATTTGTTATGATACCAACATGTCCCTTGATGTTGTCCGATACGAGATGAAGATCATCGTTGTCTATTGTTCGCCTGAAAAAGTTCTCTTGACATACTGTTTCTAACAGAGCTTTTTAATCTTTCAATTTGCAGAGAAAGTTCTTTAAATTGATTACCCAACGACGTTATAGCGTCGGTAGCAATGGGTGTCTGTGTTACAGAGCTTATGTCTGACATTGTTGTTTCGTGAATCTTATGCGCTAGAATGGCTAATTTAGATAAATGTTCAGAACTTACTGACATAATGCTTTGAGCAGACGTTGGTAGGCGTTGAAACCAAAACAATTTTAATACGTCTTCAGAAAATGTTTTATTAGATAATTCTCGCATTTGACAAAGCAGAAAAGAAGGTTTTTTATTACCCAGTAACATATCGCTTAATATTTTTTTTAACTTAGCTTCATCAGAATTTGCAAAGCATTCATTGAAGCGTTTTTTTAAAGCAGCGTACTTTTTCTTTACAGGTGGTTTTAGAAGAATATCGATTACTTGTTGGAAAATATCACTATCCACCGAAACAACAATGGAGTGAAATTTTGTGTCGTCTTGAGTGTTTCCAGCAGTGACAAATTGCGACTCCACTTGTATAAACCATAATTCCCGATTTACCTTCACAATATCTTCAAAAATATTAATTATACCAAAAAATTAAGAAAGAAAAGTTTGTTGTAAATTGCATTATCTTCAACTTTTATTTAAATAATTGTTGTTTTTCTGCTTTTCTCTGCAGACTACTATAAAAATTATTTTTTCTATTCCAAAAAGTATTTGTGCGATTTCTATAAAACTTGAAATTCAGTGGTTGTTTCACGATTTTAATTAGTTTTTGGATATATTACAGGTAGTTGAAAGGGTACTTTATAGAAAACTTTACTTGTTTTAAAGTCTAACACTTGACATTATGCATATAATGATTTCTTCTCTCTTCTCCTTTGACTTGATACTTCCCTTGAATCTTTTTGCGATTCTTCATTAATTGGAATAGTCATGTTTCTGTTTTTGTAACTTTGTATACATTTTTGTATACTTAAATTATTTTCTTCCATATATTTATTTATTAATAAATCAATAGTACGAGTAATAATGAAAATATGAATATAAAATAGAAAATATACAGGGTATCACTACATATGTGTTCCAGGCTTAAAGGGTTTATTGACTACATTAAAATAAACAACGTTTTTTAATGAAACTTTGATGTTAGACAAATAGTTACGCCAAAACGGTTATTTAACTATGCCCAATTCAAATTTAACAAAATTTTTAATCTATTAAAAATTCAATTTTCAATACTTGATATAATAATTTGATTTGAACGAAAATTTGCTCTTATCGGTATTAGAATGTACAGGGTGGGCAAATTTTAACGTTTGTATAGGGTATCTCGGTAACCATAAGAGATAGAGAAAAATGGATGTCGGTGTCTCGATCTGTTTTTTTGAGAAAAACTCATTGGTGAAAACTAGAATCGGTTATCGTCTTTTGTTTTCGAGTTACAGCGAAAAGATCGTTTTTTCTATATTTTAAAAAGTGTCTATATCCTAGTTGTTTATTAATTTAGAAAAAAATTAGTAATACCTTCTTTAGACACTTTTTTGAGAGGAATTGAATAGCGTTGATGGATTTTAAATATCTACATTTGTTTACGAGTTAAGAAATAATTTTTTTTTCTTAAATAGAAACCATAGTTGACTGTGATTTATTTTGATAGAGTTTTTTTTTCTCTTTACGACGATATATATCATGTAAGGTAGATCATAGTTAAATTTAGTCAAAACTCATATTTTTCAATATCAAATAAAATTATCGTAGTTACAAAAGACATTTTGTTTTAATTTTATGACGAATGTCATGTATATATGCTGCCTCTAATTACGTTACCAGATTTTCATTCTTCAATCGTCCGGAAAGTACGAAATGGCTTACGAAAACTATGAAAAGTAGGATATGTTAGAATGCTTTATTCAAAACAATAACAATTCCGACATTGCATTGGAAATATACTTCAATCGTTATCCAGAAAGAAAACAACCTCATAAGTCTATTTTTGTTAAATTAAATGAAAATCTCATGAATCATTCCTATTACATATACAGGGTTATTCACGGTATACGATTTGGAATATTACACCCAAACTATTTAACAAAATTGGAAAAATATATCTGGGATTGATAGAGACCTATAGGAGGAACATTTTAAAATTACTTTCGAAATATACAGGTGTCCCAAAATACACAGAACATATCAAAGTGTTTTTTCTTATGAAATACCTTGTATATTAATACATTTTCAGTTTCTACGTTTAAAATAAGAATGGATTTTATAAAGGTTTAACTAATACCTTTTTCTAAACTAAATTCGCATTGGAATCTATGAATTAATCAGATTTTATGTAAAACTTGTGAAAGATCCACTATCATATACAGGATGTGTACCAAATTAGATTAATTAATGACATGTTTTGAACTGCAATAACTTGTTTATTTTAAATGGAACACTTAGTATTTTATATCAACAACAAATGTAAAATGTAATTACCTATCAAAGAATACTATAGTGTCCTATAGCTAAATGTTCAGGTTGTCATGAAAATGCAAATTTTCATAATGAAGATTGATTTGTAACAATTTTAATATTTATCAATTAAGCTATACAACTTTAACAGGTGAATATTATTTTAAAAGAAAGTGATGACTGTTCGATTGATAGTAATTGGGGTAGGTAAATAAAAATTGATGGTTTTACAAAACTTCGTGTACTGAATATTTGTAAACGTTATTTTTAAGTGCAGAAAAATTGAAATTCAAAAATGAAATACATAAATGAAAAATCACCGTCCATTTAATAAAATTGAATTAATTTATAAGATTAATATGCATTCATAACACACGACGGTACAAAAACTAGGTACTTCAATTTTGATAGTGAAAATATTCAATTATGAACTTGCTAGGAATTTTTCATAAAACTGCACACCTACTTATGTTATTTCAAAGGATAAATTTAAATTGCTATTTAATTGCAATTATAATTTTCTAATCACTAAGCAAGAAATTTTAATTATAGTCTTAAATGTTCAAACAAGAACTTTAATTATGAATTTTTCGAGCCTTGTTCGAAGCCAACTTAATGAACAAGCACAGCAGAAAAATAATTTAGTCTTAGTTAGTGTGTAAAATCTATAGTTAGCACTTAACTTGACAAAACGTATTGCCAACTTTACACATAAATTTCTAAAAGATATAAAAGTCAATATAAGTTATAAAGACGAACACTGTAAACAAGGATCAACACTTTTATTTATAATAGAAAATAGTTCATATATAATAAAAAAATGCTATTACCATAAAGTAATTATAAAAGAACTCATGGTTTAATTTTCTATTTTATTTTTAGAAATGTAAGTGAAACTAAAATAATTATTACAAAGGAAAAGTTTGACGCAAAATTTATTCAGTGAATGTAAATTATAGGTATTGGTTTATCTTTAGCGGGGCAGGTTATTAAACTGATATAAAAGATGGTTATGAATTTTAATAAAGATTGTTTTAATACTCGTGTCAATAATTGATGATGCATTATCAGAACTCTTTTTGAATTGTCTTGTTTGTATAGAAAGTCTGTATACTATTGGTGTGGAGTAATAAATCATAATTGCTTGAAATAATTCTTTATTTTCTTGTGAAAGCGGTACTTCTACGGTTAAGTAAAACCAATAAATTCTAACCAAAATACGATCATTGTGCCGCTCTTGCAGCATATCGACCCACCTAGGGTCTGAGAACAATAGTTTAATCTGTGTAAACACGTTGCCATCAGCCCAGGTACTGATGAAACGAGAATCATAGCCGTAGATGTGGGTATTATACCAAGATACGGTGGAATATTGCTGAATTAAATTATTTACTATGAAAATAGATTCCAGAAAGTAAGGATTGAAACAATAAAAGAAACCACATAATAATTCATATCAAGGTGGATTTTACTATTATAATATATTTACCTACTAAAAATATGATTTTTCAAACGTATCAGGTACCTACGCCACTGCAATACGGGAGATTCGATAATTCTGACAGGTTTATTACTCCGCGCCAATAGTATGCTGAGTATAGTCAAGCTCAATTTAATTGGGGCATGACTCATCTATTTTAATGTAAGGATAAATCCATAGTAAACGTATTTCTAATCTTGGTACAGGACTAGTTCAATATTTCTCTAAGAACTAAGAATTTGATTGAGGATTTTAAGTGATATACAGTGTGGCACAAGCAAATGGAATAAATTCAGTAACTCCATTCTTATGTATTTTTTTTTAGAAAAACATACACGTCAATTTTCTAATTCTAAAATGACATTTTGCGACTTATTAATGTCATCCCTAAATTTTTCTCCCTTCCAGTGACAGCTGCAACCCCAAGTTGCAAGTAGGAGCCATTTGAAAGGTTTTTTCATCAACTCTTCAAAACTGCTATGGTTTTAAATTCTATTGCAGAAGTTAACAAGAAAAAAATTTAAATAAAGCAAAAAGTTTAATATTGGCAACTGTTAACTCTGTTACAATGACAAGCATGTTTCTAGATACTTTTAATAAAGCTGAAAATGGCCAACCTCCCAAATTTTAGGTTAGTTTTTTTTTGCTGCTTACTTGTTTTTGTATTTTGATTGTCAAACAAAAAATTGTTTATAAGTAGAAGACGTTCCTATTTACGTTAGAACGTTACCATATGATGGAGGCGTGCATTTTCAAAATATGCTGCATTGATAATGACTTGGTAATAATAACGGCATTATTTATTAATTTTTTATTTTTATGTAACGAATTTCCTACGCTGGAAAAACTTCTCCTTTTTCTTGTTAATTTCTGAAATTAAATTTAAATCCATAGCAGTTTTAAACAGAAAATCAAAATACCTTTAAAATGAACTGACATGAGTATTGTATCATTTAGGTTTCGTTAAACGTATTTTGAGTTTTACTTGTTCTGTAGTCTATCTAACTACAAGAACATGTAGATATTATCTTTGTTTGTTTTGTGTGTTTATAGGATTATCATTTGCGTGTCTGTTTCTTCTCTCTTCCACAGAAATGAAACACTCATGTTTGCTTTGCTTTTTTTCAAAATAATGTAGAATATACTTTGGCATAATCGTAAATTCACTAAAACGTAAAAAGCAGGCTTAGGTGAGAAGAACATAATAATATTACAAATCTAATGACAACAGCTATCAATGTCAACATTAAATTCAAATTGCGACATACATTTTCGATTCGTCCTATGTTAAGTAAAGTAAACATGTGTTTACCTACTTTCATTTAGTGTGGAACATTTTAAACAGAAATAACAAAGATACGCAGATAGTTTTCAGTTTTATAGAAACTTTATTTGGACCTTACTGTATTAATTGTTTCCTTGTTGTGCACTACTCAAATTTGTATATTTATTTCTTACCGATTTCGATAACATTTTCTTTATTTAATTAACAAAAAAATTATATTCTTAAATATTAAGTATACCATATCAATATACAGAGTGTCTCACGTTAGTGTATTTTCTCTATAAATTTATTTCCACAACAAATTCAAAGAAAATGTCTGCACAGTATGGAATCACGAGAGAAACACTTTAAAATTATTACCAAAAGTGATCGACTTTTGGTTTACCAAAAATTGATGTTAACTACATTATTTTAAATGGAACGTTTTTTATATTAAACACTTTGGTTCTAAGATTTGGGCGTAATTTAACATTGCTTTTACCATATCTGTGAAACTCAATAATAGTTGTTCTGTTGTTGTGTTATTAACCATATTTTTATATTGTTATACTGTTTAAACAGGTCGACATGACACACGTGTATTATTACATTTTTGAATTCCTTGTTGATTTTTATTACACCTTTAAGTTTAACACTTTGTTTCTACGATGTACTGTTTAAGCGTACATTTTTCTAATAACTTGACGTTTGCCATTCTTTAAGCAATTTATCATATCTCTGAAACTCGAGAAGTTAAGGTCAAATTGTTTTATTAAACACAAATATGTGATATGAATCGTTAAACTTGAAAATTTTCAAATATTATCTTGATTTTTCGAATGGGGATGTCAGCAATTTTTTACACCATCACAATTTTATATTTTTTGATTTTATCTAATCTACTTTTGCTTGCTTGTTACAGTTTTTTAAATATTTTGGATTTTCTATTGTCATTGACAATGTTGACATTTTTAACCAGAAGTGCTTTTGCTCTTGAAAGTGATTTAAACCCTATGCCAAATAGTTTAAAAATAAATTTAAATGATTTGTTCTTCATTGAGAAGGGACACCAAAAACTACTAAGTTGTTTTTCAGGCAACGTTTCGTGCAACCAATGTGCATTCCCTCAGGCACGTAACGTTGCATGAAAAAACGACTTAGTGGTTTTTTGATGCCCCTTCTCAAAGAACAACAAATCATTTAAATAAAACTTATAGGAGGAAATATTTACCTATTATCATTTAAGATAAATGTATTTGAAATTCAACAATCGACCCTTACCAAATGTGTATAATCAGAAAAATTAGAGTAAATTACAAAGAAGTTATTATTTCAAACAAGGGCAATTTTCTTAGAGACAGACACGAAGTCGTTTCTTAAAACTGTCTTCTGGCACACTGGCACGCCAGGATTTGGTGTAATATTTCTAACCCGATTTCTCATTTCATCACGTATTGTTGGGGGCGTTTGGTAAACTTTACTGTTTATAAACCCCAACTGAAAAATCGTATTTTGTCAAATCCGGAAGACTAAAGTACTGGTCCGTTGAAATTAATCTGTTTGTTTGGAAAGCTTACACTCAAAAGTGACGAACTTGCCATGTATTATGTGCGGGAGCTCCGTCTCAGTGTTGCCAAAGGAACGTCCATCAACAATTCATCTAATTCATTGACTCAGAACTTCAAATACCACGGTCCAGTAAGATGACCACGCAAGAAGAAAAGACTTACTATGTATACCCAAAATACCAGCCCAAATACATAATGACTAATAATAAATATTGAATCGTCAGAGAACATAATGATCTCGAAGAAGAATTCCTTTTCCGTAAATTTTCGAAATCATCTTCAGTTAATTCCTGATTGGGATGATATTGATGTTTCCGCAATATTTTGCGTTTAGGTGATTTTTAAAATGTATCACATATTACTAATTTTACGGACAGTGACGTGTGGATTCTTTACATCAGCACCCAAAACTTAAAATTCATTATGGTCATAACAACGGTACTGTTATAAACTTTTTTTCGGATGAGGTACTAATTTGTCCACTATTTAAAATCTCTTCAAAAACCTTCTAAACAAGACCTATTGCAGTTGACGTCTATTCAAAAAACGTCCCGCATAGATACGTAATGCCAACAACGGATTTTGATGACATTTGTCAAGAATTAGTGTCATGTGAACCAGTTGTTCCTGTCTAAACAAAACTAAGCAAACAATAAGAAATATGGTTAATAACACAACACACAATCAGCTTTTTCTTAGTACAATGGCACAAGGGATAATCCATAAATGATGATTCGCAAAGCCAAATTGCCTCTGGTTCAAATGGCTAATACGCCCACATGGTACATCGTAGAACCAAAGTGTTACACAAAAGGGTGTTAAAATTCAACAAAGAATTCAAAAATGTAATAATATACAAGATGTTCTATTTAAAATAACGTACTTAGAATCGATTTCCGGTATATTTCAAAGTCGTCCTTCTTTGGTAATAATTTTAAAATACTTTTCTCGTAAATCCAGAAAATGTTGCGCAGTATATTTTTTCAAATTTTTAGTGGAAATGAAGTTAAACATGAAATATGCTAGCGTGGGACACCCTGTATACTTTCTTTGACATGGAGAATAATTTCTTGTTGTTGTTGGTGGTGACTATTAACATTTTTTTTAACAGTAGTTTTTTCTGAATCTGTAACAATTTCAGTTATTTAATTAATTATATTTATTAGGTTCAAAAATTTATATAAATTATATAATTTTGAAATTTTACTTGTTTTTATTCCAAACCCTTCTGAGAAGCAACATTTTGTAAGACTGTAATTTTTTTGCAGGTGTATTCCATGCCCACTTGAATGCGATATTTGCACTGAAGATGGAATGTGCGAAGCAAAACGAGATCTCTATCTAAAAACTATAATACTAAGCTTGCAACTTGTGTGCATGTCGATCACTGTCATACTGGCTTTAGTTGTATTTAAACAAAGAAAATGCAAAGTAAGTTTTTTTTTTAAATGTAACTGTTAAGTGTAATCATTTATATTAATTTCAGGCTATCGCTTCTGGTATGTGGACCATTTTAGAAACGGTTTTATTAGGAATATTTTTTCTATACTCTATGGTGAGTTTTATTTATATTAAACATTATTAATATAAAAATAGTTATTCAAATGAAATGAAAAAAAAAATCTTTCCACTAAAACTTTCGAGTTTGGTACATCAGTATCATACTTAATTTTTTATGTCGGAATATGAATGTTTTTCTTTGGACAAATTGGTTTAAGCTTTCACGCCCTTTTTTTAAAGTAGTGTTGTCTAGATGTGGGTCTAAAACCTATCGTTGATTGAAATTTCTTCCTATGTGGGCACTTTCTTTAAAGGTCCTTCTATCTCCGATGTTTGTTGTAGACCACTCGCGTTAGTGAAACGTTAGGAAGAAATTCCAGTCAACGACGGCCCTTAGACCCAAATCCATACAACATTTTTGTGGAGTTTTATGTTTAGTTTATTTAAAATAGCATTAAATGGCATTATCAGGTTGCTACTAGATTGCAATATTTATTTTTTTATAATTCTGAATATTGAAAGACATAAATTTTATTTATTTTTAACATTCTTATCCATTAGTATTTACCAAATTATTAATTTTTCATATAGAAGAAATTTTTAATAAAAAAAATATATACAGGATGTTTTTGAAAGGTGTGTACATGGTTTAACCAGATGTTCTCTGGCTCAAAATAGACCGTTTGACACCAATTTACCTATAACAAAAAGTGCCAATTCTCTTTAGGAACAAACTTCGATATCGCTTTAAATAGATTTTTTGCATTCGAGCGAAAATTAAAGTACAATCATAAGTTAAAGAAAGATTACAACACTTTCTTAAATGAATATGACACCTTTGGGTACAAGAATAAAATTGTTGATGTAAAATTTGACAGTTATGATAAATTAATAAACTCAGATAGTTTACATACAAATAATTTTATATTATTCCTTATCATGCTGTTTTAAAACAAACAGTTTGACATCCTCCCTAAGAGTCGTGTTTGATGCATCTATTAAAAAGTATAACAATTTATTATTAAAATGGCCCACTGGTACAAAAAAATAACTTGTACACAATATTATTAAAATTTCGGAAGCACAACATTGTACTTTCGGCAGATATTGAAAAAATGTTTCGACAGGTTTTAATTTATGAATCGCATCGCGACTTACAAAGAATTCTATCTCGAGACAATCCTAATGATCCAATTGGATTATATAGATTAAATACTGTCACGTATGGGTTAAAACCAGCCACTTTTTTAGCTACACGATGTATTAAAGAAATAGCTTTAAAACATCAAGAAATCTATGCTGACGCTTCACGGACAATTATTAAAGACATGTACGTTGACGATTTCACGTCAGGTGCAGATATGCTAGAGGTAGCTATTGAATTGAAGGGACAAGGTAGATCAAATATTATTATCTGCGGGTTTTAAATTAAGAAAATGGCGCAGCAACTCTTTAGATTTTTTTAGAAAATTGTAAAAATTTTACTAATTCTGATAAACATTTAATAAAGGACTAATAAAGATGTCTTAAAAATCGAAAAAACGCACGAGTTACAAAGCACAATGTGTTATCTTTGATAGCACAAATATTCGACCCTCTTGGTCCCCATTAATTATTTTAGCAGAGATACTGATGCAAAATCTTTGGTTATCAAAAATTGGGTGGGATCAAGACATTCCACCTGAATTAAAGCAGCAGTGAAATAACATAAAAGCACAATTCTATTATTTAAACAATTTAAAAATACCTAGACAGTATTATGTAAATCATTTCAAAACGCACAATTGCACGGATTCTCAGATTCTACCGAACGAGCTTATGGGTGCGTGTTGTATACTGGACTTTTTGTAACTGAAAATGACATTATCGTTAATATTTTAACAGCAAAGTCTAGGGTAGAACCTACAAAACAAATTAGTTTGCCAAAATTAGAATTGTGCGGAGCATTGCTACTTGCAAAATTAATAAAACGAGTCACTGAAACACTTCACGAAAACTTTGACTCAGTGATTTGTTGGACAGACTCGAATATTGTTGTAAGCTGGTTAAATCAGCATCCATCTAAGTAGAAAACTTTTGTAGATAATCAAGTCTTTAAGGTACAACAGCTTGCTAAATATTTTAGTTAGAGGCACGTATCTAGCAAGCAAAACCCTGCCGATATTGTTAGCAGAGGCATGACGGTGAATGAATTAACAAAATCAAATTGATTTCACGGTCCAAATTGGCAATCAAATGATTCCGCATTGTGGCCTACTAAATGTAATAGTGATAATTTAAAGGTTGGTCAAATTCCGGAACAAAGAAATTTAAAACTAACTCACACTAACATTGAATCTAAATTTAACTTTACATTGAAAAATAAACATAATAAAAATTTTAAACTATTAACAATCAATGAATTAGATAAATCTCTTCAAATATTAATAAAATTGGCTCAAAGACAAGAGTTTCCAACCGAAATTCAAGCCTTAAAGCTTAGAAAGAATGTAAAGAAAGGCAGTAAATTACTAACTTTGAATCATTTTTAGACGACAATGAAATAATCAGAGCTGGAAGGAGAAAAGCTAAAGGTCCGTACAATTTTGAAAAACGGTTTCTTATTATTTTGCCAAAGAGTCAGTAAAAAATTGTACAGCGACAACGCAACAAATTTTGCGGCAGCAGATCGTCGATTGAGAGAAATAAGAAAAGCAATAATTCATAATTTAAAATCAGACATAGTTAAGGCGTTTTATATTGAAAACAAAATTAAGTGGCAAATGCCCGTTTGAACTCCACATTTTGGTGGATTACACGAGTTGGCTGTTAAGGCTGTTCTCTCAGGGATTTATGTAAATTTATCTCGCTTATTTTTAGAAATGTTTTCCTGATTTTGCACAAACATATAGCTAACATTATTATTTATGTCGTGCAGGAGCTATTTTTTTTTATTTTCGTCGTTGTAATTAATTTAATTAAAACGTAAAATAATAGAAAAATGAATTTCCTTATAAGCCCAAATTTCGACTCCTGCGCGACATAGATAACAATTTTCTGACAACCCTACTTTTTTTTTAATTTTTACTTAAAAATCAATGAGAAAAATTAACATTAAGTAAACGATAAATACTGAAAACTCTTGGAGAATTGTGAAATGAATGTACTCGCGGGCGAATTTTTCTGAGCTCAACAGGCCAGACTTGGAAGCCGATTAATATTAATAGATAAATAATATATTGTTGAATTGTTGATTTCAATTTTTTTTCTACATGACGTGCATTTTAAACAGTTTTAGAAACAGAAAAAACAACAAATAGCTATTTATGTAACAAGAAATAAAAATAGTGAACCGGCTACTAGAAATCTGAAATTGTTCCGAGTGATAAAACAGCCTTAAGACTGTAAAAAATTATTTATATAAGGTGACGTTTAATGTAAAATTAACATATGAAAATTTTAACACTTTAATATGCTAGGTGAAATGCATTATAATTCAAGTTCTGTGTGTCCTATTTCTACTGATCCTTTAGACCTAGCGGTACTGACACCTGGGCATTTCTTAATCGGCAAGGCTGCACTGCCACAAGACCAGTGGGAAGAATGCTACACAAGAAATGCTAATCAATTCCAACACCTAGAGCTATTGGTTCAACACTTCTGGCCAAGATGGTCAAAGGAGTATATTGGACAACTGCAAACACGAAACGAATGGCACAAGAGTAACAATTATGCAATTAATATTGGCACTCTAGTTCTTCTAAAAGAAAACACACCACCTCAGCTTTGGCTAATAGAAAGAGTGATACAGTGTAATCCGGGTACTGATGGTATAATTCAAGTGGTTTCCCTAAAGACAAAAAATGAAACCACTACACGAGGAGTCAAGAATATTTGCCCTTTACCTATTGAGAACGAGTCCTCAATCGTGGGGGAGTATAGAAGGGATTCAACGTCTTACTCAAAAATTCTCCTTCGAAAAGAAACAGAAGCTACTGAGCGTTAATTCAGAGCAGTCAAATTTTAAAATTATTGTATATATTTTATGTTGCCACAAGGCAAATTGTATTGCTTATATTAAATAACACTGTGCAAAAAGGTGAATTGTGAGTGATACAAATAGACCTTTAATAAAGTTATTATTTGCCAATTAAATTAAATCTACAGTCCACTATTAATTCGAACCATTAACTATATTCTGTTTTTGTCCGCTTTAGTGTACTACACTACGCTGGAGTATAAAACAAAAGGGGAAAGTTGAGATTAAGCCTTTATTTTTCTCAACGTCTGTGATACTAGAATTGTGGTTTAGATTACTGGTACTGCTATACATAGTGAGGAAGATCCCTAACAACGACAGGCCTTCAATATGAGTAGTGCCAAAGGATTATTCAAATTTAATTCACTGAGTGCCGGTTATTAACTTCTATTCTTTAGATTCCTTGATAAGGCTGCACTACTACAGTCGAAACATCGGATAATGAATCACTAGTTGTTATTGAGTCATAATTCTTTAAAAGCCTAACATTGGCAAAGTCAGAATTGATCTTTTCCTGTGCTTTCTGCCGCAAACTTTTGAAAACGTTTGCACAACTGGAAGACAAATGAGTATACATTCGAACATTTATTGCATTGTTAAGTAGATGTAAGTAGGTATCCGATACAATTGATATTTTAGGAAGTATGTTTGGAGATATTTTCTGTCGAGTTGGTGCTATAACTTAAAATTTACAGCATTAGTTTACTTACCTAACAAATTGTTTGTAAACAAACTATAAAATTAAGTCAGTGTTGAAAAGCTGGCCCGCAGCTTTGTTAGTCGAAGAGAGATTGCGGGTGTACTTACGAGTAATTAGAACGAAGGCTTTTACACTGAAAAAGAGCTAAATAATATGGCGCCAGCTACTGCAAACACAAGAAAAAACAGTAAGATGGTAGAAATATAATTTTTGTAGAACGACTAGATCTTAAGAACAACGAAAACATATATAAAAATAGACAATAATATAGTGTAGGTGAAAGCACAATGCAAATTATTAAGATAAACAATTTGTTCTCCTAAGAATACAGACACAACCGCCCGGAATATTAATTATCCGCACCTATAACTACGCCACTGGAAAAGGGCATGGACGCAGCATAAATTTGCAATCGCTTTGACAAACAGTTCTTTGAATTTTATACAAAGTGCTACACACCAATACGTGTGGTAATTAATGACGTTAAATGGAAGCAATAGAATTACGTAGGGTACCTCACATTAAGCGTGTTTTCGAAAGATCAATCAATTAACAATGCGCAGAAAGGTTGTTAAATTTACGTCAATATACTGCTACAAGTACTTGTAAAATATTAATGGTTTAATTATGCCAGATAGTAAGACGTATGTGCCCTTTTGTATGAAAGAAAAGAAATAACCCGTCAGTTCATATGGTATAAGGCGACGTTTTGCAAGTAATGCAGTTGCTTGTTCAGGCTTTATCTCAATCTTTGGCTTAGGCCTGAATTTGTCTCAATCTATGGCTTAGGCCTGAAGAAACAACTACAGTAGTTGGAAAACGTCGCCTTATACCATATGAACTGACAAGTTATTTCTTCTCTTCCATTCAAAAGGGTCCAGATGTCTTACCATCTGGCACAATTAAACCATTCATACATCTTGGAAGATCCAACAAATAATTTATTAGTATAATAGAGAAAGCATGCAATAGATCAATTGTTTGTAGGCTGCGATTAGATGTATGCATGTTGTGTACCTGCAATATCCCAGCACAGCCAAAGAGTAGTAATGTAAAGAAGTAGACAGATTAAAAGGAACCAGATGTCTTGATAGGGATAGCCCGTCTCAAAAGGATAAACTGGAGGTCACCGATTATCTTCGATGAAATCCTCGACAGCAAAGGGCGATAGCGATCGGGCTCCAGGGAATGATAGATCGATGGGTAAGCCACCCTAATTCACGACCTTGTTTTTTGAATAATTATTTAATTGCTTTTATTCATATGCCAAAAAAAAATGTCGCGTGTTTATCTCTCAGTTTAGTAAAATTTTTTTTTTAGGTTTTCTTAGTACGTCAACGTTTTTTGTCAGCGAACGGTACCATTTTTTCAGGGTCGGCAACTAGTAGAGTTCAAACTCCCTATATAACGTAAGTGATTGCTATAGGAATGCACCGTAATTGCATAAATTACAGGCAAATGTTCTATCAAAACTCACGTTTATGACAGTAAAAAGTGAATTCCTATTAATAGCGAAAGGAACTGTCATATGTTTTCAATTCAGTTAGACAGTCATCAAATGCTCATAGACCGGGAGCCAGCAGGAAAATTGTCGTATGATTTGCTCTACGTCAAGGCTCTGGGGAAAGTTAGCTAGTAATACTTCTTGCACGAAAATGCAAGTATAGCGATTGTCAGGTGTATTTTTCCTCTTGGAGCGAAGTCTTGTACGTGTCAAAAAATACATGTTTTTGGGAAATAGTGATACTTGTATTATATAAATCAGGAGATAACCAAAGTATGGTAACGCAATATGCCATACCGGCACGGCAACGGCAAATGTCCACCATACTTTTTTAACGTATTGTGGACATTTGGCATTTTTTGAGCATGACCACAAGAATTACTTGAGTAATCACCAAAGTTCAACGCATTGTGCGTTTGTATCACATGCAAGTGATAGTCACTAGATTGCTCGGTAATCATCCACATCGCAGCGTTGAGTAATTCATAGCCGGCATCAAACTATCTACAGATTTCTACAGTACAGATCGCACAGATCTTAATGACTTTATAAACTAGTGAAACATAACCACAATAAATGACATACTATAAGATAAAGAATCTCCTGTTTTTTTTAAAACAAGTATCTAGTAAAACCACGTTTTGATTTCACTGCAGAACGTTTTTCACGTGGGTAAATGATGAAAACAAATCACCTTTTCAAGATGAAACTGAAATATAATTGGATATGATTAATGAAATTTATGGTTTTTGTAGAAAATTGAAATTAAGTACAAAAAATGTATAAATGTAATTTAAATGTGTTGAAACTTGACTTAAGGAGAAAAATTTTTAAGAAGCATGCTTTTGTTGACGAGAACTTTGCAGCAAGTCATGAGATCAAAATGTTACAATCATGATGCTATTATACTAATGCTACCAAAGCTTATTCTAGTAAAATTGGAAGTTAAACGAAAAAAAAACAAACGATACCCAAAGAAAAAGGCGAAAGTGTTAAATCGGCTTTTACGAATCATACAATCAAACAACACATAAGAAATCTACTCAAATTAAATTGGCTTTTCGAATGCAAACATCCGATCTATTTGAGTTAAATTTATAATATCCTCCAAAGTTATAATTCAAGATGAATACGCTAGCAAGGATTC
Source organism: Abscondita cerata (assembly GCA_030710515.1). Taxonomy (NCBI): domain Eukaryota; kingdom Metazoa; phylum Arthropoda; class Insecta; order Coleoptera; family Lampyridae; genus Abscondita; species Abscondita cerata. Next base: position 305,695 of record JALBCR010001470.1, on the reverse strand, counting down.
TTAAGGTGGAGGAATGAAAATAAAAACCGTAGGTTTTAATTTACTGCCCTTTTGCTCGAATCTATGCGAGCTCTATCAAGGCGTCTGTTTATTAGTATAAAGAAAATTAAAATTAAATTTAATAAATGCATCCATCCAGTAGTATCTAAATATTATAAAAAATACAAAATAATCTTTACGTTAAGAATTGTTAACTGATTTGGGCCCAGTTGTACAATCTCCGCTTAAAGTTGACTTTGGTTTAAATTCCTAGGCGACCATTGTTGTCACAATTGTATCCATATAAATTAAACCATAGTTAACTTTTAGCCGAAATTGTACACTCATGAAATTTAAAACTTGGACACCACAATTTCTGTAAACAAAAGTTTGCACATTGTGAAGCGGGCTTAAGGGTATCATTTACAATTCTAACAGCAGGTAGTCTCAGCAGGGGTTATCTTATAGAAGGACTGTAGAATAAATCATTACACTAAGCACGTTTTAGAGAATAGGTAATTTACGTTGCTTACTTAATTTTTTTCTTTAAAGAATTTATTTGAAGGTATCGCTAATTAAACACCATAGCTCGATTAATTATCGAATCAAAATTTTGTTTAGAAATGTTTACAAAATAAAATTAGAAATAATTTTGATTTAAAAACGTCTACAAGCAATAACTTTTAAATTAAATCAAAAACTAAACATGGTTATTTGGGTTGACTGATTATTACTTATTTTTAAATAAATCTAACCTACTAATTATTGTAAGTTATTAAAAAAAATCATTAAACTCTCTATTCATAATATTTAGTCCTTACAAAATGTATATTTTATGACGTTTCATTTTTTCTGTAGTTAATATAAAAAGTGAAAATAAAAACTAAGGCAATTCTTATTGTCAACGTATATATTTAGTTTTTTGACAAGAATTTATTACATAATTATAATTAAGATACCAAGTTATAGTTTAAAATTAAATGAAAACGTTTTTTTTTAAATAAAGGTATTACTATATAAATAAATATAAGAAATCAATAATGGGTGTGACCTCCATTATTATTGATACATTCTTGGAGGCGTCTGCTCATTGACGCTATCAAGGTATCAATATAATTAATATTAATCGTTTCCCATGCGGTATCAATGGCTGCAATTAGTTCATTACGTTTTACTGGTATAAAATTTGGCTCTTGTTGTCTTCGGATAACAGCAAGTATTCGAGCTCAAACATTTTCGATAATGTTAAAATCTGGGCTACCTGCTATTAGAATTGTAAATGATACCCTTAAGCCCGCTTCACAATGTGCAAACTTTTGTTTACAGAAATTGTGGTGTCCAAGTTTTAAATTTCATGAGTGTACAAACAGCCCTAAGTGTCACTGGATAATCTCCGCTTAATGTTAACTATGGATTAATTTCTAAGGGCAACAATATTATTGCCTACGAAATTAAACCAAAGTTAATTTTAATCAGAGATACAAAAGTTTGCATCAGTGTAACTTAAACAGTTTACTATTAAGTTATAGTACTTGTATCGGAAGGTAAGATTATTTAGAGAATTAAAATAAAATTTTTGCAGTTAGAGTCACAACATGTAATATTAGTAACAAATACGTCAACAAGTATCTATAAAAACATTTAAAAACCATTCATCAAGGAAATTACTTTGATTAATTGCAGTCGGTAATTAAATTTGTGTATAAATAAATAAATATTAATATGATACACTTGTACACGAACAATGAAAATGAAATTTTTGGATTGACATTGAGTAGTGGAGATATGTTACGTGTTACGTTCAAGATAATTATTGTATTAAACGTAATAATTATTTTACGTTTGGATTATTTGCTGTTAGAATTAGTTGTATAATTAGAATTTATCGCATGTTGGTTAATTGTATACAGGTTGATTGTAAATTCAGGGCCACTTGATTTACTTCCAAACTTTGCACAAAATGACTCAATTTCGGTTTAAGCGGAAATGACATTAAATTTTACTTTTTTAAATGAATCATGTAGTATTTTTTAGGCTAAAGTGATTCTTTCATAAATTCTCTTTAAAAATCTATAACATAAGTATTGTGGCGGCTAGGGGTTAGTTCTAGGCGCCGGTTTGCATCAGAGAAAAACTACGTTGAGTTTGCGAATACGAGTTTATTTTAACTTACAATAACCGCGCTGTTAGTTGTTTAATGTTAATGCGTTTGCTGCGAGAGCGGAATGCGAGTAAGCGCCATATAGGAACGCGGAACTGCTGGGATCGCACTAGTCACTTTGGTTACTACGCCGTATCGTACTCTGGGTCTGTCTTCTGTTGACTCGTTCGCCTCATTATATACCGTCTGGCGTGTTGGGATGCTTAGCTTGCAAGGTTACAATAATTCCTTGCGAACGTAGCATTCTTTGTTTGTTTATACTTCCGCAAAATACGGACGCGGAAATTGCTTGTGCATGCAGTTCCTATATGGGTCCCCCTTAGTGGGTAAATCCCACGATAAAACGGAGCTGGTGGGCAAAAATGTTTAATTTTGCGTATGCTTTACCTTGCCGCTTTATTATTTTGCGTGCGCGCTTAATGCAGGCGCTTGGGAAAATGAACGTGTCTTCCGGACTTTGTTATGGTGTGTGGTGTTCGTTTGGAGGCGGTGTCTCCTTGATGATCCGTGGTGGGCGAGGTTGTCCTTGAAGTTTGCGTCGTCTGCGTGTGGTTCCCTTCTACGTAGGCTGGTTTCGTGCGGTCGATGGAGACGGTCGTTTCGCGATCCCTTATTTTTAACGTTAAGGTTTTATCTCCTCGTTTTAAAACCGGGAATGGTCCCTCGTACGGTTGTTCGAGTGGCGTCTTTACTGCGTCGCGTCGAACGAATACCTGTTGGGCCGTTTGTAGGTCTTTAAAAATGAATGTGTTTGGTTTGGCGTGGTTTGTTCCAGCTGTGGGGCTTAATTCTGCGAAGTAGCGTTTGAGGTTCGTTATGTAATTTATCGGGTCCGTTGTGGGCGTTTGTTTTGGTACTAGGAATTCGCCAGGGAGTCTCAGGGGTTCGCCGTATACCAGTTCGGCTGCAGATGAGTTCAGGTCTTCCCTCCATGCTGCTCGTAGTCCTAGTAAAATCGTGGGTAGTACGTCGGTCCACTGTTTCGTTTCGTGGCAACGGATGGCGGCTTTGAGGTGGCGGTGGAAACGCTCCACCATCCCATTCGATTGCGGGTGGTAGGCCGTTGTTCGCAAATGTGTGGTGCCGAGGAGTTTGTTGAACTGTTTGAACAGTTGTGATTCGAATTGTCGCCCTTGGTCTGTGGTTATTCGCAGCGGGACACCGAAGCGTGTGATCCATTCGTTGTAAAACGTGCGCGTGATTGTTTCGGCTTCGATATTTTCGATTGGGTATGCTTTGGGCCAGCGTGAAAATCTATCGACACAGGTGAGGCAGTAACGTTTGCCTTGCGATATGGGGAGCGGTCCCACTATGTCGATATGAATGTGCTCGAAACGTGTGGATGGGTTCGCTATCGTTCCGAAAGGTGTTTTTACGTGTCGCGTGACTTTTGATCGTTGGCATTGTATGCATGCGCGTGTCCATTGTCGGCAATCGGCGTCAATGGATGGCCAAACGTAACGCTGTTTGACGAGCTTTGTTGTGGCTTTCGTTCCCGGGTGCGCCAGATTGTGCATTGTGTTGAAAATGTGCTGGCGGTGGGTTGTAGGGACGAAAGGTCTGGCGTTGGCGGTGGACAGATCGCAGTATACGGCTGTGTCCGTGTTGGGGAGAATCACTTTTTAGTTGGAGTGAATTCCCTAGACGCAGGTGCGTTTGCAGATCATTGTCCGTGGCCTGTGCTTTTGCGAGACTTTCGAAGTCGATCGGGGCTGTGGCGATTGTTTCGATGCGGGATAGCGCGTCCGCAACGACGTTCTCCGTGCCCGAGATGTGACGGATGTCTGTTGTAAATTGGGATATAAAATCTAGGTGACGAAATTGGCGGGGGAACATTTGTCCGGCTTTTGGCGGAATGCGTATACCAGGGGTTTGTGGTCCGTACGAACAGAAAATTCTCTACCTTCAACCATGTGTCTGAAGTGTTTTATGGCTTGGTAGATCGCTAGTAATTCTCTGTCGTAGGTCCCGTACTTTCTCTCTGCGCTTGAAAGTTTCCTGGAGAAGAATGCGAGTGGTTCCCAGTCGTCGTCGATGCGTTGTTGGAGAGCGGCTCCGATTGCGTTATTTGAGGCGTCAGTGACTATGGCAAGGGTTGCTCCGGGTTCGGGGTGTGCGAGCATCGTGGCCTGTGCCAGTCTTTCTTTGCAGGCATCGAAAGCTTCGTTTGCTTTGGTCTGCCATTCGATTGGTTTTGCGCCTTTAATGTTGCGTTTGAGCAGGTCATTTAGCGGTGCCTGCAGTTCGGCAATTCCTGGTATAAATCTCCTGTAGAAATTTATCATGCCCAAAAATTGTCTCAATTGTTTGGCCGTTGTCGGCGGGGGAAATTCCTGATTGCGTCCACTTTGTCCGCCAGTGGTGTCGTGCCCTTGCTCGAGACTTGGTATCCGAGAAAACGTGCGTTCGTGACGCCTAAGTGGCATTTCGTTGGGTTAATGAGTATCCCATACCTCTGTAAGCGCGTGAACAGTGTTCGTAAATGGATTTTGTGCTCTTCTTCGGATGTGGAGGCTACGAGTATGTCGTCGAGGTAGGTGTAACAGTAGTCCAAACCTCGGGTTACCTCGTCGATAAAACGCTGAAAAGTCTGGCCGGCGTTTCGTAGTCCGAAAGACATGAAGGGGAATTCGTACAGTCCGAAAGGTGTCGTAATTGCGGTTTTCGGAATGTCTTCATTTGCAACTGGGACTTGGTGATATGCTCGTACCAAATCTATTGTCGAAAATATGGTTTTTCCTCGGAGTCCTTGCGCGAAGTCTTCTATGTGTGGCACGGGGTAGCGATCAGGGATTGTTCGGGCGTTGAGGGGCCTGTAGTCTCCGCAAGGCCTCCAGTCGTGGCCGTTTTCGGTGCCATGTGCAGCGGTGATGCCCAACTGCTGTCTGACGGCGAGCGATGCCCATGTCGACCATGGACTGGAATTCATGTTTTGCAATCCTCAATTTGTCGGGTGCAAGGCGGCGTGGTTTGCAAGTTATTGTGGCCCTGGAGTGGTTCGAATGTAATGCTTCGTTTCGTGTTTTGGCACGTGCGGTGCGCCCGAAGGTCTCTGTGATCTCGGGAAATTCTTTGAGAATTTCGTGGAACGGTGTCGTCCCTGAGATTTCGCGTATCGTAGGCCGTTCGTGGTCTGAGGTCACCCAGTGGCTCGTGATATGTTTGTTAACGGGTCGGTGATCCTATTGTTGTGGATGTCCACCAGCAAGGCGTAGTGGTGCAGAAAGTCGGCTCCGATTATGGGGTTCGTTACGTCCTGCTATTATAAAACGCCAGGTGAAAGATCGTCGCTAAGCCTAAATTGAGGCTGAGGGTTATGAAACCATATGTCGCGATGTTGGATCCGTTCGCTGCTGTCAGCTCGTATGATGTTTTGTGTCGTGGTCCGTTAACTAACTTGCGGGAAAAACTGAGACGTCCGCGCCGGTGTCCACTAGGAATCTTTGTCGTGGCCCGCTCGTGCAAGAAGAGGCGGCGCGGGGTTATGTTGAGGCTGTCGTTGGCCGCGTTTATCGACTGCCTTGTCCGTTTCCCGAAGGGAAATCACACGGTTCGCGGCATTTTCTCGCTCGGCCTTTGAAAACTTGGTGGTACCAACATGTGGCAGTGTTATTGGGGTCGTAATTTCGATGTCGATCTCTCGAATTGGAACGGCTTCGAGATGGTGGTCGGGATTGTCGGAACGCGGGTTGCCTGTTGCGTCGGGGTTCGGCGTCCATGCGGGGGTTCGTGCGTCGCACGGATATACGTTTTGAATGCGAGCGTCTTCGTTTACGGCGTCGGCGAGCACGGCTATTTTATCGAGGTCGTCGGGTCTGCGTTGCCAGAATCGCCTGCATCGTTGCCGGTAAACGGTTGAGCCATAGGGTTCGTAGGAAGTCGTCAGGATGGTGCTCCCACCGAGGTTTTCAGGTGTCGTAGGAACTGCGATGGCTTGCGGTCGCCGAGTTCCTCGCCTTCAAGCAATCGCTGTATCTTTTGCGATTTCGATGCGCTGAGGCGATTGACTAGTTCCTTTTGAGGGTGTCGTATTTGCCCTCGGTCGGCGGTGATTGAAGGATGTCGCGTACCTCCGTGGCATGCTTGGTATCTATATTGGCGATCACGTAGTTATATTTTGTTTCGTCCGCGATGATCCCAGCTAAAGCGAATTGGCCTTCGATTTGCAGGAACCACATGAGAGGGTCTTCCGGCCAAAATGGGGATGCGTACGCCTACGCGTTCGATTGCGGGGTCGTTGTAGGCGTCGAGGTTCGCGGAAGCGTAGTTGCGATTGTGGGGGCCATTTTTCGTTTGTTCGCGGCAGCCAGTGTGATCTGATGTCGTCTCGAAGATTACACTGTCGCTTGTGCCTGGAGCTTGGTGGCCGCGCGGTTTACCTTCCTCTTGTGAAATGCGCAGAGGTCCTTTGCGGCGAACCGGATGATGATTAATACCAATAATACGACGGTGATTGTGTGGAGAGTTTCGGCGGTGTTTAGGGTGGCAGATGCGCTGCCGTTTGCGTTCTGCACGATGATCTCTTCCTTAGATTCAGAACCTCCCATTACTCGTATGTGCGTCGGGGTCTTACCAGTGTTTGGCGGCAAACAGGACGATCACGAAAAATATGATGATGGTCGTCACTGGATAAGACGTTGCACCGTTGTTTCTGAATTCTGCGGTGAAGTCTTCGAACGGTAACCTTTCTCTGATCAAATATATCACGTCGGGGGTCACCACTGTGGCGGCTAGGGGGTTAGTTCTAGGCGCCGGTTTGCATCAGAGAAAAACTACGTTGAGTTTGCGAATACGAGTTTATTTTAACTTACAATAACCGCGCTGTTAGTTGTTTAATGTTAATGCGTTTGCTGCGAGAGCGGAATGCGAGTAAGCGCCATATAGGAACGCGGAACTGCTGGGATCGCACTAGTCACTTTGGTTACTACGCCGTATCGTACTCTGGGTCTGTCTTCTGTTGACTCGTTCGCCTCATTATATACCGTCTGGCGTGTTGGGATGCTTAGTTTGCAAGGTTACAATAATTCCTTGCGAACGTAGCATTCTTTTTGTTTGTTTATACTTCCGCAAAATACGGACGCGGAAATTGCTTGTGCATGCAGTTCCTATATGATATAACTAAAGTTACTAATAAAGTAGTTATTTAATATTCAAAATCTAAAGAGATGCTTTCGATTGGTACAATTAATCTTAGGAGGCTGTGCAAACTAATGTGCACAACGGTCAGAATACGATTGTTAGTAGTCTTTAAAAAACTTCAAAACAGGTATAGCGTTGAAAGTCACGAATCACAAAATCAAAATATCTCTAACCAAACAACATAAAAAAATAACTAGTTTAACAAATGTTTAAAGTGCCCCCAATTTTGTTGTATAAATACGCGGCTTCTATTTACAATAATTCTTTGTACATTTTGCATCATTTCGGGTGTTATTTCATCGTATTCTGACCGTTGTCCTAGGATTAATTGTACCAATCAAAAGCATCTCTTTGGATTTTAAATAATTAATAACTAATTTATTAGTAACTTTAGAGCTATACTTGTGTTATAGTTTTTTAAAGAAAATTTCTCAAAGAATCACTTTAGCTTAAAAAATACTACATGATTTATTTAAAAAATAAAGTTGGTGTCATTTTTACTTAAACGGAAGTCAGCCATTTTGTGCCAAGTTTGGAAAATACTCATCTTGTATACTTGCAAAACTTTTCTTAATAAACTTTTTATCTATCATGGATAATAAAATAGTAAATCAAGTGGCCCTGAATTTACAATTAACCTGTATATTAGTTGACGGTTGTAAATTAATAAATAAGTAGGCTATTGTAATTTATTAGTGTTTAGGCCATTGGTTTAATTTTGCTTATAATGTTTTTGGTAATTGTTGCAACATATCTTAGATATGTTAGATTTGTCTAGAGTATCTGTCTTACCTTTTGTTATTGTATATGGTATTTTTTGGTATATTGAACAATTTTCACTTTTTAGTACTTTATTACAGTAAGACGGGACACTAATTATTTTTTTTGTAAGTAATATACTCGGTTGTTTGCGTTAGTAGAGTCGTTTAGTATTTGGTTTAAGTTTAAGTTAGAGTTTAGAAGTTTAGTAATTAGTTTGTCAGGACTCACTGTGAATAAATCCGGCGCAACATATATCTTCGAGCGAATTTTCTTTAAAAAAATGGTTTGACTAGTGTTTAGACATTATTTGAACTGCAAATTATAAATGTTTATAAATACAAATTATTTCTTATTTTATCTTCACAAGAATGAATAAGATGTATTCTTTCCAGCATATCATTAGGATATGCTGTTTCAGAGATAAGTTAAAATTACTAATACACGAACACTTACGACTTTGAAGAAAACTGTAGAGTTTATATGTTTGAATGGGCATATTTGATGAAATATTAATCCGATTTGTAAAAAAATTAGATTGCATATTGGGCCAGGAGGAAATTAACCGCACCCACTGAATAAAATTTTTAGTTAAAAATAGAGAGGTAACAATAAATCCAATCATACTTTTAAAATAATCTATTGTTGAATGAAAGAAATAAAAAATGTTCCCGCCAAAGACGAGGTAAAGATGTAGGATTGATACTACTCGGGGACATGACATATCGTAATGCAACAGTTTGTAACCACACAAATGGTAACGTACAAATTGTATCATCGACAGTTCGTAACGGCGTAAGTTGATAACACCTACAGTTTGTCGCTATCACTATTCGTAGCGGCATAATTCGTAACGCCAAGACTTTAATCCTTTGTTTATTCTACTTTAACTAAATTTGAATTTTTAACTAAAACACGGAAACATAACAAAGTCATCAAAATGGTTAATTGCATTATTGTTTAAATTTATATTATCGTACATACTCCAGAATGTATGTGCTTCAAGAATGGCGGGGAATTGACGTGAAACATTACATACGCTAGGTGAAAAACTGCTTAAAATTTTATTGACATTCTCACTCGTTGTTTAAACTTAAAATTTAATATTAACATTACATGTTAACAGTTTAGTATACTTATGTAATTACAGTGTTTGAATAATAATGAATGAAACTTAAAAGAAGTATGTCAATAATCTTTATTATAATAAAAATGTTTCATATTTGTAAAGTGTGAGTATTTATTTACTTCACAGACACAATTAAATGTGCGCTGTATTTCTTAAAAAATAGAGGCGTTCAATATTACAATCTGGGATTTTTTTATTTGTTTGTTACGAAACTTGATAATTAAGTACGCTGCGTGACGAACGCCAACTAGCTCAAACGGCAAAGGGGGTGGATTAAAGAATTGTTTCTCATTTACCTTTAACAAAGACTAAAGCTCCTTAAAACCGGTCACAATCGGGATTGCTAAGCGCCACCCTAATCTTTTAAATATTTATATCAAATGCCCACTAAAGAATAGGGAGAAACGTAAACAATTGAAGCCATAAAAGAGTAAAATCATTATTATTGGTTCTCTATTAAATTTAAATATTACACAGTTTATTTCACGGTGCCTTAACCCTAAAACGTTTTTTGTAGCATAACACAAACAAATGAAAAACATGTAAACTACCCCGGAACCGGGCGTAGAAACAGATTTTAAACCGCGTTCCTAAAACGAATGCAATATATTGGTAAATAAACAAAACGAGTCTGCGTCCTAATCAAATACGTAATTTTAATTTAACAACAACTCAAGCGTAACATGCCCTGAACTCGGTTTGTTCATGCTGAACCACCAAACATATCTTAATACTAAACACGCAACACAAGCAAAAATAAATAAAGTTACCCTAGACCTGTCTAATTTGTTTTACGTAAGCGTACTCGCACCCAAAACCCGGAAGTTTTCTGGAGTAAATAAGCAGAGTACTTACAGTTGGGGTTTGTTCAATCCATTATTCAAAGAATAATCCACTAGAAACCATTTGTACTAATCCAAAGATCTTGTACCTAATGCTTCATGACGGTTTTGCATTTTCCCATAATAATTCTCTGACTCAAGAGAACGTCAATTTATCTGCTACGCGTTTATTTCGATTATTTAGTTAAATCGAACAATACGCTCTTAAGGGTTTGCAAAACGAAAGTTCTTTTTATTTATGGTACACTTAATTTTATCATTGCGCTTGCGCCTTTAATAGTTACACGTAAACGTACACTTTTTGGCACTTAGACGGTTGTTTAAATTTTTGAAAACAACATAAATTCGCGCAATTTGGTACATGTCTTAGTTAGTACATGTCAGTAGTCGTAAGTCTGCTTAAGAACTGAACTTAATAACAATTAACAAAAAAAAGGTTCGAGGGTCTCCCCTCTTATCATTTCCTACACAAAGAACATAAAAAATTAACGCACTAAGGTTTTCTCAGGAAAAAATAAACAAAACTAAGGAAGGAAGGAAACCTTTGAGATAGCAAAACAAACTGCGACATACATATGTTGATTAAATTCGAAGAAATCGAGTGTGAAACTATTGAAATAAGCATTTCCTAAAAACCGTAATTGCGTGAACGTGACGAAAACGCGATTCTCTAAACCACTTTTATATTGCAAATAATATGTGTGTTACACGGTGATTCCATATATTTGGAAGAAATACTGGGTCTCGTCTACGATCATTTCTCAGTTCACGACCCCTAATGAATTCATTTTCAAAATATTGTAAAAACCCCTCAGTTTTCTCATCAAATTCAGGAAAAATACCTGGGATTTGTAGATATGCATCAGTAGGTCCTTCAACAGAAAGTAACGATATTGGAGTTAGCATTTTAAAGCAACTTTTGGATTACTGATTGATTCACAAGCATTGATTGCTGTCTTTTTAGAGTTGGAAGTCGACCATTTCATGTACCTAGAAACCTTTGATATATATTCTCGGTCTTATTTAGCAGTAACTCAAATAGCAATAGTAATATTCTATTAGGATCATCAGATACACTATCATGTATGTTGCTATATTTCTAAGGAATCAAAAAATGCATGCCGTTTGGAATAGCAAGTACAGCAACTCTTTCTTCTTGTCTAGCACGCTAAAGAGTTTTTTAAACATTAATTTGACACTCTCATTTACTGCAAGTAGTTTTTAAGTATAGTCAAGTTTTGGTGTTGCTCTAGAAGTTTTCATATTGAATTTCATTTCATTTAGTGCCTTTTGTCCAGTTATTTTCAATTTCGCAATAACTTTTACGAAGAGGTTTCGGGTGGTACTATGGGATCCCCTTTATCTCTTGCTGTCGCTAACATTTTTATGGAAGATCTTGAAACCATTTAGGTATGCTGATGATACATTCAGCATTTGGCTCCATGATCGCTCTTTTTTAGATACGTTTCTTGACCGTCTCAATACTCAACATGCTGACATTAAGTTTACTATGCAAATTTAAGATTTTTATTGTTTTCTATCCTTGACGTATTTGTCACCCGACAACCCAACAGTGAATTAGGTCGTTTGGTGTATCGCAAACTCACGCATAGTGACAGATACTTACATAGCTCTTCACACCATTATCCTGATCCAAAAAGGTTTGTTTTCCTATATGTTAACCCGACAATCTCAATTTAGAACTGCGTCATCAAACTAATACTCTCATTGCAAACGGTTATAGCAAAAAGTTATCCGAAAAGTCATTAAACGTCACTCCCATTCTCAACCTCAAGGTTTATAAGAGATTTCTTTTACCACTTCAGAAACAATACCAGCCTTTCGCCCTTACATTCACAAGGTTACTGATCCAACAATATCTCACAAGTTTTACCTTCTCCTAAAGATAAGTTTTCTACTCTTTCTTCTCAAGGTGTAAATCATATTCTTGGCTCATGTGGTTTAGTGTGTATAGGTGAAACTAGTCGCTCTATTAGTACACGTATTTTGGAACATGACCGCTGTGTTAGGTTAAAACGCTGTTCCAAGTATGTCGTGGCTGAGCATTATTTCGATACTGGTCACAAAATCGATTTTGATAATTCCGCTTTGATTGCTAAATCTTCTTTCTTTTTCAATAGGAACATCAGGGAAGTATAATAGTTATTTAACAAACGAGTGTATTAATTAGGGCGATTAACAATTGAGATTGTTAATCTCCGTTTAATTAGTTAGTTTAAAAGTTAGTTACGCAACTTTTTCGTCGACCGTACTTTGTAATTTTGATGAAATTATAATTTAATAATTTTAGAGAAGGTATGCAATTGTGAACACACCTTTGGAAAGTATCGTTTAGTGAACTCGCCACAATTTTTAAATTATATAACATAACCTAACTTCATTGATTCTACTTTTTTTGTGAGCTTGTCTTTGATCATTCTTTACCTTTTCATCTTTTATATGGCTATTTGCTAACAGTATTTTAATTAAGGTCATTAAGTTGATGGAGAATTGAGATACTCAATTCTAATTGTTGCGCCGAAATACAAAGTTTTCATCACAGCAAAAGAAAGTATATTAATTTTTTTTGTAAAAACGAATTGATGCTTAATCAAAATAACAATGCACCTACAAAGACCACACCAAAAGTGGTTGACAATGTTTAATAAATTATGCACAAAACTCAAGTACATCTCTACGTTGCCTGTTAAACTTTCGATAATGACTTGTCTCATCATACCGAACAAAGACGTGAGACAACAGTTTGTAAAATATATGAGCTGAACACCCTTAAATGTTATTAACTGTTATCATCGGAATGTTGCGTACAGTACAAAAATATCTCAAAGTTTGTGTGAACAAATTGAAGATTTATTACAACTGTAGATTAATATTGATTTGTTATTATTAAAATTTGCTTTGCTACTAATTATGAAAGATTTTTTATTTATATTTTCATATTGTAGTTAATTGTAGTTCATTATTTGAAAATCGTTCGTTAATAGGACTCATTAACGATCAACTTTGTTTAGGTACATTAATGTAAGTCATAAATAAACGATCGACGGATATATTTAATTAACGAACAAGTGTATTAACGACAGCGAATAATAATCAAGATTGTGAGCGAGCGCAGCGAGCGAACTTGTTGTATTTATTTAATCGTATGGTACATTTTAAATATTGGATTGTGATGTAAGTGTTATGTGTGGTGCCCCAGAAAATCAGTATAAACCTGTACAGTGGTGACGAAACCGTGTGCAATTGTGGATTGGTTTGTCTTAGCAAAGCATTTGCTTCAAGATTTAATAAAACCACTAAAAACTAAACATGCTAACACTTACCCACCCTAGTATTCATATGTAATAATATTAACCAAGTGTGTAAACATTGTTGAAGGTAAATAAGAACATAAAATATAACAACACAGCGATTGCATGACGACACATAATAGACCGGTCCAAGCGCCAGTCACGACAATGACGAAAAAAAAAGTAGGTTAAAGAAATAGCAAAACAATCTCATCTCCACAGTGTGTTTTCTGTAAAAGTAAAATATCAACCCTATTCCTGAAATAAATATTAGACAAGAAATCTGATTTGTCCTTACTCAACCCCCTCAACACCAATTTGCAGAAAATTTGTTGTGTGCCCTATATTAGTATGTGATTGGGTTTTGTGAAATTGTGTTGTGCATTTTTCCTAATTATCCGGGAGAGTCTTGATGACCAGGTCCGGAAACCAAAGTGGTGATTCTCAGGAGCAACATGTTTTTCTTGTTGACCATGGAGTACTCTAAGGTACTGATCACCTTCCATATTTTATATTTGCACCAAAAACACAGACAAAAAAAACTCTAACGAAAATTGACGTATGTTTTGAGTTTTAATTTTATAATAAATATTAAATATTGAGATTAATTAATCGCATTTTAATATTCGGGCGAGTTACACTATTTTTCAACCATATTCTAATGAAATACGTTACATCTCAATAATTGAAAGTAAGTGTTCTTTATCATTAACCCTAGAAAGCTAACTCTGTTTCGAGACACATAGAATCTAACCATTTGTAAATTTTACGATTCCAAATTCAACGTGTCATCGTTTGTAAAAAATTAAAAAATAACAAAATTAGCCACATTATCAGTTTGAATAAACTTTATTGAAATGATACAATCACAAATTTAAGTTCAATGAGAAGAACATTGACAGCAAATACTGGCTCGGTGTTCGGCACAAATTGGACGCTTGCACATCCCACAATAATTGGCCGTCATTCGTCTTTTTTTTTGAAGGACAGATTTGACCGGTGGTTCTTTTCGAAGGTCTTTGGATAGAGTTTTCCGCGAGTGGGTTTTGTTTCACAATATTTTCTATAGTGACCCGAAGTGAACGTTGCAAAGTTGGTCCACTTAAACAATGTTTCTGCCAAGGTAATGTCAATTCTTTGGCCAATGTAACTATAAATTGTTTCCTATTTATTGGCTTTTGTTTCAATTTATGCATATTACTTGCACACACAACATACGCATTTATTGACGCTATATTTAACATGCCATAGAGCAAGCAGAATGGCCATCTTTTTTTTTGTGATGTGGACATGTTTCCACACATCTGATCAAACGTGTCGACTCCTCCTTTAGTGCTATTGTAAAAGTTGATTATATCTGGTTTGCCCATAGTTTCAGATATGCATTATACTTAGAAGTATAACATTTTTGTTCTTTTTTGGGACATACGATAACAATGTTTTGTCTTTATCAAAGCAATATCTAGCTTCTTCCACTATGCGAATCTTTGTTGAAAGCATTTCTGGAGAAATTTTGCATTTGTTTCTGCGCAATGTACTAACCATAATAAATTTATATGGTACTTGTAAGAGGTCATCAGCATGTTTGATTGATAAAAACCAATTGTCTACTGTTATATTCCTGTTTGCACCACACGAAGATATTGTTAGAGTTTTTACGTAGTATTCTGCTAAAGGCATGTTGTCAGTTTTAGTCTTCTTGCTTAGGTAAGGCGATGCGTCAATCATGTATTTAGTTGCAGCATCGCAAACCATAACAACTTTCATACCGTATTTAGCGGGTTTGTTTGGTATGTACATGCAAAATGGGTAGCAGCCTCTGAATGCTAGCAACTGTTCATCAATGGTAATGTACAACCCTGCCTTATATAATTTCCTGCAATTATCTATTAGTTCATCCCATATTTTTCTTATTGCAGCCAAAGGATCGGCTTCTTGTTTGGTTAGCCGAGTAATTTTGTTATCTAAACGAAGACAATTAATTAGAAATTTAAACCTTTTTTGGCTCATTGTAGCCATATAAGTTGTTTCACACAAGTCACTATCAAATAATTATGTAGTGTTTAGGTGATTATTTGTCATTGCTGCTGAAAACAACAATAATCCAATAAGCGCTTTGATTTCCATAAAATTCGTAATGGAAATTGTTGATTTTTCTTGAGTATAACTTTCTGATTTATCAAGTATTTTGTTGTTGCTATGAATAACAATTTCATCAACAATTACGTCTGATAAAATAGTGAAAATAAATCAAGAGGATTTATGAGTTCTTTAGCTATTCCAGTTGGCCCTTGAATTATATGTGTTTTATTTTTTATTGGTGTTCTTGAGGTTTTACCGGCAACTGAGACCAACGATGTCAATTTTTCCCCTGAGAGATATTTGTGAACGATTTGATTTTTGTCCTGTTTTTTATTAGCAAAACCGTTAGTTCATTTTTCTCTTACTAAATCCCCGGAGTCGAGTTGTCGGTATCACTTGAATCATCTGTGGGCGCGTATTCGCTTCCAGAATTTTTATACGGTTCAATTTCGACGTTATCTTCCACATCAGATTGACTACAATCACTACCAGCTGTGTTGTAAAAATTGGGATCGTTTAATATGTTTTTGAGTTTCTTGTCTGACAATGGTTTATTCCAATAGTCTATTTTGTTAAAAATATTTGACAATTACTAAATAATAAACAAAAAATACAAATTATACGTGAAAAATAAAAGTTACGCGAAAACTAACCTTCGTAATAATTACGAATGCAATAAGTATACTACAGTTACAAGACGTCTGGAGCACAATATAACCTAATCACACACACACTTGTTACAAATGAGGAAACTACTGCAAGACGCAGCCCTCTAGTAGATGTGCAGAAAATATGCGCAAACAAATTATAATTCGTTTCGTAAAATTTACGAATGGTTATCTTTCTAGAGTTAAGCATCCAAACAATTTCAATAGGGGCCGTGTTTTTGAACTTTCACCTTTGTGAATTCCAATTGTTAACCCCACTTTCTCTCCTATTTCACACCAATTAACGTCGAAGTTAACGACTCTTGACGCTTTGTTTTTTATACAGTGTGTCCATTTAGTGTGTGATTATCCGATTATGAGCTTTCAGACTACTTGTCCAAAAAAGTGTAAGCATGCTTCTCAAATAGGCTAAAAATTGCACATTTTAAAAATGTTTTCATATACACAGGGTGATTCGGAAAAACTTAGTCAACCAAAGTAGATTTTTTTTAAATGGAACACCGTCAAATAACTATTATTGTAGAAATAAAAATTATTTTTCGAGTTGTTAAAGTCTTAATACGGCCATAATAAGAACCATTCTTGATGTCGCTTTCTGACGCTTTGTACAATATTTTCGGACATCAAAAATGTATACACTAATTTCTTTGATACCGTCCATCTATTAAAAATTTTGAAATAATGCCAATAATTTTAAAACCGCTGAGCTAGGGATATGAATGATGGGTCAAATGTACGCAAAATTTCACGAGTTATTCGACGGTGCAAAAATATACAGAGTGATCAATTTTTAAAAAATCAACTTTGGTTGACTACGTGTTTCTGAATCACTCTGTATATATAAAAATATTTTTAAAATGTGCAACTTTTAGTCTATTTGGAAAGCCTCTTTACATTTTTTTGGACAAGTAGTCTGGGGGTCTATAATCGGACAATTACACACTAAATAGGCACACATTTTTTAATATTTGCTTACACTGTTGTAAATAGAATCTATTACACTAGCTATCGCTTCCTCTGTCAATTTTTCCTTTTAATATTTTTGGAAAGTTTTTGAAAATATCGATAGTCAGCTAATAGACTCTAGGTTGTCCAGTTAGAAATTCTTTCTTTTCTAAAAATTAAAGTTATTGAACTTATTTCTGAAAGACAACATTAGTGAAACTTGTACTAATTCTGTATATTTACTTTTTTTTAGGTCAACCGTAAGAGAATTAAAAGCTTAGGACTTAAGTAATTTCTTTTTACTACAACAGTACAAATGACTTAATTCCAGAATTATAGAGTTTTACAAACGTGATCAACTGTGTAAAGCGAAGAAGGAAATATTTAGAAGGATTTATTGCACGAAATCAATAGATACTAGGATCATTTTAGGAAAAAAATATTTACTTTTTAATTATATATACAGGGTGTCTTAAAAATAAGTATGATAATTTTAACCACTAATCTAACTCATCAAGGTGAACAACTTTTCTATGTGCAATTTTTTCGAAATCTCAAGATTGTTTTTAATCCCCTTCCCCCATAAATTAACGAGTCGTTTATGTACTGTTGTAATTAAAGATAGCAATAATAGGACACAATGATATCTTATTTGGTGCTAGGAAACGCTGCCTATTGATAGTATTTTTAATGAGGCTTCGTTAATTTATTGGGGGGAAAATTAAACACAAACTTGAGATTTCGAAAAAATGGCACAGAAAAGTTGTTGATCTTGATGTGTTGGATTAGTGGTTAAAATTAATGTACTTATTCCTGGGATGCCGTGTACATATATATTGAGTTTAATAGTACATTCAATACAATTTTAATTAAGTTTACATTTCATGTTACATATCAATTTACAACTAATCGTTGTCTGCCCAATTCTCTTCTCCAAGCCTCTCTTTCCTGTGTCATATCCTCATTTAAGTGTCAATCATTTATAGCTTTTTTTTATACCTTCATTTCACGATCTTCTTGGTCTTCCGCGTTCCTTTTTTCCAAGTTATATCTATTTAAATAGTCTTTTTGGCTAACGATTGTTATCCATTCTCATTAGATGTCTAAACCAAACTAAGCTCTTCCTTTCTATTCGGTCTATGTAGATCTGCATTTATTACCGATATTTCGCTCCCATAGCAAAGCACTAATTCAACCATTACCTGCCCCATTCGTTTTTTTGTTTTTCCTAATTATATTTTTGTCCCACCATAAACTGTTCAGACACTCTATCATTTTCCTACTTTGAATAATTCGTTGATTAATTTCTATTTTTCCTATCCCTTTATTGTGTATTATTGCTTCTAAGTATTTTAATTCTTCTATTTGTTTTATTTCTGTGTCATCATTTATTAATACTTCTCGTATTACAGAATACGTACAGTCTCTTTATCATAAACTCTAGGTCATATGAGTTTTGTGCAAGGAGTACTTGGTTGTCTGCAAAATGTAATGTTAACAGGTGATTTTTGTGTATTAGAATCCTCATAGTTTCTTTTCCATTGTTGTAATGCTATTTCAATATATGCATTGAATAGCATCGGCGATAGACTGCATCCTTGTCGTAGTCCTCTATTTGTTATTATAGGATCTAATAGTTGATTCCCATATTTAATTAGGGTTGTATTATTTCTGTACAGTTCTTGTATTATAGCAATTAGTTGTGTATTTGTTTATAGTTTTTAAGGGTTTTCCATAATTTTGGACGTGGTATATAGTCATATGCTTTTTCTAAGTCTATGAAGGTCATTGAATTTCTTCTCCTCTTCCAATTCTCTTTTCTGCTAGTTGTTGTATTGTAAAAAGATTATCTATACACGATCTTCACCGATATCTGCTCTTAGTTTATTTTGCATAATTTTTCCAAAAAGTCTACTAATACTGCTATAGTCCGTAAAATGTAAGATTCGTATTTTCGGATTAGCGCTTCATTCAACTGCCACAGGTAGAAAGTATATCTATTTCGTTTCCTCCTACAGCGTATGATGTAGGCAGAAAAAAGTAGAATGTTTTTAACGCGACGGGTGGTGAACTAACACCTTTACTACACGTAACGAGATATCGTACATTTAAACATTTGGTTAGAAAGAGACAACAAAACGAATGGTATGTTGCAGTTTAACCAGTAAATACTCACATAAATTCGCTTTAAAGCGGTATTGAAAATGTTTCTAGCGTAAAGTGCATAACTTGTAATTCTAAATATATTTATGTTAATCATTTGAAACAATGCTTTAATGACCTTTTTCTAAAAACAAATTAGATAATGACGTTACCGTAATTATTTCTTTTAATGAGTTACACATATTTTTAAATACAGTAATGACATTAACCTTCATTTATCTTGGCAGAAAGTATAAATTCAACTAATGAAGTGAATTATTGTTTACTTATTATTAAGTAAGTACATGCTTACTAATAGAAAGTTAATAAAAACCAAAGTTACGTTTTCCAAACATTCAAACTGTTCAATCTCATATTTATGATTTTGTGTTAATCCAAATAAAAGTTTAAGTAGTAAATATTTTAATCAACCACTAAACAACAGTAGTACAACATATCGTACATAATTATAGAAATAAATATTTACAAAAATTACACAAAGCATTGATAAATAGGTACAAATTAAAAAAAACAAATATGTTTTAAACCATGTCCTCTGTATCTGCATATAAATCATCTTCCGAATCACTGCTTCCAACAGAAATGATTAATGGTGTTACCTCGACATCTAATAATTGCTCTCGTGACCACCCCTGTACTATAACTTTTCAGTATGTAAAATTGTTTTTTTCCACACTGCACTATCACACTGTTGCAGAGATTCTTCCCACATGTGTAACACACTAGCATCCGAATATCCATCTCTACCGATGTGTTTGTCGTAATAGGACTTGCAGATCCCCCAAATGTGTTCAATTGCATTAAATTGACAATGGTAGGGTGGTAGTCGAAGAATAAAGTGACCATGTTCTTGAATAATGTTGTCCACTACGTAGCGTTTTTCTATTGCATGTTTCTTTGCAAGATTCAAAAGATTTATCTTTAAATCTTTTTCGGAAAAAGATATATTTTTATTTTTCAACCACTCCTGTATTTCTTGTTTTTCCAAGCAGTCGACGGCATTCGTTCCATAAGACGGGAATGATAAGACGCGTTGTCCATAATTATCAAAGACGGATTGCATAGCTTTGGTAATAACTGTTCTGTTAACCATTTTTCAAAAACCGTAGAGTCCATATTATCGTGGTAGTCTGATGTTTTAGATTTTGCAACAAATACTAAACTTGCACCTTCTATAAAACCATCAGAATTTCCAGCGTGCAAAATAATATACCTTTTCCCAGTTGAAGAATATTGGGCATTTTTAACAGTATTTGGAGTATCATCTTGCCAAGATCTTTTAGGTGATCCTCTGGAAAATATCCACGTTTCATCCAGAAACACAACAGATAAAGGTGATTCTGCATTCATGTTCTGTATATATTGTTTTAGAAATTTAACACGCGCAAATACAACACTGTTCTTTTCGCACAGCGCTCTCCGATTACAGTCTTTCTTATACTTAAAACCAATATCACTCAAAATCTTACTTATGGTCGGTCTAGATGCTTCTAACAAGCCTTTAACATGTAACGTATGTTTAAGCGCATCTAACGTGACATGTTTCTTTGTGCGTACATGTCATACAGTACATCCCTTATTGTATGTTTTAATCCTTCTGGTATATCAGTAGTTTTATATTTTTCCGACATCTCTTGTTCCTTTTAGGCAATGGAGTGTTAGTTTTTTCACTAGCAATGATCTTTTTAATGTGTCAACTGATATTTTTAAAGCATCACATGTTCTTCGCTGCACTGCCATAACACTACATAAAGAGCCACTGTTATCTTTTTCTCTGCAGAAATATTCATGTACGTTAAGAACTAATTCGCGGCACCGTTCATTTAAGCATTTGCCAGGCATCTTTCGACGTTTTAAAAGAGAAAGCACGAAGAAAACTACACAATAATTCACTTCATTAGTTGAATTTATACTTTCTGCCAAGATAAATGAAGGTTAATGTCATTACTGTATTTAAAAATATGTGTAACTCATTAAAAGAAATAATTACGGTAACGTCATTATCTAATTTGTTTTTAGAAAAAGGTCATTAAAGCATTGTTTCAAATGATTAACATAAATATATTTAGAATTACAAGTTATGCACTTTACGCTAGAAACATTTTCAATACCGCTTTAAAGCGAATTTATGTGAGTATTTACTGGTTAAACTGCAACATACCATTCGTTTTGTTGTCTCTTTCTAACCAAATGTTTAAATGTACGATATCTCGTTACGTGTAGTGAAGGTGTTAGTTCACCACCCGTCGCGTTAAAAACATTCTACTTTTTTCTGCCTACAACATACGCTGTAGGAGGAAACGAAATAGATATACTTTCTACCTGTGGCAGTTGAATGAAGCGCTAATCCGAAAATACGAATCTTACATTTTACGGACCATAGTTATACTCAGTTCTCTATAGTTATTGGGATCT
The DNA here is from genome assembly GCA_030710515.1 of Abscondita cerata. NCBI lineage: Eukaryota > Metazoa > Arthropoda > Insecta > Coleoptera > Lampyridae > Abscondita > Abscondita cerata. The sequence goes on along the minus strand of JALBCR010001470.1, from coordinate 284,102 downwards.
TTTCAATTTCCCTTTTTATAAATGGACCTCATATATGTTATCTTTCATTTCTCAGGTAATTCTAATTTCCTGTAGCAGTTATTTATCCATTGTGTTATTTGTTTAATTATTTCTTTTCCCCCGTAGTTGACCAATTCAATAGGTACATTTCCTGGTCCTGAAGATCTTAGATTTTTTATTTGTTTTACACATTTTTCCAGTTCTTCCTCTGTTATGATAGTTGTATTTTATATTTTATATTTTCGATTGGTTCTGTTTGGTTTTAAGTATCAATTAGCAATTTTTTGTAATGTATCTTTCATTCTTGTAATGATATTAGTTAGATCATTTGTTTTTATATTTTTGATCGTCTTCCAATCTTCTGTCGTTTGTGATCCTGTTACATGCAAAACGTAACACAAATGAAAGGGGTGACTAGCTCAGGCGAGAAGGGTCGTGATTCGTTAAGTTGCTCGGTGAATTACCATTTGGGGTGCTTTAGGACTCAAGATCTCAGATAAAATTCGTCAATTATAGGAGCGTACCGCTCCAGAGGTCTGCCCAGTGCGCGTCGCAGCTACCTGTTGAGAACATGTTCACAGGAACATAAATAATATACTAAACTTGAACAAGAAACACAGTATATTCACACAAACCGTTAATTATGTCAAATATATTGGTACAAGTATTACGACGTCGCAGCGCCGGGATACCTAAAAATAGCAGACACCAAACATAAAAAAAATAATGACCTACATACGTTATAAGAATATTCCGCAAAATTATTCTGCGAGATTTAAAACGTTACTAACATAAAATCCTACAACATTTACTTATTACCACGTGGCAAGAATTTATTCACAAAGATACTTAAACTAAAGTTACAATCGCATTTACTTAGTCAAAAATTAACTTTTGTTCTTAGTATCGAAGCGTACAACGCCTCTTACTTTCATAATTGACCGCACACAAAATAAATCAAACGTTATGCTGGAATAGCTCTGGTTCTTTTTGTTTTGTTCAAGAAACTAATCCGTTTACTTGTTATTAATGTCGTAAGTAAAATCAAAAAGAAAACTACCCGCGTCACTGAATAATTAATACAGTTCTCCTACACTTAGGCCCCCTTCGACGATGCGGTAAACGGCAGGCCCCAGGTCAACCTACACGCCCCCAGATGAAGATGGGAGAAGTCAATGAGTACTAGTCCCACGGTGAAGCCTCAATGCAAGAGGGGAAAGTTCCTTAGAAGGACTGTTATCGTTACATTCTTTTTACTACAACAACCGCCCAAAGGCCATCGTAAGAAATTCTTTTTAAAATGGTATACGCCTAAAGCGTATGTCGAGAGATCGTCTAAGATTCTTTTAATGAAAGCATCCCCAGGATGCTCGTCGAGCTGAACGTTGTGTTTGTAGAATCCGCAATTTAAGCGAACTTATTGGGTAAATACCCCAACACTAAAACCATATTGGTACGTTACGATGAATGTAATTAGTAATAACCGCGTAGAGCAAAACATGCTTCAGCATCACAATAATTTACTTCAACGCATTCAGACGTTCAACTGACTGCAATTTTTCAGTTGTTCGTTAAGATGACTCAACAACCGCGCATCCCCTACTCAAATGCCGAATCTTGAGCTATCAAAAGCGCACGTACCGCTGACAGAATTCATCCGAAAATTGCAATCGAAAGTTAATGTAAATGCTTGAAATTTTTAGAAAAACGGCCATATCATAATAACCTGAAAAGCTAGGATAAAAGTAAAAACTACTACAGAAAGGCGAAAATGTACTCTACAATCTGGTACTTAAAAATCAAAACTAACGATGTAAATAAATTAAGGAAGCGCGAAAAACCTTAGAAATCGCGCAAAGCAGTGAAAATTTCATATGACGAAAAATGCATTTTATTCAATTTAAACTCAGACAAACGCCATAACTCCATTAATTAATCCATTAATCAACGATAACCGCAAATAAACCCAAAAATCGACTTAGAAACGACCAGAAGGTCACAATCCTCCAATCAAATTTTCTATTTATTGGCATCTTTGCTCCCAATAGTGATTTTTTGTTTTCTTAATTTTTTTTTTAATTTTATTTTCCGCTTTTGTTTTGTTCTTTATATCTTCTTTCATTAGTTCTTTGGTTAGCCATTTGTTGTATAACTGATTTTTTTTCTTCAATTAGAAGTTTAACTTCTTCTGTGAGTCAAAGTGGTTTTGGTTGGGTATTCGTTTTTTTCTATTGTTCGAAGTGGTTCCGTAGCCGCTGTGTGTAACGTTTTTTTATGTTTTCTTTTATTTTCTTGTATATCTACTTTTTGTAATAGATAATTTAAATGATTTTGATATAATAATTTTATACTAGGTTGTGGTAATAAATATACTTTGCATCTCTGGGTTTTTAATTTTTCTTTTTTGTTTTCTTTTTGGTTTTCTTTTACCTTTTTCCACCCTACTCTGCATACTCCAATATTACCAAGTAGTAGTCAGATCCACAAATTATTCCTCTTTTCACTCTACAATCATAGTATTTTATTGTGATTGTTGTTTTGTTATAAAATAGTCGATAATAAATTTTTGGTTTAATTTAATGATGGTCTCTCCCATGCATACTTGTGAATCTCCTTGTGTTCAAATAATCTATCCATGATTTTTATCTGATATTGTTCGCATTGTTCTATTAACATTTCACCTGATCTATTGACTGTAGTTTTCACCAAATTATCCTACTACTCTATCCGTTTTTTTTACCCAACTCTTGCATTTAAGTCTCCTGCTATGATAATCTCTCGTCTTTGTGGGATACTATCTACTACATCCATTAGATCCTGGTAGAAATCCTCTTTCTGTTGGATTTTGGAGTCGTCGCTCCTACTCTAAATATAGTAGTGTCCTGTCCATACAATGATATAATGTCACACACCGTATCCTTTTTTACTTTTCAATTACAGAACGTAAATGTAATCAATAACCAATCTTTAAAATACATAATAATAATAATAATAATATAAAATTTATTAATTACATATAATATCGTATTACAGAATAGAATTTCTCACACAACCTAAAACAAATTTATGTAAGAAAGTTAAGTAGATCTTTTTCGAAATTTCATATCTGGCTCCGATAACGAGTTACGTATTTTAAATGCACCCTGAAATGCTTTTCCTTTCAGAAATTAATCAATTAAACATTCAAATTTTATTTATTTGTTATGTTAAGATCAATTTTAATTCCAACGATTTAATTAACAGAATAAATTTTTGTGGCAAGATATTGTTTTCTAAATATGTTTTAATGCGGTATAATATTCTTTTTCAGTCACGTTTTGTATACGTCAACGTTGGTGTACTTAAGATATTAAGGTATTAATATTAACATAGAGGAGATTAATTAAGGATTGAGTTTCAAACTGCTAAGGTGACAAGGGAATATACAACAAACTCATTTGTGCTAACATATACTACAACTTGCTATTGTGCTTGAAGGAATCATTATTATAAATATGAAGTTGTTTGAATTTAATATATTATGTAATTTATTTCAATACTATCCTAGAACAAAAGTTTCACATTGCAATGACGGAATACTCACTATTCTTTGTAATATACAGTTATCATTAGATTCTTGTTTGGACCTAATGTATCGAGTAAATTTTCTTAAGATACTATCTAAATGATGTTTTAGGTAATATTAGAGTCCTTGGTAAACTTTTTTGTTTAATTAAAAATAAATGAGTTAAAACATTGCAGTGACAGGAATGATTTATGTTTTTAATCCAAAAAATGTATAACTGATTTATGGGACCAGGTACAATAAAGTTATAATTTATTTTTGAAACACAATATGTAAAATAACAGTAACATCGATAAATTAATAATTTTTATGTAAGAGATAGGATTTTCCTATCGAAGTCGTTGTCGAAATTGTATCCTTAGCAATCAACATTTCACCCCGTTTTGTAAGGGCGTTTATCAATGAAAAGATTCAAGATATGCCTAAATTTGAAATAAGGTTATGAAAGCTTCATATGATACACTCCTCTAAGTTAGGTATACTAAACTTTGACAAACACCGTTTCCATTTCGATACTGTGCAATTCCAGAAGACGTTTTTGTTTGAACTCTTTATGTGTATTTGAAGTACAATGTCCTGAAGTACCTATAATCTGCATGGAAGGATGTCTTTCTTAATTTGTGAAATTTTTGTTTAGTCAATACATTCATTCCATACCTAAATGTATTTTGAGATTAAATATTGTACTAAAGTTTTATTAAAAATGTAGTATGTTTATTTGAAGCTTTATTGTGAAGCAATGAACAGATTCAGTCATGTGAAATTTTGACAAATTTTAGGCTAAGAATTTACAGGAAAACGAGCAAGGAGATAAATATAAATACAATTTCTTGCTCTATTAAATACTAAACTTGAAGTCAATAATATTTTGAATTTAATTTATTAAACCAATTGTAGTGATTGTAATGCAGTTCATATTGGGAAAAGAAAATTTAAGCAACATATGTGATAACTTAGTAAAAGTTAAAGAATTTCAATATAAGAACTTTTACATCATATTTGAGCAATACCCTTATTCATTTAGATTATCAATACATATGTATATTTGTTTGTTAATATGTAGTACATATTTGTACAAAATTATTTCAACATATGATATTGATATTTTGATAATTTGTTAGTAAATTTTAATCTAATTATTGCTATTCATATGATACTTTTGTTTCAGAATTATTGTCGATGAAGCAAAACGTCTTTATTACCAAAATGCTTCAATTATTACACAATTAATTTCCTGTTTCTCTCCTGTTTCAAAACCTAATAATTAATTCTATAGAATATCTATTAAAATTTTATTTTATGGTATTATATAGAAATATCTACATTTGGTTTAAATTAAAAGTAAGGTAATGTAATAATTTTATCATACATTTAATCTTTAATGCTATTGAAAGCTATGATTGGATGATTTTATAATTGCTTTGAAGTTGTGAAAGACTGGAGCAATTACAAAAAATGTAGAAATGAAATTTCTTTTATATTTTATGTAATTTTGTGGTATTAATTTTTTGCGTTAATTCTTTAAAGGGCACAAAATGTTTTAATTATTGAATTTTTAACGTGGGAATAAATAATTAAATTAGAATCCCTTCCTTTTAATTACACAAAAAATATTGCTGCTCTTATACCGTCCGTCGTGACATTTTTATAACGTTCATAAAGGTAATTTATTTGTCTCTCCTTTCTGTCAAATTGAATAATGTGTTTAAATTGTATTTTAGAAAGTTATTGTTATAATTAAGTTTATATCAGTTCTATGAAAAAATATACAGTGTGTCTACTTAAGCTGGCAACACATGGGAAACTTCTTTATTATTAATTTTACAAAAAAAGTTATTTTTTATATAAAGTTCCGCATGTTCTAAAATCTAAAATACAATAAGCAGATATTAAATTTTTGTAGTAGTATACTCGATTTGTCAAAAAGTATGAATATTACTGAAGAGTAAAGTTTCTTTATATTTGACAATATCAAAATTGAAAAAAAATGGTTCAGAACTAAAATTGTGTTTAAATAGAAAATTATATCCAATTAAATAAAAAAATATATTTTTTGTGTCTACAATAACAAAGCAAATGTAACTGATATTAACAAAAAGGCATATATTTTCGTTTTCGTATTTTTACTTTAATGTTGTATTAATTAGATGTTAATAGATAAAATTGCTTAATACTTTCTATACAGAATAGAAGAGTTAGCAATAGTAATAAAAAAAAGATAATTATTCGGTATTGATAAAAAGTGTTCTAATTTCTTTGTAATGCAAAAAAATTCTATCTATGAGTGTACTGTCAGGTTTTGAAACGAACATGAACTAATCGACAAAATTCACAAAACAATAAATAATAGTAGATTATTTTACTAGGAGTTAAACAATATAATTGTTGAGCTTAAAAGTTTGCTGGCGAGGCGTCAGCCGAGACAGCAAATTAAGCAAAACAATTACATTTTTTAACTCCAAGTGAAATATATTATTTTTCTTCAAGCGTTTATTGCTAGTTTTCATGTGTTATTTTCAAATGTTCGAGATTTTTGAGTGTTATGGTGACGTTTTATTCTCGACAAATCAAGTTGGTACTTTACTGTTACATTCATGATATGACATAACCGAGGTACCAACCTCTAAATAGTTGTGAAAACAAAATAACTGTTTTGCTTTTAATGTCTAGACAGTAAAAAAAGTTTTTAGCGTCTGCCAGTAGTTCAATAATATGACGTTTTATTGTCGCTTGAAGAAAAAATATTATATGTAAATTTGCACCTAAGTTTGTCCAACTAAAATAAAAAAAAACTTTGAAGTGTACTTAAGAATATATTGAACCAATAAAAAAAGCGTTTTTTGGTACCGTCCATACATTGAGGGTACAGACAAAGAAATGTGACAAAAGGAAAACACCAAAAACTGCACCAAAAAAACTTTACTCGGACACGTGTTTTAATAGCTAAGCTATCATCATCAACAAACCGATACTTAAATTAAAAAACAATAGGAAACTTATATACCGTGTGTCCCAGGGAGAACGCAACATAGGATTTTTATTAAGGCAAAGTATAGAACGGATCTACTTGTGCTATGATATTTTTCACCGTCGCGATACGACGTGCGTTGTAAGTGTCAGTTGAAGTAAGAAAGAGAGAGCGAGCGGTTTGTGTGTGTGACAATTGTCATGTCTACCACAACTGTAATATTCCTTTTGACATTTCTCAACCTAAAAATTTATTATTTTGCTTTTTGCGAAAATTCTAATTGTTTAGTCGCTTTGATGTGATCGTTTTCTAAAGTAAGTACAACTAATTCTTTTACATTAATTACGCATAATTGTTTTCGTAAATTAATTTTAGGTCATACACAAAAAATAGATTATAAAGAATATTAAGCTGATTTAAGATGCAGTTATAACAATGTGATTAAAAGTGCCTTGGAAAGTATAATTATGTAAACGGATTCAGGTTTCATTTTTCACGATATAAGACCGATACTTGTGTAAAACACGATGAAGAAAGAACCAGGAGACGACAGTTTCATAGGCAAAGAATATTATTATTTTAGTACCTACCTAAAAAGTGATTTAACTTGGAATATTAGTTGCAGGAGGCGTACAAGCTAAATGTAGGTAAACAAAAATGTTGTGATTTGATTTGATTCCTTAATTAGGCAGTTCCGTAGTTAGGCCTCTCATTTCATTAGGCTGTTGTTGTCAACAGGATGTTGACGCAGGCATTCTATTTAATTACTTGTTTTTGTTTTTGAAGACGCAATGAAAAATACGGTCTCTCACCTCATTAGGCTGTTGTTGTTGTTGTTGATTTCCATCATGGCGGATGTTTCGGCGACCGGTTTGAATTTCCAACAAGGCGTCCCATCATGGCAGATGTTTCTGCGGTCGATTTGAATTTCCATCATGGCGTATTAATGTTTTTTTTTTATGTATTTAAAAAAACTTGGTTGAGATTCAAACTTGCAACCATTGTATTACCGAGCCAGGGCTTTAACCACTAGGCTACGGCGACAATTGAGAAATGAAATGTGAAGTTTGTATATAACTGTAAAGGTTCGTTAAGATGAATGAATGATTCAATTACTGAATGATACTGTAAAATGTATGATGATTAAGATGCATAAATGATTGAATGATATTGTAAAATGTAGGATGATTAAGATGAGAAGAACTGTTAATAAACAAGATGAAAAAGGATAAAAAACATATATTTATAACTCTTTTGCATTATAAACTAGTTCACAAACAAAAATAGCAATCACGTAGCGCCATTTTGTATGACGTATGATTAAACATTTAATAAACAAGATGAAAAAGGATAAAAACATGTATATTTTTCACATTTTATATTTAAAAATATATTACTTTATAACCTAGTTCACAAACACGAAAAACAATTACCTAAAGCGATTCAATATGGGTACCAAACCAAAATTTTTTATGAATTACATTAACCACGTATTTAACAAGTAGTTTTAAATTTACCCTTGATTTAAAAAAAAAACTTTAACATACCGAGGTTTGATCCGTTATCGTTTTAATACACCATCTTTTGTAAACAGATGACACCATTTTGACATGGTGACTTATGATTTAAAAAACATACCGGTTCAACATGGTACCGAAGCAACATTTTTCTTTATTAATTACGTTAACCACGTCTTTAACGAGCAGTTTTGAATTTACACTTGATTAAAAGAAATTGAACATACTGAGGTTTGATATGTTAACGTTTTTACACCACCACGTATTTAACATATAGGAAACAAATATTATTTCTCTCTGTACATACTGAAGTTCGAACCATTACCGATTTAATACACCATCTTTTGTAAACAGATGACACCATTTTGACATGGTAACGTATGATTTTAAAACATACCTGTTCAACAAGTTACTTACATTAACCACGTATTTAACAAGTAGTTTTAAATTTACACTAAGTTTTGATTAAAAGAAATTGAACATACTGAGGTTTGATCTGTTAACATTTTTACACCACCACCACTTAATTAAAAAAAAACTTGAACATACTGAGGTTCGATCTGTTAACGTTTTACACCACCAAATCTTTAGCAAGTAGTTTTAAATTTACACTTGATTAAAAAACTTGAACGTATCAGGGTTCGAACCATTAACGTTTTAATACACTATTAAGGTGACGTATGTGTTAAGGAAAATAATAAAAACAACAAAGAGGTTAAAATTTATTTGCATCTCTGTTACACAACACATTTACAAGTACCAACAACATACGTTTTTAATTGGAAGAATAAACAAAGCAGGAAACAAATTTTATTTCTCTCTCTGATTTACACACAATATAAAATTATTTTACAAAAATATGAAACGTTACAGCTGCCACAGAATCTTCAAAGTTTCATCTATGGATGGCATACCTCATCTATCATTCGTTTACCAGCTCGAGAATCATCTACGTACTACGATGTCACCAAAAATTCTCTTTCTGCAACTATTATTCAAACGTAGAGTTTTCTTATATTGACGATCAGTTATTCTTCTCCTGCATCTGTAATTTAAAATAAAAAATTAACCACAAACATTTTAAAAAGTATTAACATGAATCAATTTAACAACAAAATTTAATACTCAAAAAGTTGAGAAATATTCAATAAAAATACGTGAATTGAAAACAATTCATTTTTAAAAGATTAAAATTAATAATAATACTCACCCCTTTCGATTTTCGATAGACATACCAATTTTAATTATGTGGAAAGATCTACATTTAAAACAATATTTCAAACTGTTTATATAGGTATACAAACCCACTAACGGATTTGTTTACGGAATATCTCTATTGTGTGAAAGTTAAAAACAACTTTTCCGTCACTCAATTAAGACGATTGTTAAAAAAAAACAAAAATGCATCATTCAAAATACGTAATATGTTTACATGTAATCAACGGATTTGCACAAAATTAATACACTGCTTTACAAGATAATCAATTATAAACTTTATTTTTAAAAATGTTTACAAAAATTTATTTGATATGCAAAAGTATGTTTTAAATGATGGCCTAACAAACAAATTTTTAACTATTAACAAACGTGTTTGATTTTTAAATGAAACTACTAATTCTTTTTTAAAGATTAAAAATTCATCTTTTCATCTCACAAATACAGATGAAATTAAAAATAAGTTTTCGTAAAATAAAATAAATAAAATAAAATCTTTATTATGTTGTTATTTGTGTGATACAGAATAGAATTAGTTAATAGAACTAGTTTAAACAAAATTTTAAATTCTTGTATGCTATAAAAACAATTCATCTGCAAGTTCTTCTTGATTCTTTTGGAAAATGTTTTATCTGTTTCATTTTTTATTGAATCTGGTAACTGATTGAACAAAGTTAAACTGGAGTGTTCTACCGATAATAAAGTATTTTCTGCAAGAAGCAGTTTGTTTAAGACCAAAAATTTTTCTTATTATTCTTTTGACAAATTAAAACTTTATTCACATTTCTAGCGTTGGCTCAAATTAGTATACAGTAATTCAGAACAGAATTTACTAGACCATTATATGTGCACACGAGATTGGATATATGAAACTTGTCTTTTAAGTTACAAATAACATAATAAGAAGAGTTTAATTTATTATAGATGTAGGTAATGTGAGGTTCGAATGATAAAGGTTTGTCTACCAAAACACCTAAGACCTTTATACTCTCTGAAATTGTTAATGGAATGTTTTCTAAGGTAACTTGAAATTGTGATGATTGTACGTTACATCTATTAAAAAAAACTCGGTGTGTCTATATTCAAAATTATTAATCCAACCTTGGATATACTCTATAACTTTATAATTATATCTAGATTATTTTTAAAAAGTTTATAATAATAATCTGTGTCAGTTATTCATCAAGTAAACTATTGCAAACCGTATTTTTTAATTATACAATTTGCATGTCTTTAAATGTATTAATAAGTTTTGGGTAGGACCATGGTTTTTAAATTTAAAGATATGGACACCATCCAAAACCCGACCATATGGCTAGAGCTAATTTTATTTAACAAATTTAATTTCAAATGTTTTTACGTTTTCGTTTTTTAATAAAATTAGATAAAATAATAGGTAAGTTTAAACAAACACGCTGGAAAGTGTTTATTTATTGTTGACGTCATGGTAATTACAATTAATATATAATATTGTAATAACTTATTTTTCCGTCGACCTCATTATAAAATTGAGTTTTACGTACCCCCTGAATAATCATAAAGTAACACTTTTTTAAATGTAATACTTTTCGTCCGCAAACATTTGTCAATGTCAATTATTATTTTATGTCAAATTAAATGAAGTCGAAGTAACCAGTATGAAAACCCATTTTTAAGAAAGGATGAATTTAGTGACTACATGGGATATTACAGTACTTTAGGTACATACTGAAACATTTTAGATACTGCAGAATATTGTTTGTTTACTTCCATTTATAACCTCAATTTCTCAATCCCACACAACTTTGAAAAAAACAATTTGTTGTTCAAATTACAAGTAAATGATTTTAAGTGCTTTGAAATAATATTAATAAATTGTTTATAGTTTCTACAATGTGCGAAGCATATAGAAGAGCCTGGTTGTAATCTCACAATACTCGATACATTGTTTTCAATATGTAACACTTTAACTTCTTTAAAGTTATTCATTTATAAGGTAAGACAGAATTCATACGACTTGAGATTGCTTTAGACAATTTTATTAGGTAACATTTTGATACAGAAGCGGAGTTCCGATACAAAATTTTCACGATCATAAAATACAAAAACTTACAGTAGAAGTGAGTTAATTATGGGTACCTTTCTATTACTGTATTTGATTGATGTAAATAAGTAATAATGCTAATGGAAAACACAAGAACAGTAATTACTTGTGAAAAATCATTTGTATATTGATTCTGTCGCAGGAAAAAACAAAAATAGAATCATATAAGCCATCAACATTACTGGGTTCAAGATTTATTCGTACCCAAAAACAAGGTGAATTTCACAGTTTTCAATAAGCTGAAAGAAGATTATTACATTTTTGAAACATTTTCGGAGTGAATCAAAAAACTACGTTTGCATACTTTCTTACGGTCAGGCAATATTTTTATTGAATATAAAATGATTATAAGTCTGACCACGGTACAAACTCAGTCTTATAACTATTATATGTCCAATTAGTAAGAATCGACTTTAATGTGTTTAATAGGAAAAACTTCATTACATCTTTGATCATAAACAATTAAAGAAATGCATTAATTTTGAGGGTAGGCTTCCAACTATAACTACATTTTTAAATATACTTCAAAATAACACTACCTAAATTTAATTTTTAATATTTTAATAAATTATAAAAAGTACATGTTTTACCTATTACCTATCATAATCAAGTGCTCTTATAAAAATTATGTGATTGTTGTAAACAAATGCTTTATCGGTACAATATTCGAACGCGGAAAGCTTTTATTTCCTTTAATAAATTTTGACACAAATGTTACAATACTGAACGGTGAAGTGAACATTAGGTACAGTAAAATCAGAACAAACGTAAAATTTTTGTTTAAAATTACTAAACATTTTGTTTTCAGTAAACGGTAATAAATAGAAAATTAATTAATTTAAGGTCAACGGAAAAAATTAACATGTACCTCGGAAAAAAAGTGCTTTTTAATAACCTCGCCTGTTTGCTTGCCTCGGCTAACGCCTCGGCCAGCAAATTCAGTCTCGTACATAAAAGTGCACTTTTTGTCCTTGTTACATAAATAACTATTTATGAAAAAAAAACAAAATCGAATAATTAATTAAGTGTACAGAATAAGATGAACTACTTATACCGTAAATATTAACTCAAATCTGTGTTTAAAATATATGTTCGACGAAATTTATCGCATTAACTAGACATAGAAATTTATTTGGTGTACAAAAGTTTGTTTTAAATGAGGTCTTAAAAAATTACTTAATTAGTCTTAACAAGATAAAAAACTTTGTTTCAAAAGTGGTAAATATTGATGTGTGTAATTAACTGATCAATAATTTATTAGGGTTTCCTGATCAATAATTTATTAGGGTTTCAAATTTTTATAGAAAAGACGTTTGAACCTACTCTATAGTAGTTACATTCAAATTTTTCTAATGCGTATAAAATGATTAACATTTTTCAAATATCTTAATAGTTTCAAAAAAGAAGATGCGGCAGTGTTGTAGAAATTAACTAACAATAGTGTTAAATACACATTTTTAATATACACCTTCAAGATTAAAATCCAAAAAAAAATCAAATATCAAAAACTTAATTCAATTACGTTTTAAAGATTAAAAAATTCATTTCTTCATTTCATCTAATAGATGACAAGAACATGTAAAATATGATTTATAACATACATCTTTTAACACCTGCAAACAACTTAAACAAGTCTTAAAATAAAAAAAAAAATAACTTCTTAAATATTATTTTCTCAAACATTGTTAATGGAATTTGAACCAAGTTGGTAACTTTATATTATTTATATTTAGTTAACTGACCATCAAAATTCTGTATTCCTTCTGTACTATACCTTACAAAAATCTTCGCAACAGCATTATTGAAATCCCAACTCAATAATAAGTTGTAGGTTTCTATAACTTCTAAATGATTAACTGTGTCATCCATTATTTTATTTATCTAATAAGTACTTCCTACAGCTTCTAATAAGATGTACAATAAAATTATTATTTCAGTTTCTTATTTATAATTTATTTAAATTATCGATGTTTTATCGACAATTCAAGTTTATTGACAACTTAAGTTATATTGCGAATATTATTTAAAAACAACACTAAATCAAATTTTTTTTTTTAACATGAGTTCAACATGTTGTAGAGACTGTATTTTTTTTATATTTTTACAATGTTTGTGTTCCTGTAGTATCGTTTTAATTTTCTCAACGTTTTAGTTTTATTCAGAATAATTTTTAGTTCAGTATTAAAGATTTCCAAGTTTTTAGAAACTATTTTATTTCTTATCCAATTTTTTAATTATTTTAGATGTGGAAAAATTATACTTTAAGAAGTATATCATTAGATTGGGTTAACAAAATCTAATATATTTGAAAATATTTTCTAGGTAAAAAATATTTATAGATAAGTTTTGTAACGTTACAGGGATACACTTCAATATCTTTCTAACAATATAACTAATTTCACAAATTGTATTTAGATCTGATAATTAATAATTCAGAACTTATTTTTTTGTTTTCAATTTTATTTTATGGTTACTTTCAACAATATATCGTATTATCTTCAAACTCTATAAGATACATATTTAATCTTTACTTAACAATTACTTCCAATCCTTTTTAGATTATATGTTCTTCTACTTACATCCATAATGATCAGATGTTAAGGTAATTAAAACAAAATGTACTTTAAAATATGTTTTTATTTATTTTCTACCAAATATAAATCCTTTTTATTTACAATTTGATTATTAATAAATTGAGGTGTATATGGTTGGCAGGGGTTTTCATCGTCCCAGAATTCATTACTCACTGGAGGAGACCCATTCCACTGTTCTTGAATAAGGGGTTGCTGTATGTTTTTAATTGGAAGAATAAAGAAAGCAGGAAACCTCCGTATGTTCAATTTCTTTAATCAAGTGTAAATTCAAAACTGCTTGTTAAAGACGTAGTTAACGTAATTAATATAGAAAAATGTTGCTTCGGTAACCATTTTGAACCGGTATGTTTCTTAAATCATAAGTCACCATGTCAAAATGGTGTCATCTGTTTACAAAAGATTGTGTATTAAAACGATAACGGATCAAACCTGGGTATGTTAAAGTTTTTTTTAAATCAAGGGTAAATTTAAAACTACTTGTTAAATACGTGGTTAATGTAATTCATAAAAAATGTTGGTTTGGTAGCCATATTGAGTCGATTTAGGTAATTGTTTTTCGTGTTTGTGAACTAGGTTATAAGGAAATATATTTTTAAATGTAAAATGTGAAAAATATACATGTTTTTACCCTTTTTCATCTTGTGTATTTAATGTTTAATCATACGTCATACAAAATGGCGCTACGTGATAACTATTTTTGTTTGTGAACTAGTTTGTAATGCAAAAGAGTAATAAATATATGTTTTTATTCTTTTTCATCTTGTTTATTAAATGTTTTATCCTTTTTCATTTTTTTAATTAACAGTTCTTCTCATCTTAATCATCCTACAATTTACAGTACCATTCAGTGATTCAATTATTTATTCATCTTAATCATACTTTACAGGTATATACAAACTTCACCTTTTATTTCTCAATTGTCGCCGTAGCCAAGTGGTTAAAGCCTTGGCTCTGTAATGCAATGGTTGCAAGTTCGAATCTCAACCAAGTTTTTTTAAATACATAAAAAAAATTTTAAGACGCCATGATGGAAATTCAAATAGACCGCAGAAACATCCGCCATGATGGGACGCCATGTTGGAAATTCAAACCGGTCGCCGAAACATCCGCCATGATGGAAATCAACAACAACAACAGCCTAATGAGGTAAGAGGCCGTATTTTCCATTGACGTCTTCAAAAACACAAACAAGTAATTAAATAGAATGCCTGCGTCAACAGCCTGTTGACAACAACAGCCTAATGAGGTGAGGAATGATTAGTCTAATTAAGGAATTGCCTAATTATGCCCTCGGGGGTTGAAGCTGCCAGCAACTGCTTATATTAAATGCTCAAACTGTTGTCCATTTACTGCTAAGCAATGCCCTAATCGATTATAAAAATTGGGTTGCACATTAGCGATTACGTTTGCCGGAACATTAAAGCAAACTTCTACAATTCTGTTCTTTAATGACTCAACAGTGATGTAGGGTCGATCTGAATACACTTTAGAGGCAATGTATGACAATAAGGAAAAGTCATTAGAAGACAAATCTGGTGATCTCGGTGGCCAAGCAATTTCACCACCTCTTCCAATCCAAGTTCTGGGCAACGCATTATTTAAGAGGCCTTTTACCAGATTAGCACTATGAGCTGGACACCCATTGTTCTGATACCAAACAACAGTATCCTTTTCAGCAACTTTGTGCAATGCTGGTAGCACATGCTCAATTATTAGGTCACGGTACTTAACAGCAGTAAGTGTACCCTCAATAAAAAAAGGACATATTACAGTAGTGGAAAGTATTCCAGCCCAAACATTTACTGATTGGGGATATTGGGTGTGTGTTGGTATAAACAGATGAGGGTTTTCTGTGCTCCAAAAACGGTAATTTTGAATGTTTGGTGTTCTATTTAATGTAAAAGTGCATTCATCGGTAAAACACAGATTTTTAATAAAGTTATCGTCATTATTAGATTTTTCCATTAAAATTTCACAAAATTCTTCTCTTTTTCAGCATCCGTCTGAAAAGCTCTTGATGTTGAGAATAATGGTAGGACTTATACTTGTGTTTCTTTAGTATTCTATGTACACGACTTTTACTTAGACCGCAGTCAACACTTAGTTGTCGAACACTTATGATCGGATTATGCTAAACTGCTGCTAGTACATCAATCTCGTCGTTGTTGTTGTTAGGCCTGTCAAGCTGCACCAGCTTTGGCTGTTTGTAAACACTGCCAGTATTTTCAAGGGTTTGAAATACTCGCATGACTGTACTAGCACTTGGAATCGGTCGATCTTGAAAAAGTCCAGCAAATAATGCTGAACAGTTTCTATAGCTTTCACGACTGCATACCCATTTAACCATTTGAACTTTTTCAGCAGTTGTATACACACTCATTATTACAGAAAGTTATAAAAGTAGCGCTAATATTTCAAATTTAAATTGGTTGCTGCAACTTCAGAGCAATCAAAATGACACATACCGACGTCTCATTTTTTAAATACGACCACTTATCGAGTGATACTTTAAAATGAAGGGCTGACCAAGGCAGTTTCAAATATGCATGACAAATTTTTCAAAATAATTGAGTTAATTCTCCTGGTGTTCTCCTTCTATACACACGGTGGGGGTGTGCCTGACCTCAAGTTGTGATAGCTAGATTTTTTGGGCATGCCCCCGGGCTGAACGACGTCTAATAAAACAACACTTTTTCCCGTTCATGTGCGTGGGGCTTGGGGGAGCGCCTGTTTTTTAAATACGATCACTTATCGAATGATACCTTAAAATGACGGGCTGACCAAGACGGTTTCAAATATGCCTGACAAATTTTTTTCAAAAAAATTGAGTTAATTCTCTTGGTGTTTTCCTTCTATACACACCGTGGGGGTGTGCCTGACCTCAAGTTGTGATAGCTAGATTTCTTGGGCATGCCTCCGGGCTAAACAACGTCTAATAAAAAACACTTTTCCCCACTCATGTGGGTGGGGTCTGGGGGGCACCTGTTTTATAAATACGACCAGCTATCGAGTAATATCTTAAAATGACGGGCTGACCAATACGGTTTCAAATATGCATGACAAAACTTTTTTAAAAATTCTTTTCAAGTAAATTGCATCTCTTCAGGAAAAATTTGCAATTTGTATTAATTAATTGTGTCATACTTTCTATATGCTATATGGGTTCTCAATCAAGTCGTCCGCCGGTCTGTAGATCGGCTTTTAGTCTAGTGGTGCTTCAATTCGCTCTTTTTCAGACAAATATCGCACCATTATTTACTTAATTACGTAAGAAACGACACAATAAAAATAGACAAACAAGCTGAAGAAAAACTGTCATAATTTTAACGGCCCTTGTTAAATGGCTACTTGATTTTTTTTATTAAAACTTGGAATTCTTGAATGTTATTAGAATTTCT
This sequence comes from Abscondita cerata, assembly GCA_030710515.1. Lineage (NCBI taxonomy): Eukaryota > Metazoa > Arthropoda > Insecta > Coleoptera > Lampyridae > Abscondita > Abscondita cerata. The sequence continues at coordinate 266,762 of JALBCR010001470.1, read as the reverse complement.
TTCAAATTCAACATAAAAAATAAGTGTTCCATTTAAAAAAAAAATAATCTCTTACGTCATATCTCAAGAAGAAAAGACGATCCTTAAGTGACAATTACATATGTCTCATTTATTATAAAAATTGACGTGGCCCAGGATTTTTCTTCAATAACGTTTAACAAAAAAATTATTTCAATAGTTCCAGACTTTACACACACTATAAGATCAGTGAAACAAGTAAAAAAGCAATTGCAAGGCATTTTACTTATTTATTTATTTACATTTATTGTTGTTAGTAATGTTAATATAACATTTTACAAACGTCAAAGTGGTTTAATGGAATAAAATAACAACAAATTTGCATAAGTAACAAGTACAATAAAAGCAGAATTTGTCAACAGAGAATTAAATGTTTAATTCAGATGTCAGAAATTCTTGGCAATTGTAGAAAGCGTTGTTCAACAAAAAGGATTTAACTCTCTTTTTAAATTGCCTAATCACTAACGATCTAGTTTCAAGAGTTAGCTTATTATACAATTTTGTAGCTAACAAATCTGAGCATTTTTGAGACCACGTTAGTCTATAATAGTTTGAACGTATATCTTTTTTCTGCCTACTATTATAAGGGTGAATGTCAGTCTGTAATTTGTAAGTTTCTATATTATTATAGATTGTTATCAACGCGTTCATTATGTAGATGCAAGGTAATGTAAGGATACAAAGATTCCCAAAAGCATTTGGACAATCCATCCTGTAGTCCAAATTTGCTAGGATACGAATTGCTCTTCTCATTTGAAAACTGAGTGCCCGGATAACAAATAATGAAGTATTACAAGGAATTGAAAAACAAAGACAAATTTTGAAAACGAAGGCAAAAATAATCAAGGCACATATTCAGACACTACCAGAGCAGATTAAAATGAACAAGGCAACTTCGTAAGAAGATCGACGACTGAAGATATAAAAAAAATTAAAACACACTTACAAAAATATGTCAATGCTGTTTTTCATTTATTAAAAGCAGCTGTTAGATTTTCACGGTTGAGAAAACTCAGGTTTCTAGTAGAGGAGACGTTTTGCACCTTAAAGTGGGTGCTTCGTCCAAGCCAATGACCAGATTACACTGGCGTGGAAGAAGTACCCACTTTAGGTACAAACGTCGCTTCTACTAAAACCCTGAGTTTTCTTTCGGAACATTTAAACTTCCAAAAGGGTCCAGGCTCCCTTGATACGTTCCTAAAAAAATCTTTAGTATTATACTAGACGGAAGGATAACCATTTACCCCGTAGTTTATTAAGTAGTCATAGCTTAGTAGTCATACAATAGAATATTAAAGAACATTAAAATAGGTATCTTTTAGTATGTATATGCCCTATATCTAAATTGAATAGTTTTCGACATATTCGAAAAAAACTGATTTTTTTTTAATTTATGCTCAAGTTTTTGTAACATACCTTTTTGCAAATTTATTATGAAAATAAACGCTGTCTAAACGAAACCGTTTTAATTCAGTTTTAGCAACTATAACAAGAATAACAAGATAACAGCTAAACTAAAACTAAATAAAATATTAAAGCAAATTCTCAACATGTCTTCCATTCTGCATAATACATGTAGTATAAACCGTCTCAATATGTTCAATAGCGTTTGACACAAAATTTGTTTTATTTAATTGATTTACAGCTTCAACAATACACGCACGTAAATCTGCTACTAGTAGGTCTTCGTTTATACACCATTTCTTTACTCGTACCCCACAAAAAGAAATCAAGAAGTGTAAGATCTGGACTTCGTGCTGGCCACTCTCCATTTTGTCCAATCTAAAGATAAAAATTTTTATTCAAATATTGCGTAATCTGATTTCCTCTGTGGTACGGTGCACCATCCTGTTGTCAAATTAATTGCTGTCGGTCACAGGGCGGTATTTCATTTTCAATTATGGGCTGTATTTGATTTCTTAATAAATTTAAATAGTTAATTGCATTTAGGTTTTCATTAACTTTCATTTACTTCTAAAACTCGTTTTTTATTAACATCGCTCCAATAAAGGGTGTTGTTTCTGTTGAATATAGGTGCCGTAGTTTGAAAAATGGCTTCGTCAGTCCAAATAATATTGGAAAATGCATTTTGACCAAAATGCATATCCATTAACCTACTGCAATAGTCGAGACGTGCTTCATAGTCCCTCTCTTCAAAAAAATTGACAGGCATAGACTTGAAATGTTTACGTTTGTTTAGTTTTAAGCAGCTTCTAATGCTACATCTTTTTTTTTCTAATTCTAAAGCAGCTTGTCGCGTAGAGGTTTCCGGTGTTTCTTCAAAATGTAACAGAATTTCCAATTGTTTTTCTTCTGTTAGCACGTGTCTGGGTCTACGTTTTGTCGTATCTAGAACACTACCATCCTCTTTAAATTTTTTATAAATTTTTCCAAAATGTTTCTTTCTGAAACGGTCTTAGAAGAAATTTCCTTCAGTAATCCTTTAACGCCAAATCCGGGCTTTTTGCATTGGATAGAAAACATTCTAGCATGTCAATTTTTCCTTCTTTTGAAAACATTTTTTCACCAATTAAAACTAATAACACAGTTTATGCAAACACTAAATTATGGGTTAAACAAAAAAATAAGTAATAAATTTAACTGTCAAATTATCAAAACTGTCAAAATATTAAACAATCATGTGTTGTTTATTTACAGCCTACTTAGTTTTTATCTTACCTCGGTCAATTTTATTTTTTTATTTATAGAATCCGTTGTAATATATTTTATTTAGTTTAGGCTTATTTTTATTATTTAGGTACCGAAATTATTTTTAAAACTGAATTAAAACTATTTCGTTTCGACAGCGTTTATTTTCATAAGAAATTTGCAAAAAGGTATGTTACAAAAAATTGAGCACAAATTTAATAAAAAATCAGTTTTTTTCGAATATGTCAAAAACTATTCAATTTAGATATAGGGCATATATATATATACCAAAAGATACCTACTTTGATGCTCTTTAATATAAAAATACAGGGTGTCCTATTAGAAACAGTTGGGTTTTTGCTGATAGAAAGTTTTTATAAATATCACAACTTTTGGGACGCCTTGTATCGAAATAGGTTTTAGTCATTAAGTTAGTCGTTAGCTACAGGTCGTGCCAACATACAGTTAAACTTTCAATTTATTTGAGTAAAAAATGGCTGCTTAAACGAGTTTTTGCCAAACGTCTGTTTTCTAAAAACAATTATAAATTCTCGATTTAAGGCTAAACTACTCAATATTCGAATAGGGACTTCTTATGAAAATTACCTTTATTTTGAACGTAGAATCCAAAAATGTCAAAATATATATTGTGTCTCAGTTGAAATTTTGAAGTTGATGTCGGTGCAGCACTTTTGGCTGACCCAGTATATACTTTTTTTTATAAAAAAAAAGTTCGTGGAAGACGAAACAATTTTGTATTTAAAATTTTTTGTAGGGGCAAGAGTTTATGAGAAAAGGTACTGGCTCCTAATAAAACGCCCACCCTGTACATTAGATATGATATCAAGTAAGATTGAAATATAGCATTTTCCAATAAAATCAAGTAACAAGAGTTTTTAAAACTTTGACGCCCAAGTTTACCTGCCAGCGCAGTGTAATTGGGATTTTTTCAACACGTAAAGAAAGATAAGCAGAGACACAAATACTTTTACTTTCCTACAAATTAGGAACATAATTTTTTAGATGTCTGAACACATTTGGTGGCCATCGCACAATAATTTTTATTTTCCAAACAAGTGGAGAAAATGAGAAGGAGCACAAATCTTTTGTTTTTCAACAAATTGGGAACACTATTTTTAAGGCTACTGTCAACATTTGTTACTCTAAATGGGACTTGCATGCAATGTTTGAGTGTTGAATTTTTGACTTATTTGATTAGAAAGGAGCACAAAAAATTGCGAATCTATTATTTTCAGAATGTTCGTCTTTGCTGACTCGTTATCCTCGTCCCGCTATTTTGCATTTCGTCAGTGGTTACATAAATAACTGTTACGTAATTCAGTTTCAAAAGATTTAAATTGAAAAATAAAAGAAAATTGGAGGCACAGAATTGTATTTTTGTCAAATCAAGTTTTCTCAAAAATTCGACTCAGGATTGTGAAATCCAGTATGTTTTAACTGTACCCTAGTGTATAACACTGTGAAGTCTATTTTTATCCAAAGCAAATTTTCCAAATTGTTGAGTATGACATTTCGATTTCCATTTGTCTCTACCATCTCTTCATAATGTAAACATCATAGCATTACTTTTTAAATATTCATTACTTGTAATACAATTATTATAACTAAAACTAATCTAATATAAATATAAACTTAAGATCAATCACTAACTTTTTGCTTTTGTTTCCACTCTGATGAAAAAATCAAATTACAAAATCCTATTTTTGAAATAAAGTTTTCGAATCGTTATGAAGATTAATTCTAACAAGTTGTTTTATTAACCGTTCACTATCTCCTTTGTTTATTTACTGTTAATACGAGGTGTGTCGGTAAAATAACTTTCTTACATTTTTTTCTAAGGTACTAAATAATAATAATAATAATAATAATAATAATAATAATAATAATAATAATAATAATAATAATAAATGTATTTGCCCAACAGTACCTAAAAGTACCAATTACAGGACAACAATATATATTAATACTAGAAATGTATACTTATTTAGATCAGATTGTATAACAATAATAGAATAATATAATATATAATAATATAATAACAAATATAATAAAATTTTTAGATAATAAAAAAATCAAAATACACGCACTCATCTTATAAGCAAACCCAATCATTGAGCAGTACCTTATATGCTGAAAAATTAACATTAAAAATATCACATTTGTCGTACACTATTGAGTTGTATAACCTCATAATTCTTTCGATAGGAGCTCGCATTAACATATTCGATTTAGTGTGATTGCTATAAAACATTAATAGATTGCGAGACTCTGCTCTTGGAATTCTAAAGTTAATTTTTGACAAAAGATACATACTATCTATTTGGTTATGTAATAACTTGTATAAAAATATTAAGTCCGTTCTAATACGCCGTGATTGTAGTGAGTTCATTTCATATGTAGTATATAGTTCGTGGTTTGTAACGTTATGATTAGGGTATGTAAGATTATATTTAAACCATAGGTATTTTGTAAATCGTCTTTGTACTGACTCAATAGAACGAGAATGACAGTCATAGATTGGGTTCCAAACTACTACACAATATTCTAACTTAGACCTAATTAAGCTATAATAAAGAGTTTTAAGACATTCTAGATTAAAGAACGATTTTGTGTTTCGAATTATGAAACCTAATTTCTTTCTACAAGACAATACCGTATCATGGATGTGTTTATTGAAGTTCAATTGCGGATCGAAGGTAACCCCAGATCATTCACTAGTTCAACTCTCTGTAATGGTTTATTGCTTACGTTATAATCGTACAATGTAATGTTATATTTACGTGTAAAACTCATTACTTTACATTTAGATATGTTTAAATTTAATTTATTTTGTTTGCACCACGCATATAGCTTATTTAATTGCTCTTGAAGGTTACAACAATCATTTAAATCTCTGATCTTGTAAAATATTTTAAGATCATCTGCAAAAAGTAATTTGTGACAATTAATGTTCGTTGTTATATCATTTATAAATATTAAGAACAATAACGGTCCTAAATTTGAACCCTGGGGAACGCCCGATAGAACTTTGAACGGTTCAGATGCATGTCCGTTATAGAACACGTATTGTTCTCTTCCTGACAGGTAAGAATTAAAAAACTTTAATGTGTCTGTTGTACACCCCACCGAATTTAATTTTTGTAAAAGTAATTTGTGGTCGATTCTGTCAAAGGCCTTTGAAAAATCGGTGTATATGACATCCAATTGCCCTTTATGATCTAAAGTTTTCGATACAATTTGCGTAAACTGAGCTAAGTTAGATGCAGTTGAGCGGCCTTTTATGAACCCATGTTGCTCATTGATTATAACATGTTTTAATTGGGCATAGAGATCGTTATACACCAACATTTCCAAAGCCTTGGCAAAATTCGACAGAATAGAAATACCTCGATAGTTGCAAATGTCGGTTTTGTTTCCTGATTTGAATATTGGACAAACTTTTGCTTGCTTCCAGCAATTCGGAAATGTACACGATTTAATACATAGATTAAAAATGATTGTTAAAGGTGCAGCAAAATGATAGCACAATCATTCACTAGAAAGCTTGGTATTTTGTCGTGGCCTGCAGTGTTCTTGTTTCTCAACTTTTTTAACACCTTCACAACATTGCTTTCAGAAAATGGTTTGAGCGATAATGTAAGAGAATTACTAGCGTTCTCAATTAATGTGTTCGTGGTGGAGTGTTTAATGTAGACTTCACTAAAGTATTCTGCAAACAGGTCGACAATTTGTTGTGGTTTATCTGTAGTGGTGTTGTTATAAGTCATTATGTTCGGAAGTCTAGAGGAATCTTTTTTTTCTTTAATAAATGTCCAAAAATTGTTTGGATTATTTTTTAAAGTATTTTGAACATGCTCTATATAATTAATGTACGCAAATTTAATTTCATGTTTAATTTGAGACCGAATTATTTTGTATTCATTATGGTAGTGATCATGTTTTGTTTTCTTAAATAATTTACGTAACTTGTCCCTCAATTTAATTTTTGCTTTTATGGTAGGGGTGAACCATTTAGGAAAATGGTAAGTGTTTTTTAGGCTCTTGTAAAGTGGTACATGATTATCGAGGGTGTTGTATAATATTGAGTAGAATTTTTTACAGGCATCATTAGGATCTGAGAACAGGTTTAAAACACTCCAATCGGTACCGAGGAGAGAATCATAAAGAGTTACGAAATTCGCTTTTTAAAATTATAGTTCCTGAAAACAGTATTGATTGGAAAATGTTCAACCCTATCTATATCTAATTCGATGTCAATAGTTAAGGCTGGATGATGTGCATCTTCTCTGACAAAGGGCATACCGTCTTTAGAAACTAAACATTTGATTTCACGCATGAAAATAAGATCTAATAATCGACCATTAATATTATTAACACTGTTACATTGGGTTAGATTTAATAATTCAATAAATGAAACTAATGCGGTCTTTTTCGTTGAGTTATAGTTAATTACAAAGTTAGGAATATTGAAGTCTCCAAGAATTAGTATATGTTGATTATCACAGATGAATTCTTCGAAGGTATTTAGAAATAATTCATAATCTATAGAACAAACATTAGGCGGAATATATAGAACGTAAATGTATATAGAAAACCGTTGTTAATTTTACACTTGCAACCCACTATATCTATTGCTGGAACAGTGTCTCTTACCACAGATACATCTACAGGTACGGTATGTAGGTAGTTTCTAATTGCTAGAAGCACCCCCCCTCCTCTTGAAACATGAAGAGCAGCATAGTCCCTATCGCAACGAAATATGGTGTAGTTGGATTGAAGTAGTTCACCATTGATAATGTCACTAGAAAACCATGTTTCAGTGATGGCAATAATTTCAAATTCCTGTTGTTGAGCAGCTAAGTTGAATGATTCTAATTTACTTCTGAGTCCTCTGACGTTCTGATAGTAAGCACGAAAAGTTTTTAGTTTACTGTTGGGCGTTGTTAGTTTAAATTATTTTGTATAGTTAACGATCTTGCTGTCACTACTGTTGGCAAGCCTTTAATGTATTTTATACGAAGATTACACTCGTTGTTACCTTGTGATCGCAAAAGTTGAGCTTTGGCTTTCTTATATAGTTCTAACTGCTTTCTGGTCCGGTCAAAAGAAAATTTAATACTTTCGTAATTCTCAATTTTATTAATATTTTTTACATTTTTGATAATTTTGTGAACGTCGGTTTCGCACGAGAGGGTTACTTTTAATGGGCGAATTTGTTGAGAATCAGTTATTTTAACTCCTAGTCTTTGGCAGTACTTCGATGCCGGAACATCAAATCTTGTTAGTAGATCGTTAGCAATAGTTAAATCGGTTTGCGTTTGTTCATCACTAGTGGCTGCATTGTTTTCGCGAACGCCGTAAATAACCAAGTTTTTTTTTCGTTTTTCTCTTTGTTGAATTTCTTGAATGAGTTCTTCTACATTTTCGCTTGATTCCTTTTCGAGCTTGAGAACTTTTTCTTGCAAAATTTTAATATCGTCTCCTGATTGATTATTTTGAGTTTCTAATTGTGTCGTTCTTAGTTCTAGTTTGCTTACCGCATTCAATACGGACTGTATAGATTTTTCAAGAGACATTTCAATTTTTAACACAAAATTATCTAGTTTTTTTGACAGAGCGTTCTCCAGTAATTTTTCAATTTCTTTGTTATTGGAAAAAACGCTCCAGTTTTGGTCTTCATCAGTTGGAGTTGGAGTTGATGGCACATCATCTGATAGATGTTTAACACATATAACAGAATCTTTGGGATGATCAACTGTTTTAATCCCTTTGCGTACTTTGCACAACTTTTGTGCCATATTAGAGAACAACTTATGCATTTTATAACAGCATCCACCGCTGGTTTCTTGCACTTGTTGCATTCCATTACAATAAAATAATTATTAAAAATTGAATAACGTATTATTTGTTTATTTTGTTAAGAATATGCGATTTGCAATTTACGCACACATATATTTTGAAGGACCGAACGATAACTCGGTCTTGCTTATCAAAGCTATTGTGTTGCTTTAATATCACGCCATTCACTTAAATTATTGAAAAAACCAAATAACTGTCCGAAATTCTCGTAATTATAGTTACACGTTGCATATATAGTTCATGTAATTTATAGGAAATTACAAGTAATAATTATTTAATAGTAGTTATTCATTAATATGAAAGCACATTTGCACACGACACGACACACGTATACGTCTTGGGTATGAAATGAAATGAAATGCTTTATTAGGCCTTTATCGTACATCACTGGAAAGCTTGAAGCCTCCTCTTATTTTTCAACAAAATTGCCGCCTCTATCGATGCATTTTTGTAGGCGTACAATCCACTTTTGGTAACTTTCCTCGAAGAAATCGACCGCCAACCCGTTGAGGATTTTTTTCACTTCTTCTTTCACTTCGTCGTTTGTCTCGAATTTCATTCCGGTCAAGTGATCCTTTAGTTTCGGGAACAAATGATAATCACTAGAGGTTAAATCAGGACTATAGGGTGAGTGGCGAACCAAAGTCCAACCGAATTGGCCGATGAGGTCGCTGGTTTGCTTTAAGGTGTGCGGACGTGCATTATCGTGATGCAATCTTACACCTTTCGACAGTTTCCCCCTCCGGCAATTTTGAATGGCCCTTCGGAGTTAATAGTGGTCCCGGCATCAAGAAAGTCGATAAGCAAGTTGCCCTTTTGGTCCCAAAAACCGTCGCCATCACTTTTCCCGCGGATTGTGTTTGCTTGAACTTCTTCGCCCTAGGAGAAGTGGTGTAGAGCCATTGACAAGATTTTTCTTTTCATTCCGGGGTAAAGTGGTAGTACCACGTTTCATTGCCCGTAACAATCAAGTCCAAAAATTTCTCAGCGTTGTTGGCACATTCATGAAGGAACTCCCGGGAACAGTCAACGCGCTGCGTCTTGTGATCTGGTGTACGAGTAAGCATGTGAGGCACCCACCGGGCGCACACCTTGTTCTAGCCCAATTTTTTGGTCACCATTTTGAGGACGGAATCTGGGTATATATCTGGTACGCGTAAAGCAAGAGCCCGGACCGTGATCATTCGATCTTCCCTCCCGCTCCGCTGTTCATCGTGAAAGTCTGTTCGGCCATTGGTTAACTCCCTACACCAAAATCGCACTTTCTGGACACTCATACAGTTTTCTCTATAAATTTCACGCAACTGACGATGAATGTTCACAGGTTCCACCTTTTTTGCATTCAAAAAACCGATTACAGCGCGTAACTCGCACTTGGCGGCGAGAGAGACAACAGGAACCGTCGCTATGGTTGTCAGGCCGTCACTGAGCGTCACAGCGGCGCGCACAACGTATGGAATGGTAGTGGGGGACTGACCTACACGGCGGTGTTGCCGGATCGCGTCTAGCTACCCGCTTCCACAAGTTATCGCATGGGGAAAGTTCTTTTACCGACACGCCTCGTAGTACTTGGAGGGAAGAGGTGAAAGTTCGTTTCATCTCTATTTAGATTAAGATGTAATCGTCTAAAATTGGACTATATTCTTTATGGATAGTGAAGTTTTAAATCAACTTTTTATGTCATCTTTGTTTTTGTTTGCACCAACTTGAGTGATACTGCCAACTGGTGCAGACAAAATCCTAAATCTTAGTTACCTTTCATTTAAGTGTGTTATTTTCATCAGCACTCAAGACGTAAATTGATCGTACAAACCAGTGACAAAGTCTTTACTCAAAGAAACCAGCGCTTTGCAAATCGTTCCGATACTAACAAAAACGTATAAAAAAATATCGAAAGTGTGCCATAAAACATTTTCTCGACAAATAAAAAAATAGATCTAACAGCTTATAGAAAGGGCGTTACGAAATTTAAAAAAAAAACTGAAAAAAACGATACAATAGATATAACTGTTTTAACAACGGTTAAGACGAGTTCAAAAGTCTAGTTGTTCAAGATTGCCCCAGCGTTGAAACAATTAGTGTCAGTAATAATTTTATTTGTGAGAGGTTAAGATACACACACACACTCCACGATATTAATGCTTTGGAATCTTCTTGGATTTTTTATGGAGCTCCCAGATCGAGATTGAGTGATAAACTTAAGTTGTAAAGGTTCCTAGAAGGTGACCTTTTTATTTGGTTTGCCTGATGGAGGTGGTGTACAGGGTGATGAAGTTTCTTTTGGAAGGTCGTCACATGAATATGTGGTGAAGGTAGCGTTCAATCGGTGGATGGAAACTTCTTGGTTGCGTCCCTTTACGTGCACTATGAATGTAGCTTCAATACGTTGGATAACTTTGTGTGGTCTGTCGTAAAGCGGTGTTAAAAGAGTATAGACGGCATTGTTTTAAATGGATACATGTTTACATTTATCCAATTCTTTTCGAATAAATATGGTCCTTTTAGTTACGTGATTTGCGGTTGGTATTTGTTGCAAATTGCGCAGAATGTCTTTTAAATGGTTTACATATTCACTGTGTGGTGGGTTGCTATTTGTATTGTCAAAGAGTTCTTTAGGCAATCGTAGTGTTGTGACATAAACCAGTTAAGCAGGTGTTGCGGCAATGTCTTCCTGCGATAACCAATCAAGACATTTGGAAGTATGTCAACTCAATTGTTTAAGTTGTAGCATTTTTCGATCAATCCATTTTCTTCGGAATGATAAGCAGTAGTCCTCGCTTGTTTAATGCCTATTGTTTTGGACAATTCGTTGAATAAGATGGGTTCGAATTGCTTACCTCTGTCGGTGATTTTCTGAGAGATGCCAAATCTTGATATTCAACCACTAATTAAGGTTTTGGCTACAGTCTCAGCGGTGATCTCTTAAATTGAAATTACTTCTTACTAACGAGTGAATCTGCCCAAGCAGGTCAAACAGTAATTAAAATTGTTAGTTAGTAGGAGTGGTTTAATTAAGTCAATGTTGATGTGACTGAAGCGTTTGTCTAGAACCAGAAGTGCTAACAACATCGGTTTATTGTGTTTTGGAATTTTTGATTTTTGATAATCAATGCAATTTCGTGCCATTTTCTATGTGTGGCAGAGGATGGATAATAATAATAGATAACTTTATTTAGTTTTTAAAACTATATAAACAAACTAAGATATTAGAAGTATTACATATTATATAAAAATAAAAATTAATGTGATATACAATAATTTACAACACAAGATACATTTATACTCACAGAAACAATATATTTAAGCATACAGTTTTTTAATTCTAATTTAAAGGTTGTTATATTACAATTTTTAATTTTGTTTGGCAGCTCATTATACTTAACTAACGTTTTATAAAACAATAAATTTTGACCACTTGTTGAGTATTTAAAAGCCACTGCAAAATTGTTAGCGCCCTTGTACTATATGAATGAATTTCGGACCCTTTCTTCAATATGTTATCAAAATAATTTGGGAAAACTCCGCACTTTATTTTGTGTATGAAAATGAGGCTTGCATTTCACAATGGCTTCTAACATTAACCCAATCTAACGTAGCAAGCATAACTTCGATTTGTGTTCTTCTACCCTTATTTAGAATGATTCGCATGGCCCTATTCTGTAATATTTGTAACCAGTCATATTTTTTTGACCCTGCTAGATACAGTATGGTAGCACGAAAGTTAAAATGAGGTAATACAATTGCATTATAAATTAAAATTCTTGTTTTGATACTTAAGTAGCTACTACATCTGTAAAGAATTCCCAGTTTCTTAGAAATTTTTTTACATACATAGTCCACATAATCAACAAATTTAAGCTCATTATCGACTATTATCCCTAAATATTTAATCTTATTTACTATTTCTACAGTTTCATCTGCAATTTTAATTTTTATTTGTTTAACATTCATATCATTTATGATCCCTTTTTTCTCGATTACTAAGGCCTTGGTTTTGTTTACAATTAGTTTTAATTTGTTTACTGCCAACCAGATAGACAAGTTGCTTAGGTCTTTATTAATTTGTTGAACCATTTTATCAATATCCTTACCACTAATGTATAACACCATACCGTCAGCAAATAAATGAAATTTAATATATTTGAAAGCATACTGTACGTCATTCAGGTAGATGATAAATAGTAAAGGTCCTAAGATGCTTTCTTGAGGAACTCCATTTTCTATTACGATTTTATATGACGCCACTGTGTTACATTTTACTCGTTGTTTTCTGTTTGTCAAATAACTTTCAAACCATTTAAGTACCGATCCTTCAACTCCAGTACATTGTAACTTATTCAATAATCTTTTTCGGTCAATACAAATCTATCTGTAATTAATTTTATAGTAGATATGATGGTGGAGTGTGGCAAATTGTGGATGAAGTTTGTCGAAAAGGCTTTGAAATAAAGAGCCTTAGCTTTTCTGTTGATACGTCACAATAAACTGGCGTCCTTGAATGTGGGAAGCTGCACAGTTAAATCTTCAACGATAGTTGTTGTTACTTTCTAAATTCTTTTAAGTTCTTCGTCGAGTTTTTGTTCTTCAGCTAATAGTGAGTAGTCTATGATGTCGCGTGACGTATGTCTGTAGTGAATTGGCTAATGAAATCTACTTGGCGTAATTGACGGACTGAAGCCTGTTCTGGTTTTTTGTTGAACATGAAAATTGGTGATTTGTGGTCACTGTAAATTGTGAAATGCCGGCCTTCTAGTGATGTTTGAAAGTGTTTAACGGATTGATATGTACCGAGTAATTCTTGATCGTAGGTACTGTAGCGTTTCTAAGTTTTAGTAAATCGTTTGGAGTAGAATCAGAGGAGTTGAAGTATTTCGTTTCTGGAATTTCCTAATTCTTGCTTAGATTGTTTAAAAGCAGCAAATGCTTGAGTGTTTATTGGATTGTCGTGGTGCCGTTCTGCGCTGGGAATGCAACGTCTGTAAAAATTAATGAATGCAAGAAATCAGCGTAGTTTTTGACCTGTTTTTGGCTTAGGAAAATTGCAGATTGTTTCCACCTTTTTGGGAGCAAGACGAATTCCATCTTTGTTGATGACGTGGCCTAAAAAGTTGATTTTTTTCTTAATAGAAATCACACTTAGACATGTTCTTTTTACTCCATGCTTTTGGAATCTTTGGAACACATTGTTCAGTAAGGCTGTTGTGATCTTTTGATGTTACCACAATGTCGTCTATATACTTAAAAACGAAAGGTAAACTTTTTGGGACTTGGTCGATAAATCTTTGCAACGGCTGACCAGCATTTCAAAGACCAAATGTCATTACAACAAATTAAAATTAACTGAATGGTGTAATAATAATGTACCAATTGGTGGGTAGTTTTTATTTTTATGTTTACCGGGTTCTTGGGGGAAGGGTGAAAACTGATCATTTTATTAAAACGCATATTAAAACTATTGGATCTATTTGAAAATCAATTCATATCACCACAGACCTCTAGTTTCGAATAAATATAATTTAAACATCAGTGATCTTTAGACTAGTATCCAATCACAAAACTAATTTTTATCAACCCGTCGGGTTGTTATTTATGTAATCTTAAAAAGAAAATTAAGATTTTCCCTATAATTATACATTTTACAAAATCTTATTATCGCATCCGAGTTTCAACCTTTTTGAAGAAGCGTTTACTCCACACTTCCTACATTCAATCAGAATTTTTATGATTCGCGTAATATGCTGAATGGACTATTTTGAATAAATGGAAATAAGTATTAACTTATTTTTATAAAATGCATTAATGGAATGTTAAATTTATTAACCGTAACTGTGTGAATTGGCTATTTTTTTTATTATATAGTTTCTTGAAGTTTACGTAAAATTTAGCTTTCTTTTATAATTAATGTGTATTGAACTTTAAATTAAATGTTTGTTTTTATTTAAAAGAGATGCTGGTCGTTACAATAGCAGTCTTGGGTACGCCATCTGGGTATTCGGGTATATGGTTGTAAGCTTGAGTTAAATCAATTTTTGAGAATACCTGTGTCTCCGTCAGACGGGATACCTGTCGGATATTGTTACTGCATTTAGGCGTCGGTAGTCGCCACAAGGTCGCCAATCGCAGTTCTTCTTGGGTACTGAATGCAGGGGACTTGCTCATGGTGAATTCGAAGGGTGGCAGATTCCTTGTTGCACCATGAAATCAAATTCTTCTAAGGCCTTCTTTTGCAAGATCGTATTTCTCTAGTGGTAATCTTCGGGCTTTGGCAGAAACTAGTGGACCATTAGTGTCAATACGGTGAAAAATACTTGCTTTTAGAGCCTCTAGGGGTTGATGTGATGTTTACGTTAGCATTTTTAGTTGATTCCACTTTCCCGAAAATTTGTAGCTTGATAGTTGTGTATAATCTGTTTGTTCCGCAAGTCTACAAGTAATTCGAGTTTGTTCAAAAAAAATCTTGAGGCACCTGCCACGATAAATGGGAATGTAAATTGTCTTCGAAGGTCGAAATTTGATGTTAGCAGTTTTTGTCCATATGTTTTTATCGAGGAACCGTTTACAGCAAATAATTTAAGGTCGTTGACTTGGTTTTTTTTTCTGCCGGCTGAAGGTGGTATTGTTGACAGATCTGAACTTGTATCGACCAAAATTTTGGTAACAAAAGACGACTTGATGTTTTGGACAACACCTCATCTAGTCGTAAAGATTGGAGTTGGATTGCTTGTTTTTTTGGTTTGCAACTTTGTACCAGTCCGTACATTGCTTAGCTTGACCGCCAAAACGGTAATGATGCCAGCAAGTATTGAATTTTCGATTGGCAGACGCGCTTCGTAGCTGTTGGTGGCTGCGACTGATTTTGAACGGTTGCGGTGATGGTGTGGTTGTTCAAATTTTGTGGCCAGTGGCATTTCTAATATTTTGTCAGCTGTTTCCGCTTTCTTTTTTAGGTCAATTTCTAAACAGCTGATGATCGACCTAGTAGTTTCTGGTAATTTGCTTAACCAAAGCGATTCTAAAATACTTTAATGTCTGATCCACTTAGAGCAATGTGGAAGGTTTGTCGTCTCACACATTTATGCCTTGCAGCAATTTTTTTCTTGCGAATCTGAATACTCGTTGGTCAGTTGTTTTTTTACTGTATCATATTTGTGCTCCTGTGAAGAGTTTCTTATAATATCGGCCACCTCGCCGAGGTATTGCGGATCCAATGACGCCACCACTATATCGTATTTGGTTTAATCGCATTTGATCCTGTTGTTTCTGAACTGCTCCTCGACTTGGAAAAACCATAAATCGGCATTTGTTGGATGAAACGGTGATAATTAAGTACCTACATTACTTACCTCGTGCTGTAGCGAAGTGGAGGCTGGACTTCTATTTTTCTGTTGCTCAGTCCTTAGGTCGTTAATTTGTTCCAGCAGCTTTGCGATTTTGGCTTCCTTTGGGCTGCTTTGTTGTCTGGAGTCCGCACGTTTGGGTTTGGCATGTTTAAAATGTGGGTAAACCAAAAAGTGCAGGTGGTTGACTTGTTGTAAAAAAATATTGTAAGTTTGTTGAATTTACTAGTTGTCTTCGTTTTGTAAATGTTCAGTCACAATGAATAACGGTGTGTAACGGTATCTTGTTTAAAAATATCCGGAATCATCAGTGTGGGAGGTTAGTATACAAACACACTACACTATATTAAGATTGGCGAAATAATAATAAAATTTATTAGCAGTTAATATGATGGAAATCATTTTATGAACAAATCGCGTTTTTTATTTTTGTTAACCTTTGTTGTGCCACCACCTGACGCTAATTTCTAGGGTCGTAATAGGAATTCAAATCGGAGGTTATTTCCTTTTTGCAAGCGGGTGATGGCAGGGTTGCCAACCATTAAAACGCGAAAATTTGTATTCGATTTGTTAGGGAACAGCCACAGATTTTGTTTGTTAATTATTTATGTATTATACAGGGTGTTTCATTAATCAGTACAGAAAATGAAACTGGAGATTCCTTGCAAAATTTAAAGGGGTTTAACATAAAAAATTTCCTTAAAGCCTCCCCTGAAGAGTTAGACAATCTGTAGCAATGCTAGGTAGCGTTAACGGAAATTTATTCAAAAGAATAAGAGCCTGTATTCAAGAAAATGGTGCCCATTTTGAACACTCTCTGAAATAATATTGTTAATTTAAATTAAAAATGATAGTTAATAATAATATTGTTATTTATGTCAAACTTGCATACGCAACTTATTAATTAAAAATTCTGCAAGTTCGCTTAATTTATTTTTTGGTAAAAAGTATTGAGTTTACGTGAAATTTTTAAGAGACAAAAAGTTTTTAATTGAATTGACCCTCCAAAATCTGAATTTTAAAATTGAAAAAAAAATTAGTTAAAAAGTTCTGGTAAAAACTCTAAGGGTTAGTAAGACTCACCCCCTTGCAGAGAACAAGGGTGAATAAAATTATGAAATTATGGAGGCTTCTTGGTAGTAGTATTTGAATGTTTAGATTTCTTTTTTTATTTCAAGTCATTTCTGAAAAAATCGATTAATGTGAATTTTTTACACATCTTTAAGGGGCTGTAACTCTTCAGGGGAGGCTTTAAGGAAATTTTTTTTTATGTTAAATCCCCCTTTAAATTTTGCAAGGAATCTCCAGTTTCATTTTCTGTACTGATTAATGAAACACCCTGTATATATTATGGTCCAAAAACCAATTTGAATTTTTATTTTTGATATATTGTTTTCTATTGCTTAGGTAATGTGCAAACCACTTGAAAGGAGATTCTCTTGCGTAATACTACTCCATTCTTTGAGCATAAAACACAGTCGCTTTAAATATTAATCGGTTGTACCTTTAAAATTTTTATCAATTTGTAACGCATACAAACTGAATTCAACGTATTTCGAATAAAATTTATTATTTGGGCTGCATTCAAACTTTAATTGAGTTCCAAGTTACGAAAAGTTTTACTTTTGTAATTACTTAAAGAAAGTAGATTATTGTGTCACTTACTTTGATTGTGATATATGACACTTATATATATATATATGTAAGAATTACGAAAAAATTCTATTCAATACCAACACAACAAGTTTCAAATTATAATTAGAAACTTAGGTTAATAATATAAACGTTATGAGGTTTTTGAGGTCTAGGAATTACCAATCAGTTTACGTTTATAGACGTTTAAATATAGAGATACCTAAAATTTTCAGCAAAATCAGAATTGCATTTAAATGAAAAAGGAAGTGTTCGAACAGAAAAAAAAACGAAACGGATTTGACGACATAATGGTGTTTGTCTTGTTGAAAGCATGCATTGCTCAATAATTATGTGAAACGTAAAATAATTTTGACATAGCGTACTGCGACTAAGTGAAGCTTAAGAAGGTTCTAACATTATTAGTATCTGAACGGTTCAGTAGTAATTAAATCAACATCATTTCAGTGGTACATCGTAAATTTACTTCCTCGTTAAGCAAAATTATAATCGATCGGTTTAAAGTTTACAACGTGCCGTTTTTCAAACTCTGATACAATAATGTGAAAATGACTGGTCACTATGTGCATTAAAATTTTAAATATGGATTTAGTCGTTTTTAGTACAAGAAAAAAATTAAAATTAAAAAATTGATTAGCTAAAGAAGTTTTCTCTATTAATTCGATATTTTCCAATTTTTTATAAAATGGTTCGTAAGTTGTAATTTTTTTAAATTACAGAGTATTTTTTAAAAAGTGTATTTAATTTAAATACAAATAACATAATATGATTTGTTTGATTTGTATGCAAATATTTTTCAAGAAATAAATTAGTAGTGTTTTAAATAAATAAATCACCATTTATATTTAATTTGTACGAGCATTGACGTCACGCCTAATGCCAATGCGTATAAAATAAGATTTTTAAAAGATAGTGTTTTAGAAATTTTTAAAATGAAAATATTTAATACTGAGCACATTATATTTTGTTTGTGGTATCGGTTTTCTTTTCACGTTTATGAATTAACAATAAAGTACAATTTTTGGTAAATATAAATTTTATGAAAACACCTAATTCATTAATGCTAATTACTTTTAACTTAATTACAGAAACTTTTTAGCATTTGTGTAAGTACCGCTTGCAGTAATACTTTCACTAGCTACATATACACGGTAATCCAATTCATCAAGATGAACAACTTTTCTATATGCCATTTATTCGAAATCTCAAGTTTGTTTTTAATGATTCAGGAACAAATTATTTTATTTTTAATAAGTAAAATGTGTGTTTACGACATCTCGTGTAAAACATTGACACGTGTAGCATTTTTCTTAGTTTATTTTTAGTATATTGTCATAAATGTTATTTACGTATTAGTTTATTTTTTTATTTGCATTGTTACATAACTTAATAACTACCAAAAATTTCATTTATCTTCAAGCGGTCGAAAATGTTTACTATGTCTATCTCTATAGAAACCGTTGAAAAGTGACTGTTTTTCCTATTTGTAGTTGAAATACTTCAAATTCTAGGAGTTAAAATACCCATGGTCGGTTCGACCAAGTCAAAATATAAACGCTCATTGAAAGCATTTATAGAATTTAAAATCAGGATTTGTTTATCAGTATTTACACTTACTATTTCATAATGGAATTATCTAATAAAAATGACTCAAAAAGGCAAAATAATAAAATTATTAACTAATATTACTTAAAAGCTATTCCTATGGTTTTAACACAAACCGTCATTGTTAATGTGCATGACATTTCCATTTCCCAACTGTCATTGTCAAAAAACGAAACGCAACGCATGTAGCAAAGCCAAAGCGCCGTAGGTACAAAGATTGAACTCATTATTGTCCCACTTAAAGATAAAATAGTATATATGATTCAGAGTAAAGGGTTTTTTTGTGCTTTGCCTAGTTACCGACCTCGACCGTCAATCCTCTGGGCTCACCACAAAAGAACCTACTTCTACTCTTAATGATACAATATACTATTTCCATGGCAGATGGATAATATTGGATATCTGACAATAGTTTTCTATTATGATCAACTGTTTTTAATAAAAATTGTCAATATTCTCAAAATTAAAGGTACCTTACACTTGAGTAAAATATATATTTTTTGACAAACCTTGTATATACTTTCAAAATATTTGATATCTTGTAGTTATATTTTAAGTTTTAGACCATGCACAACTTTTTTTATAAAGAATCACTATTTTTCATAAAACTAAGAATAAAAAAGTTTTCCATATGGTTCCAACTTAACTAAACAGTTTATGTGATGTGGAGTGTAGTACTAAGTGACTTTTGCTAAAGTTTTTATATTCAACAATCCTAAAAGAAATTTCCAACTTAGGATTTTAAGATCATGGCACTGGGTATACGGATTATAACCATTTTTTCTGAGCCTTTGAACCTGAACCTTTGTGATATAACGTTTACATTATCAAATAGTAATTATAATGTATAACGTTACATAACGTGAACGTTATATAACTTCTACTTGATACATCACACGGCAGATTTAATCTATATGTTTAACGTCTATTAGATTAGCAGAACAAGTTTACTGGTAATTTGTTACTTCTTATGACCCTTTTGCTTTAAACTTTATTAACAACTAAAAATAATACTAAGTACTTAATTCATAAATGGTAATGCCAGTAGGTACCTACTGAAAAATTAACTTTAAATTAGTTGAATAGAAAAATAATTTTTTTTATAATATATGCTCTATGTGCCTTCCATTGGCATTTATAAACATTTGAGTACACGGGTACCATTTTTGATAAACAAAATTAATCACTTCTGGGTTATTACGAATCTGGTTCGGATCGTCTGCTATGCGTTCCCAGAGTTTTTCTTCTGTAGTTATTTTGACTTGGTACTCTAATTGTTTCATGTGGCCCCAAAACCATTGTATTGTACCATTGCGACCTATCCAGCGATTTGGATATCTGCGATTTATAACTAGGTTGGAACATTTGAGCTAAAATGAGGAGGGGTCCCATTATGTAAAAACCAAATTTAATCTTGTGAACGTTATATAACTTCTAATTGATACATCACACGGCAGATTTAATCTATATGTTTAACGTCTATTAGATTAGCAGAACAAGTTTGTTGGTAATTTGTTACTTCTTAGTGCCTCCCACTAAATACATTAATTATATTTTACAAATGCTTGTTTGTTTATTTAATTTATTTAATTGCCGTTTACTGCACGAATCAACAAATCTATAGTGCATACTTACGTCGACTTGCCATAAAGAACTCGGTAATAGGTATTGATGAATAAAACTCATTTATAACAAATTGTTCTAATAAAAGTACTTTTGTTCTAATTGATTTTGCAGCAATAATTAAGTTTTTTTAGCAACGGTACCTACAACAGCTTTGACATTACATTTTTCAAGTTTTATTAAAGTTGCCAAAAACCTATGAAATTCAGAAAGCAAGAGTACGCCGACATGCATTTACTGTATGGCAAAAACCCATGATAATGCAAAAACGCTAACCGACTATATGCCGAGTGTTTTTTTAACAGAATCCTTCCTTCCCTTGCTACTTTTGTGAAGCTACATTTACGTTTGCGTGAGACTGGATCAGTGGTACACTCATGAAATTTAAAACTTGGACACCACAATTTCTGTAAACAAAAGTTTGCACATTGTGAAGCGGGCTTAAGGGTATCATTTACAATTCTAACAGCAGGTAGTCTCAGCAGGGGTTATCTTATAGAAGGACTGTAGAATGAATCATTACACTAAGCATATTTTAGAAAATAGGTAATTTACGTTGCTTACTTAATTTTTTCTTTAAAGAATATATTTGAAGGTATCGCTAATTAAACACCATAGCTCGATTAATTATCGAATCAAAATTTTGTTTAGGAAATGTTTACAAAATAAAATTAGAAATAATTTTGATTTAAAAAACGTCTACAAGCAATAACTTTTAAATTAAATCAAAAACTAAACATGGTTATTTGGGTTGACTGATTATTACTTATTTTTAAATAAATCTAACCTACTAATTATTGTAAGTTATTAAAAAAATCATTAAACTCTCTATTCATAATATTTAGTCCTTACAAAATGTATATTTTATGACGTTTCATTTTTTTCTGTAGTTAATATAAAAAGTGAAAATAAAAACTAAGGCAATTCTTATTGTCAACGTATATATTTAGTTTTTTGACAAGAATTTATTACATAATTAAATTATACCAAGTTATAGTTTAAAATTAAATGAAAACGTTTTTTTAAATAAAGGTATTACTATATAAATAAATATAAGAAATCAATAATGGGTGTGACCTCCATTATTATTGATACATTCTTGGAGGCGTCTGCTCATTGACGCTATCAAGGTATCAATATAATTAATATTAATCGTTTCCCATGCGGTATCAATGGCTGCAATTAGTGCATTACGGTTTACTGGTATAAAATTTGGCCCTTGTTGTCTTCGGATAACAGCAAGTATTCGAGCCCAAACATTTTCGATAATGTTAAAATCTGGGCTTTTGCTGGCCAGGGTAACAGCTCCAAGTTATTTTCTCGTATCCAATTGCGCACAACCCACGAAGTATGAATAGGGGCGTTGAAAATGTTAATTCAACAGATCCCGAACTATTTTTTGGAGAAAGTATAGTGAAATAAGAATACTTACTTGTTGGAAAATATAATCTTCGTCTGGATAAAACACTTCGACTGAAGGTTTCATAATAGTTTCCAAAATATCTAAATACGCAGCAGAATCAAGACGTCCATCGATAGCCCAACAAACTCCTGACCCCGCGCGCTAACCCAACCCCACACATTCACAGAAAAATAACCACTTCGTGTTTTTGGACATATGTGATTATTTTCGTAACGAGTTCCTTCCATTCAAAACTTTTAGTGGTCCATCGTTGCGGCTATTGAACGTTTTTCGTCGCTAAAATCACTCGATTCCAAAATTCCAAAGGTTCGTTCACATATCGCCTTGCAAATTCCAGACGACGTCTCATATTTTCGTCACTGAGAACTTCTTTCGCAGCATTATACTTCTTTATTCCCATCTCCTTTAATCTTTTTTTGCAGTTATACGGCATCCGGGAAAATATGTATCTGCTATAGCCCTGGAGTATGTAGCAAATGGTTGTTCTGTTACGTAATGAAACAACTCGAGATCTTGAGCACGTGTAGATACTTTAGGTGGGCTCTTTCCAAGTGTGTTCAAGATTCCATTTTACTCGGTAATGCCCTACGGTGCTTTTGGTATATCTAACATACGTGAAATTTCACGCACGCTACGGCCCGCCGCTAATTCCGAAACAATCCGCGCTTTCAAATCAGCACCGAGATGAGGTGGCATTTTCACAACACTTGAAATTTTAAACTAAAATGGAATTTACATTTCTTACTTTATTTATTGGTTCACACTACCCCTTCTCAAACAGTAGGTAATTGTTTATTTATTACATACTTCTAATGACCAATGTAACAACCCTTAGAGCAATATGACTTAAAGGAAGTAAATTAAACAAGCAAGGATATTCTATTGTTATTGAAACTTATTCATAAAGTAAAAGCCATTTCCTTATAATGCTAATGGACAGGATTTTCTTTTAAGTATTAAGATTACAATAGAGGACTTATAAACTTTCGAAAATATCTAATTATAAATATTTACACTGCAATTGCGCTTTTTCCTTAATAATTTCTTAGCAATAACATACACGTTCTTGGTTTTTAAGTTGTCATAAATTTGATATGATATAAATTTGTGTTTCTAATATTACATCACAAACTAATCTTTATTCGCCAAAAATTGTTGCTTAAGTTGTAAAGCTTCGTACACACCTGAACAACAAACCGAGCAACAAACATAACAACGAACCGAAAGTCAAACAGAACGACAAACGATCTTTTATGATTTCCACAATCCGAACAACAAACGGAACGTTTGTGCTGTTCCATAATTATTTTCAGTAGTTTTCAGTTCATATATATTTATTATTGAGAAGAGAAAATTGCGGAAAACAAGAAGATAGTGCCAACCAAATTTTTACGCACAAAGAAGAGTAAAAATTATAATTTACTTCTTTTTTTATTTTGAAAATTTCCCGCCCAAATGATGCTAATAGGGACATCATTTTTTTCTTGCATTCTTAAAAACTGATTAATTTAAAACATTTTTCTTCTGTCAACTCCATAATATTACCTAAAAACAACAAACCCACAAAAGGGAGGACAAAAAATAAATAATTTAATTCTCCCGCATAAGTTTGTTCGCCGTTTTGTTTAGATTCGTCCAAACCTGCAAACGCATTCGCGCACATTGCCGTTCGGTTTGTTGTTCTGTTTGTTCCTTGGTTTGTTGTTCAGGTGTGTACGAAGCTTTACAATAAGCATATTAATATGAACTATATCTTATGAAAGGAGAGTTATGTAACTATAATTAACGACCTAACGTTACGTTAGTAGATTCCATTTACTATTTACACATATTTTCTTGGAACATTCGATAATTAACTATCGGGATATGATGACTCTATACTTCGCAGGTTGTGCGCAACTGGATACAAGCAAATAACTTGGAGCTGTTACCCTGGCCAGCAAAAAGCCCAGATTTTAACATTATCGAAAATGTTTGGGCTCGAATACTTGCTGTTATCCGAAGACAACAAGGGCCAAATTTTATACCAGTAAACCGTAATGCACTAATTGCAGCCATTGATACCGCATGGGAAACGATTAATATTAATTATATTGATACCTTGATAGCGTCAATGAGCAGACGCCTCCAAGAATGTATCAATAATAATGGAGGTCACACCCATTATTGATTTCTTATATTTATTTATATAGTAATACCTTTATTTAAAAAAACGTTTTCATTTAATTTTAAACTATAACTTGGTATCTTAATTATAATTATGTAATAAATTCTTGTCAAAAAACTAAATATATACGTTGACAATAAGAATTGCCTTAGTTTTTATTTTCACTTTTTATATTAACTACAGAAAAAAATGAAACGTCATAAAATATACATTTTGTAAGGACTAAATATTATGAATAGAGAGTTTAATGATTTTTTTTAATAACTTACAATAATTAGTAGGTTAGATTTATTTAAAAATAAGTAATAATCAGTCAACCCAAATAACCATGTTTAGTTTTTTGATTTAATTTAAAAGTTATTAAAAATTATTTCTAATTTTATTTTGTAAACATTTCCTAAACAAAATTTTGATTCGATAATTAATCGAGCTATGGTGTTTAATTAGCGATACCTTCAAATATATTCTTTAAAGAAAAAATTAAGTAAGCAACGTAAATTACCTATTTTCTAAAACGTGCTTAGTGTAATGATTCATTCTACAGTCCTTCTATAAGATAACCCCTGCTGAGACTACCTGCTGTTAGAATTGTAAATGATACCCTTAAGCCCGCTTCACAATGTGCAAACTTTTGTTTACAGAAATTGTGGTGTCCAAGCTTTAAATTTCATGAGTGTTCCTCAAATGCGGAATCGTGATCGTCACCTTTTGTGCTTGATGCTAAAGAAGCCATTCTTAATATTGTGGTGTCAGTAATCGACAACTTGTTCTACAAGTAGGTGACTCTAGACACGATGTAATAATTATTGTTACCCACATCATATCCAACGTGTACAAACTTCAATGTCTAATGATTATCTTAGACTCACTGAATTTTTCCAACAGTTTCAGCATCAATAGGACCGCAATAAGTTATTTTTAGGAAACAGTTCGGCTTGCGATGAATCGCTATTTACACGTGATATTATAATAAATTACCGCAATGTATATGTATGAGCTGATGCTAATCCCCGTGCAATTCGTTAGGGCCGGTTTCAATTACGCTTTATAAAAAATGATTTTTTTTTCTATAACTTTTTTAAAATGACAAAAGTTAAAATATTTTTTAATCGAATTTGATTGTTTAAAAACGAACATCCTTGTTTTGAATGGCACATGAAAAAAAAAATTAAAACGTACACAAAATGTTGTTAAATGTTTTTAATTTTGAATACAAATGATAATTACATTTATAATTTAAAAATTTAGTTTTTAATTATACTAAATAAGTTAACAAAAATAACTAAAAACAATGAAAAATACAGATAGAGCAGAATCTGTTTAAATGTTACAATAAATAACCATGTGTTTTCTATATTATCTACTAGAAAACGTTGACGATTTTCTTGTAATATAAAGTCCTCCAAACGGAAAAGTTTTCATTTAAAATGTCTTTTATATATTTAAGTAGGTATCAACAATCCTGAATTTTTTAAAAATAAGTTGTTACGGTTTATTTGTAAACAAACTAAAAAATAAATATATAGCAGTGCTAGAAGACTTGCCGGCAGCTCCGCTTAGTCGGAAGTAGTCGTGGGCTGATTGAGAATCGTTTGAAATGAAGGCCTCTACACTGCACGAAGAATTTATAAGGCGCCACCTAGGATTACATATAAGAAATATCTAGAGCCAGTCGTAGATACAGAAACAAACCGTACGTGGATAAAAAATATGTATATTATTATAGGGACTAAAGTTCAATTAACACATATAGAAACACATCGACACAACAATAGATAATATCATTCAGAATAAATAGCAAAACATAGTTATTGAATAATAATAATTCACGAAAGCGAGTTAAAACACGAATACAAATTCGAGGACAAACGCCCCAAATAAGTTAGCGTATTTAACAGTAGTAGCACCAATTAATCCCTACAAGCGATTCACGTGACAAATATTGTTCAAAAGGTATTTGACAACAATTACAGAGAGTATCGGACCTTGGCCGATTATTTAAATAGATTAAAAGCGCACAAAATTAATCAGGTACTTAAAAGATCTGTCTAGTTCATAAAAGTATTTATACATCGACAAAAAAGGTACGTTGCTAAACTCACGACCACGGTACGTATACATAAGACGCGACAAAATTTATGAATGACATGCATAAAAAAATTAACTTAGCTTGTATAACTAGGAAGTTATCGGTGTTCGACAGTTAATCAGCAGATGTGACAGCTTCGGTATCCAAATCTAATATTTTATAATCCAATAAAGAAAAAGGAAAAGCCACAATAGACTCCGTTGATAACAGTTGCTGGGCTGCTCACAAAGAACCAAATAAACGGCTTATCTTGGGTGGTGTCCTTGACCCAAAGGAGGTTTGAAAGTAGACGGAAATTCCAGCGTTGGAGTAATAATACCAAACCCACTTTAATATTTTATAATTTTTGGATTATTATCCTTGCCAGCATAACCGTAATTAAATATCGATTGATTAATTAAAACGGAGTACGTCTGCAGTGACCAGCAGAAAGAGAGAAACCAACCAAAAAAAAAAAAAAGTGCCTGCAATTAATAGAACCCGTAAGAGCAAATATTTTATTAAAACAAAGGAAAGTAAAAAAGGTACTTACACAGAAACAGTAGTCGAAGACTTATTCCCTAAGTTGAATGGAATAATTTTACTTCAATCGATATTACAAAGCAAATGTCTAATTATTTAATTTTTAGACAGCATTTTCCATGTACACTTTTTCGCGACAGTCAGCACATAGAAAGTGAGGTATAAATTTTGCAAATGCAGACAAATCATCGAAACTGGCAATTTCAAAAAACTAAAATCTCCAGAAGACTGTTTAATATAAAAATTCACATTCAAACGCATGAGTGTGCCTATACTGTAGGGAGAAATTGGTCCACAAATCTACTATTGGTAAAATAATACCGTCACAAAGTCACTCAATTTTGTGAATATTTTTTTGTTTGTTTCTATTTACATGTATAGTTTTTTAATGCTTTCAATTAAATCTAAAGATTCCGTTAAAAGTAAATTTTGTGTCTCCAATTTCTTAATTATATCGGGAATATCGGAAAACTGCGATTTTATATATGACCACTAAGAACTTATTCGCGGAATTTAGAACAATTTGACAGTTTACAATTCTGCATGGTGATCACAGCTTCGATCCAGTTTCCCCATCGGGTCAAAATTGGTTGCATGGGCAAAACAACGTATTTTAATTTTGGCGGAAGACCACAATTCTGCTTAAAGCTTTCAAGAAAACTTTTTTTTTCCCGTGTTAATTAAGGAATTTACTAGGAATAATTCATTCCTAACAACTTTGGCAACGCAATTTAAAGTATGCGCTAAGTAAGTTGTATGAACCAGATTAGGATAAAAATTTGTAAGTTCTTAGCTGCTTTGTTCGCAGCACCATTGGTCACTATATAAAAAATTTTATCGGTTGAGACTAGTCGCGGTATATACAAAAGAGCAACATACTTATTTCATTAACAAATATAGACAATGTTAAATGATTCTTTAACGGCAACCTAGTAGAGATGCCATTCAATACACCAACACTGAAGTTTACAATGTTTCTTCCTTTGTGTAATTTAGACGCTGTTTGCCGGGAAACCACCGTTTGTTTTGTGTATTCTATGAAGATTTTGAAATCTGGAACGCCGAGGTGGTTCAACGGAATATTGCAGGGCACCATCATTTTGCATAAACTTTTCATGAAATTATTGAAGTGTTTGTTTGAATTTACATGGTTGGGAAGTAATTCATGCGCAGGAGCATTTTCAATGCTAGCTTTTCGTTGATCTGATCCAATTAAAATTTTTTGGCAACAGTATTCTATCAATAAAATTCTAGTGAAACAAGATTTCAAGAAATGTTGAATGAACAGTTTTAAAATGCAGTTTTGTTTCAGTTAAAATTCCAATGCAAAATTTTTCTCTAAAACATGCATTTTTACGCACTCAATATTCGATATAAGCACTTTTTTATGTCATTTGCTGTAAACCTTCAATTTATGCAAAATATGTTAAATAAAATGCGGTTTATATAAATATAACCATTGTGAAACACTGCCACATTCTTGCAGATGCCGCTTATAAACTGCATCAGAACTTGATGGTCTCATATCGGGATAATGGTCATCTTACAGAGCGCCAAAAGAATGTTTGTCATTTGTCTGCAAGAATAACAATAGAGAGAGCCTTTGAACTTTTGAAAGGTTGCTTTCGAAGCCTTCTACATAGTTTGCCAATGACAAAAACCGAGGAAATGCCAGAATTTGTGACGTGATGAGCTTAATAATATAATGAATCTAGTAGAAATGTTTCAGCGCACACATGAGACTATTTATAAAAACCAAATCGCTCCCAAGGGTGGAGCCGATGCCAAACGTAATTATATTTGTCAGAGGTTGCTTTTACGACATGTGTAAACTGACTTAAAATGTACAGTTGAAATATTTTATTATACCATTGATTAATTATACAATTATTAAAAAACCAAGAACTAAATTTATAATTTTTGTCCGAGTTCATCTAATTTAGCTAATAACTCAGATAAAACAGAATTATCTTCTGAATTAGGTCCGTTTTCTGGAGACGGTGAACGTTTTAGAAAGTAATGGTGACATTACTATGTGCTCTTGTTTTTTGATACTGACCCAGTGCTGGAGGCTAAGCCTAAAGGAGCGATCTCTCAGCAAAGAGTGTATTATGAAGTAGTACACCCATCCTTGGATTTTTTTCACTTTGTTTATTGTGGTTGGAAATACATTTAAATGTCCGTTTCATTCCATTAAACTTACATATGGACTGCAGCCCGTTGTTGAATGTTCATTCTCATCTATAACGTAAGATATTTTCTCCCACTTCTTTTTTTGAAATATCTTACCATTGCTGAAGTTACTTTTAAACCTCCTGCAGGATTCAATTAAAAGAAAGATGGTTTGATGAGTCCACTTGAATACATTCGGGATTATCTACTGGCTCGTCCGATACAGATGCTGTCATACTAGAACTGCTCCGACTGCTACTTGGGCCTACCTCCACAAGTGGGTATGTTTCTGTCATTATTGTTGTCGCTGCATTTATTGCTGAGCAAACTCCATATCTAGAAATAAACAACAAAATTTTGTGTTAAGTATTTTGGTATGCCGATATTTTAAGTACTCTAATACTATTACGTTGTTTTCAATTTGCTATTATGTTCTACTAACCTAAACTAATTTAAACTAAACTTACCGTAACTAGCACGTTCCGCATCGGATGGTGAAACTCTGACGACCACACGCTTTCTGACAACGTCTTAGAGAATTACAAAGACAAAATCGCCGAGATAATTTATTTAAAAACACGTACGTATAAAAATGGAGTACTGTTTCCGCACGACCGTTCGGGAGAGAATGGGCGGCAAAATTGATTTGAGTTTACTGCATTGCGTGCTAAAAAGCTACCCCGGACGACAGAAATCAGCGCTGTTAGCATTTCATGCTTTACGTTCGTCAGCGAAAGCTCCGAAAGCGCGAATGGTGACGTCACGTTATTGTGTTGAAAAAGTTTTGGCCTTTACAAGATTAATCAGAATGGCTTTAATTTGATTGAATATTATTTGCAAAATGTGTGACGTCTCAAAACGTAAAAAGTATTCTCCAAACATGGTATATTTATCTCCTTCGCATTTATTGTGCACAATAATTGGACTTGACATTTTCATTCCTAATTTCAACAATAATCGATTGAGAAAAGAATAATATGTAATTAATGTTAAAAATATTACTTTTAATTTACTTGTTATATCTGCGTTTAATTTAAGCTTAGCATTTTAGTGTAAAATAAAATAAATGTATATTGTACGTGAACATGAGACTCCATTATTGTTATTATTCTTTTAATTGTTATCTTGTTAATTTACAATATCCCAGAGGCTTGGATTCTTAATAATAACGTATAATTCTTACAAATATGAACATAATCCTAAATAACGTTACGTGCACTACTTACGCAACTAATAATTTGTTAGAGTTTTATTTAATTTTAACACACAGATCTAAATATCTTAACTTAAATTAACCTTGTAAATTTATGCTTAATGTGTACGTGCGACCTTCAACGGCTTCTCGGCAGTGATCTCTTGACCTCGGATTGCTTTTTCAAATTTTCTTTACTTTTAGTTATTTATTTCACTTTTTCTTTCGGTTTTAAATTGTTTATGCTTTTTTTTTCACCAACAACTTTATTTAATTCTAGATTTAGTACAAGTTCGTGGGTTTTTCAACGGATGCCCGGGCTTTTACTACGATGCGCTGTTTTGTAACGAAACAAAGGACAAAGGAGATGGTCAAAACTGTAACAAATGCTACATAGGGCAAACTAAACACAAACTGAAAATTAAAATAGCCACTCGCAAATTTCAAACTGAAACAAAACACATGTTTTATTTTAACACAAAAGAATCGTAATACTTTTTGTTGGTAAAGAAAATTTAATTAACATTTACAAAAATCTAAACACTGTGAGTCTTTGCGACATGAGTACATTCACTACGCATACGTTAAACGATAATACATACATTTCGGTTGGAAATATTTATTATTTTAACACCACTAATCTCGTACTTTAAGGAACTTACTTCATTTTATATTTAATGTAATTTAAAGTTTTATCTTATATTTTATGGTAAATTTTGTATTTACTATACCATCAGAATTCTAAAACAATTTAACAACAACTTTATAAAACTGCTTTAGAATTCTGATCATGATCTCACAATCTATTGCGAGTCGAAACTAGTAAGTACATAATTTTCAATAAAGCATTGTTGAACATAGTAAGAACTTCCAACAGATAAATAAATCCATCTGCATTTACAAAGCAAAACGTGTTCAGACGGACAATCTAATTATAAAATAATAACGTTTGTTGAAAATTGAATGGGCTGACAACTCTTGTTATTAATATCAGTTTTGATATCTGTTTTCCCAGCCCAAGTCCCAAATTTTTTCGGTAGAAATTGAAGACAATCTTAAAATGCTATTGTAAGGCACGCAGCATTAGTAGCTTGGTAATTACTTATCTTGCAATAAAATTATATTGGCAAAACTTTTGTTTAATAACTTTTCTTTAATAAAAATAAGCATTCGAAATACTTATAAAAATGTGAAAAAGATTCTCAAATTGCAAATTTTTTAACATTTTTCTTGGTTAAAAAATGTACACTAGGTTATTAGTTGTGCTGCGCAAGCAATAGATCTACCATCTAGTTAAATGTAGATAAATTCTATTACTCGGCAGATGTATTCTGTTTCTTTATCTTAATTATTTTGTAAAAAGTTGACGCTGTAATTCCATAAATTTTTAGAAACAAAGATTTTTACAAAATTTTTTTAACAGGTTCATTTTCATTTTTAAGCGAAGGATATTAAAAGTTTTTTGAAATATTATTTAATTGAGAATATAATTCCATGTAAAATTAAAAATAGAGAGAAATTTGAGACAAATGTTTGTTAAGTTTTGTTTCAACTTTGTTACTATATTACTAGACTGATTTTAATTATTTCGTTTTATTAAAGGTCTTACTACTTTTGAGAATTAATTAAATTAAAGTAAATTAAATTAAAAAAAAGATTTTTTAATCAGTAACCCAAAATAAAATCTCTAACGCCGCAATGCAATGATATATAAAAAATAGATTCTGAGCATAAAATTGAATTAAAAATAATAATGACATGTTTCCAGTTAATAGTCAAAATGATCTGACAAGTGAAAAAAGTTTTAGTTACGAAAAGTTGATCATTTTGACGCCTATTTTGTTTATGTCACTTTATATGTCATCAAAAATTGATAAATACAATCATAAATTTAAACAAAAATAATTAAAATAATAATGTACATTTACCTAACAGCTCAAGTTGTTTTCTCCCACTTACTTAGCAATAACGTTCCCCAACCCTTACACTAACTTTGGCCTAAACATACCGGCCGCCTTGAAATATATGATTTCAAACATATTTACAAAATATTTGTAAACTAAAACTATACTAATTTAATTGCGTTTATGGTTTCATTCGTCAGTCTCCACAAGTAAAACACAAATTTTAGACACTGCACGAGACACTACTTTGTTTTTAATTTTGACGTGCACAACTTGTACAATGTTGTCTTGACCTGGACACACTTCGGTTATTCTGCCAAGACTTCATTTACACGGTGGTAAGTTGTCTTCCTTGACTACAACCAAACTACCGACCTTCACTTGATTTGAAAAATTCTGCTTCCATTTTACTATTCCTTGAAGTTCTGATATGTACTCTGCTTGCCATCTTTGCCAAAAATGGTGTGTTATTTGTTGTAAGCGCTGGTAAATTATTAATCTGTTTTCTTGTACACCAATTAAACTTGATTCCGGTAACGGAACTAAGCTTTTTTCTATTAAAAAGTGAGCTGGCAAGAATTCAAAATTGACTAGATTTGACATAAAATAGTGGCAAATTGTTCATACGTTAAATGTGCATTATGAGTTACTCTTGTTAAATGATATTTCATACGTTTAATTCCGGCTTCCCAAATACCACCAAATTAGCACCAATAAAAGTTGTGTCATTGTCAGTATAAATATTTAAAGGTTTACCACGTCTACAAATAAATCTACGCAAACAAGCTATAAAACTATCAGTGATTAAGTCAGATAGAATTTCCAAATGCACCGCTTTGACTGGCTTAGACACAAACAAACAAACGTAAACCTTAACTAGTCTAGCGCCTCTTGTATTTCGATCTTTTATTAAGATTGGACCAGCAAAATCACAACCAGTGTTATGAAATGGGCTAAATTGCTTGACTCTAACTTGGGGCAAATTTCCCATTAAATAGTTAGATGATTTGGGATTAACTCGAAAACATGTAATGCAGTTTTTCGTTATTTTTCGAATTAAACTTCTACTAGCGATTATCCATAATCGATTTCTAAGTAAGCCCAGTAAAGTAGTGGGACCACAATGTAACAATCTTTTATGTTCTCTTTCAACAATTTTGTTAGTAAAAGTATGTTTTGGGTGTAGAATAATTGGATGTTTTTTGTCATATGTGCAATTGGAATTTTGCAATCTACCACCTACTCGCATGTCATCCTTATCTATATACCGATTTAAAGACAAAATCCTACTTTTTAATTAATTTCTTTTTTCTGCTTTAAATTGTTATATTCTACGTAAAATGATTCAATTTGAGCTAAACGTACTAATTCTTTAAAGCTATCATCTAATTCTTGTAAAGTTAATGAACCTACATTTCTTTTTGCTCTAAGTTCATTTTTTATAAATCTACGTACATACGCATAAACCCTAATTAACTTATTGACATCAGAATATTTTTCAATCCCACACTATGCCTAACGTTTTGTTTTCTAGTTTGTCAAAATTTAAAAAACTTTCTTGCTCGTTTATTGAGTTTCCATCATTTTTTAAATTGACATTACTCAGCCACTTGCTTAACTGAAAACCACCAGAAGCTAAAATATTTGTAATTTCGTGTTTTAAGCATACTAAATCTTGAAATGAATTTGCGCCAAATAAGCAATCGTCAACATAAAATTATTTTTATAATAGGGCAAGCCTCTAGATAATTATGTTCATGTTCTAAAGCTAATTGATAAAGTGCTCTTATCGCTAGAAATGGACCTGCCGTGGTACCATACGTGACCGTATTTAATTGATAACATTTTATTTGTTCTTGCGGTTTAGAACGCCAAAATATTTTTTGAAACATCTCTGCTCGGCACGTATTAATACTTGTCTGTACATTTTTGATATATCGGAAGTAAATACAAATAAATTTTCTCGAAATTTTAACAATATTCCAAATAAATCGTTTTGAATGGTAGGTCCAACATCATTAAGGGAAAGACCGTTACTTGTTTTCATCGACGCATCAAACACTACCCTAACTCGCGTAGTACTACTTGATTCCTTTATTACAGAATGGTGGGGCATAAAATACTGTGGTTGATTTTCTATCTCATTTTTTAAATTAATTTTTGACATGTGCCCTAACCTAACGTATTCAGCTAAAAAATCATTGTATTCTAATCTTAAAGCTTCATTTTTTGCTAACCTTTTTTCTTGAGCTAGAAATCTGAACAATGGTTGTTCTTGAGATTCTCCTAACTCTGATATATTTTCTTTAAATGGTATACTAACTATAAAACGACCGTCTTTATCTCGAGTTGTTGTTTCTAAAACATGTTGTTTGCAAAATTTTTCCGATTTTGTTAAAATTTGTTTGTTTTCATATTTGTCAATCTTCCAAAATCGACTTAGACTTTCGTTCAAGCTTTCCTCAGAAGCGGTTATGCTTAAACAACTACTAACTTTTTTACTTTCTACTCCTAAAGCTAAATTTCCCGCTAAAACCCATCCTAGTAATGTGTTTTGCAAAATTGAACCTTCGTTTAATCGTATTTGCCCTTCTTTTAATACATCATAAAATACGTGTACACCTAATAATAAATCGATTGGACTACTTAAATTAAATGATGGATCAGCAAGTCTAACGTGTTTCCCTAAAAGTAAATTATTTTATCGCCAACCGTCAGTAAAGCCGTCAATTATCAGATTGATTTCCGGAAGTAAACAAACAGTTTACCTTATCCTATACCAATAATGTACTTTATCTGCCTCGCGGCAGATAAAGTGACATATGAGTCTGGTAAAGTGACATATGCGTCAGGTAAAGTGACATATGCGTCAGGTAAAGTATTTTGACTTTGACATTATTCGAAAATTATTATCTGTCAGTGTCACGCTTCTCCCTATTACGGCTCGATAATAGTTTTCTTGTAATTTATTCATAACAAATTATGGAAGATATTCAGTGCACGCCACCTGAAATTGAAGAGAAGTCATTAGAGACGTCTTTAGAACTTCTGCCAGAAAAATCCAGGAAAAATACAATCGCCAGTACGACATTTTTATGGAGTGGTGCAATAGAAACAAAGTAAGGAAATATAGTGAAAACGTGTTACTGGCATATTTTTCTGATTTATCAAAGAAGTATTGTCCCCTTCAATGTGGTCCTATTATTCCATGCTTAAGGCAACCCTTTCAGTGAAGCAAGACGTCAACATCGGTGAATATATAAAACTAACGGCTTTTTAAAACAAAAGCAAGGAATCATGTTCCAAAGAAATCCAAAACTCTTTCACAAGAAGATATACTTACGTTTTACTAGATGCACCGGACGAAATCTACTTGATGATGAAAGTAATTTGTACAAACTTTCAAAACCAAAATGATATAATGTTGCATTTTTTAGGTTTGTGTTTTATTTGGAATTGCTGGAGCTTTACGTAATGAAGAACTTTGGAATTTAAAAGTATGTGACATAGAGCACAAAGAAACAATTCTGGTAGTTCATATACCCAAAACAAAGACCAACAAGCCTCGTTTATTTGTAGTCACTGAAGAATTTGAAGGAAAAGTAAAATCCATAGAACTATTTAATAAATATTTATCTCTGCGTCCTAAGCACACGTCTTACGATCGATTGTTCCTAACCTACAGGAACGGTAAATGCACTATTCAGCCGATTGGAATCCATACTATCGGAAGTATTCCAAACAAAATTGCCAAATATCTGCATCTGCCAGAACCATCACTTTACACGGGACATTGTTTCCGTCGAACATCCGCCACTCTCTTTGCCAACGCAGGCGGTAGTAAAGAAAATTTGAAACGCCACGGAGGATGGAAAAGTGACACGATTGCAGAGTCCTATGTTGAAGAATCTGTGCTCAATAAAACAAAAATTGCGAAGAAAATTTTAGGCGATGATCCAACTGACAACTCAGTTATCACCAAATCTAAAAAGAAGATTTGCACATTTTCAATATAGATAATAACCCTCAAACGTTTTCAGTTGGAACTCCTTCGACTTCAGGGATTAACTTTTTAATGCATCAGGGTGTACGTTTAATTTCAATATAACAAATAATAAGTAGATTTGCTGTTTACTTCGTCTCAATAAAATGCAATTAAATATACCTCAGTTTCTTATATTCCGAATTCTAAACAGTTGGCGATAAAATTTTGTATGCACCACGTCAGTAAAGTGTCTTTATCGGACTCGCCTGTTATTCGCCTCGCTCGCTTCTCTCGCTCGTCTCATAATTTCAGACTCGTCCGATAAAGAATCACTTTACTGCCTTGGTACATAAATAACTATTATTGAATAAATATATAGGAAAATTGTTTGTAATTTTATCTAAAATTAAACATGATATTACTGTTCTAAGTCTACTACATAAAGAAAATATTTCTAGACTAACTTTTCCGCGAGATTTAGATATTGATTGACCTACACCTACAATTTCATAATCTATCGGCTTTTCTAGTAAATTTAAAATACTAAGTAAATTACTAGATAAATAATTGGATTGGCTGCCGTTATCTAAGAGGCACCTCGCTTGATGGTATCGTCCACGCGCATCTTGAAGTTGTACAATCGCGGTACTTTATAAAATTTCATTTGTAAAATTGTGTTGTTTAATAGCTGCTGCATGTGTCGCTACTACTCATTTATCTTGACTTGCCTGTACTTGTTCTTGAACTTGATTAACACTATTTTTTTTTATTTATATGTAATAAAGTATTATGTCTTCGACCACATGATCTACACTTAGATGAAATACATAATTGCGCCGTGTGTCCTGGTTTTAAACAATTAACGCAAAGCCTATTGTTTTTAATTGCTTGTACTCTGAATACCCTTTTAAATTTAACAATGCGTCACAATGGTAAATAGAATGCGAACCTTGACCTAAAAAGCATTTATAACTAAAACTTGAGGAAAGATTAGTGTTTTCAATAGATTTTACGTTTACATGAGAAACGTATTTATTTTTGGGACCACTGAAGGTGGCTTTGTTTTCATATTTGTAAGCGGATTTGTTACTAAGAAAAGATTTATGGTCATCCATTCTTTCTAGAATCTCGCATTTATGTTTTAAAAAACTTTGAAATTTTTCAAAATTAGAAACTTCATTACATATATCTTGTTTTTCCCATTCGCGACGCGTAATCGGATCCAATTTATTACACAAAATATAAATTAATAAAGAACTCCACGATTCTACCGGTTCACCAAGACTTTTTAAGGATCGCAAATGCTTGTTTACATTGTCAAACAAAACTCTTAGTTCCCTATATGATTCTTTATGCAAACTGGAAATATCAAAAATTGCCTTAATGTGATTGTGGACAATTAATTTTTATTGTCATATCGTTCTTGTAATAACTGCCATGCTACTAAATAATTATTTGAGGTATTATCCAACGATTGAATTATTTCTTTGGCCTAACTATCTAATGAACTGTGCAAATAATAAAATTTTTGCGTTTCGGACAAATTATTATTATAATGAATTAACGTTTCATAGTTTTCTTTAAATTCTTGCCACTGATCAAATTTGCCTGTAAACGTAGCCAATTTAATAGCTGGTAAACTTATTTCTGCTACTTGTTTAGTGTTAGAATTATTAACTATAACTTGATTAGCTTTACTTAATTTATGTTTTTCTAATAAACATTCAATTTTACTAACTATATCAAAATATGATGAATTTGTCAGTTTCTTGAACATCTTCCTTTTTGTTTATTGTATCAATTTCATTTTGTAACGTATAAAATTCATTTAATATAGGTTTGATACACTTACACTTCATCTGGTTACTGGTTACTTGTATGATTAAACAATCATTACTTGTACTAATTGTTTTGTATAACTCGTCGAACTTTCACTTGCTAATTAATTCGGCTCTTGAGGACCAAAATGTTGAATAAACTTGATAATGTGGACTGTATATATATTTTATTTTAACTTGTACACTTTTTACTACAATTAACTACACAATAATTTACTGGTACTTGAACTTGAAAACTAGAATTGTGACCCTTGATGGTCAAACGACAACTCGACAATTAATAATTTACATTTACCTAACAGCTCAAGTTGTTTTCTCTCCACTTACTTAGCAATAACGTTCCCCTAACCCTTACACTAACTTTGGCTTAAACAAATGTCAAATTTTGGAAAACTTATTCGTTTAAAACCCGTTTGAAAAAAAAAGTTAATATCAAATTCCGAAATTTTACATTCTTGTAATTGTGCATCTGATAAATAACACATTAAATTAAACGCTTTTCACAAAGGCATAATAACGTTTGGTTTTTTTCAAAATATTTTAGTTGTAACACAATAAAATCTAAACAATTAATTAAATTTGGCGCTAATTTATAAAAGGGCGTTTTATAAATTTGTATTTGTGTCGTTTATTTTAATTACATTTTAAATTTTCGAATGTACAACCATTGTTTTTTTAAAGTATATTACCATAACATTAATATTTTTAAGAAAAATATTCTTTAAAGGGTTTATTGAGCAAAGTTTGTTGTTACAGGTGGTCGTTCACTACTTCGAACCGTCAGTGCTTCAGTGTTTATTAGAACGTTGGGCTCGGGAATTGGGATTTATAATATGTTATGGAGCAATAATTTTGAAGCTCTACAGACATTTAATAGAATTTCGCACGAGAAAAGCCCACAGATGGGTTATTAAAGATACAGATTTACTCAAATACCTTCTTATTATGTTTATGTCAGTCTTCGCGTATATGGCAGCATATACAGCTATTAGTGTAAACTTTGTTCAAGAGAATTACAGTTTACTATCAAAAACCGAAACTTTTGAGGGTGTGCACTACGAATCCTGTAAACCGTTATGGTGGGATTACGTTACGCAAGTTGGAGAACTGGCTATATTAATTTTTGGAATTCACCTAAGTTATGCCAGTAGGAATGCGAGGACTCAGTTTCATGTAAGTAACTTATGTTGTATTGTGTTGGATTGTTAGTGTTTTAGTTTTTATATATTCGTATCTAAACTCATTCTTCGTTATTCACAAAAATAATTATGCCAAATTAAAGTTTGTGTCAAACGATAGAAGTTACTGCTTCAGTGTGCAGAAGTTCAATTATTGTGTATATTTCTTTAAATACATTTTCTAAAATATTATGTATATGTAATTATCAAACATTTACTATTTTAGTAGTTAGTAATATATTAATTTGCTTTATGATCCTTTATGCTCTACACATCTTATAAGTGCAAGTTTTTTTTATAAATTCGGTAATCTTGTAAGATTTTCACGAATCAGAATTATGCAGTCGTCCGATATTTCAAGAGCCGCTGAATTAATTTTTTTTATAAATGCGATAATCTTGTTAGATTTTGAGCATTACTTTTGTTAATAAAGGAATATTTTTAGATTTATTTTGTATTTTAAAAAATATTTAAAAAATTTGTTTCACATAAATTTGTTTTATTTGAAAAAAGAAATACCGATCAGAAACGATGATTACGTGGCCTTTTGTGCTAATGACTTCTATATTATTTACACAGAAAAAGAAAAAATATTTTAACAAATTTTATTATTTTGAACTTTTGTTATTTTTACTTTTTTTTTAGCAAGATTTATAAGTCTGGAGTAAAAAAGTTATCTTTATGTATAAGAATTAAGACTTCCACAACCAGAGTCATTGTTAAAAAATTGTAACCGTAGTTGCCAACGTTTCGCCACCTATCCTAAATAATTTTGTCCGGGCGACAAACAAATGAAAGTTCAATGTAGACTACTAAAAGTGAAGTAATCAACTTGTCAACCAAGCCAATTTCTAGACTGGAAGAAGTCTGAGTAATTAAAGAAATACCAACGTATTATACAGGGTGTCTGTGAAAGGTCTTTACATTCACCTACTACATATTTCTTAGATAAAAATAAGCCGATATAAGTAAACCTATCTTAGTCTAAAGTTGTTTAGTTTAGGAGCTATTCGGCCTTGAAGTTAAAATTTTGAAATCGTTTTTTTTTATTATAAATTCAAAACGGCTTATGCAATTTTGATAAGATTTGGCATGGACGAATGTTTTGAGGAAATTTCTAGAAAATACTAATACCGGCAGTGAGTGAAACACGCTTGACCATTAAGAAAATTAACATATTTTTTGCTGTTTGCAGTAGAAGCACAAAATTATTTTTATTCGATAGAAAATTTAAAAACGATCAAATTACATCTTTTGTAATTTTGAATTTAATTGAAAAACGAAAAAAAATCCTTATGGTGGTGCGTTTGAAAAATGCATAAAGTAATCCAGTCGCCTATGATTAGAAACAAATGAATTTCGCATGCCTAAATCTACTGCTCAAATAAAGACTACATGTAAAAGAATGGGTTTACGGTTTCGTAACTAACATTTATAAGACGAAGAAAATTAAACTGTACTCTTTGTAGTAGTCTTAGAACCCCTAAAACAGTAAACTTTTGCTAAACCTATTCTTTTACCTATAGTCTTTATATCAACAGTATGTAGCCATGCTAAATTCATTTGTTTGTGATAGAAATCATAGACGACTGGATTGCCTTATGCTTTTTTTTACGCTCCACCTAAGTTTTATTTCCGTTTCTCTCAAAAACGAATAAAAAAGAGACATAATTTGATTCTATCGAATAATAGTATATTAAAGAACTAGTTTCAGAAAACGAACCACTAAGCGGGGAGTTTTCGAAAGTACGAGTCGCTAAAATGCCTTCTGAAACGAATTCTTTATAATATTTTTTCTATTTTAGGCTTTTTAGATTTATTTTAAAATAAAATTTCACGAGTTTTTAAATTTAGGGAATTTTGAAGTGTAATTGCTAAGGTGGCAATATTTTCAATAAACTTTGGTTTAAATGCTAGTTTAAGTTTAATTACTACATTTATCATATGTTTCATTAAAAAAAATGGGTGGAAATAAAAATAAGTAGATAAATAAATCTACTGAACATTAATTATAATTTAAATTAATGCACACCAAACGTAATGACAGCTTTAACGTTATCAGTGTTACCACCGTTCGGAATAAAATTGTTCTATTTCTATAAAAGAACTCAAATTTCTATAAAAGAACTCATTTGGGTGCTTTTATAGCTCTGTAAGCGACCCAAAATAGAAAAAAATTATTTTGTGTCACTAGTACAGACAGTAAAAAATTGTGTTAATTTTTATAATGGTCATACGTGTTTCATTCACTTCCGGTATTAGCATTTTCTAAAAATTTTCTTAAAACATTCGCCCATGCTTACCATGCCAAATCTTATTCAAATCGCATAAGCCGTTGTTACGGTCAGAAGGTAGAAAATTCACCCTTCAGCGGAGAGTGGAAGTGGGATAGAGATGTCAGTAATAAATGGTCGCCAAGTTCCAAATGCTGACAAGAGAAACTTGTTACACCACAAAACTTGAAGATCAAGTACGCGGCGCAACGAATGCTCAAGCTAACCCATCGACGAGGGGGTGGATTTAGATTTGACTCTCACTTACTTTTACGAAGACTAAAGGTCCTTAATTCGAGTCACAGTCGTGATTGTCAGGCGCCACCCTAATCTTTGAAATATTTAAATCAAATGCTCACCAAAGAAAAGAGAGAAACGTAAACACTTGAAATAAAAGAATAAAATAATTACGACCGCTATTCTATTAAACTAAAATTCTACATCTTTTTTTCGACGCTTAACCAACAAAAATAACAAACATGCAAGACGGCCAAACTACCCCGGTACCGGGCAAATAAACAGATTTTTAACCGCGTTCTTAAAACTATTAAAAATTTGTGAGTAAATAACGGAAACGAGTCTGCGGCCTAGTCAAACACGCAATTTTATTTTTACTGTAACATCAACTCGAACGTAACATGCCCTAGACTCGGTTTGATCATTTTTTACCACTGAACATGATTTTAACGCTAACACGTATTTAAAATAAGACAAAATATAAAAAAAATAAAGATACCCTAAACGCTGTTTAATTTATTTCACCAAACGCAAACTCACAGCCCAAAGCACGGAAGTTTCTAAAGTAATCAACTAGAGTACTTACAGTTGGAGTTTTCTTCAATCCA
This sequence comes from Abscondita cerata, assembly GCA_030710515.1. Classification (NCBI taxonomy): domain Eukaryota; kingdom Metazoa; phylum Arthropoda; class Insecta; order Coleoptera; family Lampyridae; genus Abscondita; species Abscondita cerata. The sequence goes on along the minus strand of JALBCR010001470.1, from coordinate 224,409 downwards.
CTATGCAAAGAAGAATCCACTCGGAACCATTTTGCTAATCCGAAGATCTCGATCTAATGCTTCTTGACGGTATTGCATTATTCTCTTAATAATTCGCTGACTCAAAAGGACGTTAATTTATCCGCTACGCGTTTATTTCGATTATTTAAGTAAATCGAACGATACTATCTTAAGGATTGCGAAATTAAAGTTCCTTTTATTTATGGTACACTTAATTTCATGATTGCATACATAAACGTACACTTTTCGGCACTTACGGTACTTAAGTTGTTGTTTTAATTTTAATTAAAAACAACATTAATCCGTGCTATTCGGTACATGTCTTTTAGCTACATGTCACTTGTCAAAAGTCTGCTTAAAAATTAACTTAATAACTATTTACAATCATCAGACAAGGGAGTCTCCCCTTTTATCATTTCCTACACAAAGAACATTACAAAAAATTAACGTGCTAATATTTTCTCAGAAATAATAAACAAAAATGACTTTTCAGAAATTAAATCATGGGTACAAATGTGTGTTATTTGCTTAGTCAAAACAAATATTTAATTTAATTGATGAAGGCGACAACCACCGAGCTGTTTCCCTGGAAATAAACAAAGAAACCTTTAAAATATCAAAACAAACTGCTACCTATGTTGATTAAATTCGAAGAAATCAAGTGTAAAACTATTCAAATAAGCATTTCCTAAAAAATTTAATTGAGTGAACGTGACGAAAACGCGATTCTCTAAACCAACTGACTTAAACAACAAAAAAATATATCAAATGACAAAAACAATATTCCAGCAAACATGAACAGGAAAACACACGTGCATTGGAACGTAAAAGAAATAATTTGAAACTTATAGTTTATTCCAATTCAAAAGAGCTCTATGAACCAATTGGCATTGGCGCGTATAAAAAAACAATTTTTCAACCAAACACAGGTGACAAATTAGCCCAAAACCGGAAGCTAGCAGCAATCCTGAAGCGCACAAATAAATGGTAGAAGAATTTCGTGGTACAAGACAGAAAACAAAAAAAAATTAAGAGAAGTACTGAAAGTGGATATTAGGATTAGAAAGGAAAACACCAGGATCCATAGTAAAAGAGAAAGCAAAACTAAAGAAAACAAAAAAAAGAGTGTGAGGTATAAGGAAAAGATAGAGAGGAGGAAAGAGATTAAAATATTACTCGAATGTTCGAAGTGGGTAGAATCTCAAAAATAAAGTATGGTGAAAGGGAAGGAAGATTATTCTATGAAAGGGAAGGATATCCAGAGAGGAGATAAAAAGATTGGGGACAAAAGGAAAAAATATAGAAGCAGAGATAGTGAGGAGGGATCAAGATACACCAATAGAAAAGAGAAAATCAAGAATCAAAGAAGGAAATATACTGATAAGTATTGCGAGATTATTACAGAAACGATACCACGTTATATAATAGAAAAGGAAAGATTGAAGAAAAAAAAAAGTGACAGCAAGGGTTAGAGTGGGAAATGAACAAAGGGAAAATAAATACCGGTGGAAGGACGAGGATAGATTGTTAAGCCATGAAAACTAAAAAAAAAACATCACAGCGCAATAAAGTGCCAAAATCTCTCGCTTTTACTACCGAAAGAAGATTATGCCAATGTTTATTTAACACTATTTACATACTCACAAAGCTCATTACACAAAAGCGACTAGTGTCTTTGTTTAAAACAAAGTAACTGGATTAGCATCAAACTGGAAATTCAGAAACCCCCATCTCACTTCGTTCGTTTTGAAAATAGAACATTAACAAACAAGAACAAAAAAAAATTCGCAAGGACGTTTTCTAACTTAGTTTGGTTATTCGTAACTGCACACAAAAGCACTCAAAACGTGATAGTTTTCCGGAGTAAACCATCAGTTTACTAGCAGTTGGTTCTCTTCTGAAGAGTCAAAAAGTCCGTTTTGGAGTATACACCAAAACTCCTAAGGTTTATGTCGTTGTTACACTAAATTTCTTTAAACAAGAACATTTTATTGCGCCGAGTTATTCGTTAAATGCTTTACACGATATGCATATTCTATTTAGTTCGCAGGTGTAGAGATGTCGAAACGTCCGCAAGCGTTTTTTTGACTTTTACTTTAATCGAACGATAAATCTCTTTAATTTTGCAAACAGGGTTGTTCCTTCTTTTTTTTTATCGATTTTACTTTAACACTCGCATACAATCCACTTCCCAATAGTTTATACGCGAACAACTGATACGCGCACTGTTTATTATCTAATTGTATAAATTTAACAACACGAATCCTATATAGTTTGGTACTTGTTTTTGTTACATAATACCTCCTAATTTCGAGTCTGCATATCACCTGACTTAAAAATGTTTAAATACAAATTGGGGGAGTGCGTCCTCCTTCCTAAATTTTTTTACATACACAAAGAACCTTACAAAAAAATAAGTTGACAGTTCTTAGAAAGATAAACAATCTGCAAATTTAGAATTTTAACTGAGGGTCGTAATCAGTGTACTGTTCAGTTTTTAGTGATAACATATTCAATGTACTTTATAAAAGCAATAACATTCCAGCTTTTTTTTTGAGATAAACAAAGAGTTTATCGATTCAGTAAAATGAAACAGTAATATGTGGTAAATAATTATAAGAAAACCTTGATGAAAACTATCGAAATAAACATATCTTAAAAGCTTAATGGTGAGAAATCAAAAATAAGGCATTTCACAACACCAAGTCTGATTAAAAAAATTAAATGACGAAAGGAAACAACTATTACTCAAAAGCAAATATGAAAAACATACGTGTTTTATCAACACAAACGAAATCTACTTATAATACAGTACAACTCACTTAAAACAAATACTTTCATAAGACCAAAATCATTTACTTGTTAAAAATTTCTCTAAACAGAGGTGACAAGATAGATGGGAGAACTTAGAACATATGAAAGGAGAATGTAAAGAATTGACAGTTGAATGAAGAGTGAGAAGGATATTGTTACGGAATAATGGGGAAAGGATCGAATATGGATGAGGGATTTTATGGAGAGAAGAGAATGGATGGAGAAGAAAAAAAATAATTAAGTTTGAAAAAATAGATAATGAATTGCAAGCTAATAATTTAGTTTTATTACAAATTTGGATTCCTTGAAAAATTCTAATGTCAATTTATGCATTATACATAGTGCCTAAAATGAAGGGTTTTCACATTATTCCACTATTTTTGGAAAAATTGACGTTTCGAAAAATTAAATAACCCAGTTATCTTGGAATTTATCCAACTGCAATTTTGTAGCTTTAATATGCATTACACGTGTAAAACTAGCTTTCAATACCTTGTCTAATTCTCTAGTAATAATTTTTAGTTTAATTAGTTATGAATTTTTAAATTTGGAAGTTCTTGACATGGTTTTATAAAAGTAAATTATTTTCTAAAACGTGCGTTAATGCTAACAATGTATACATTTTTGGAAAGGACAAAAATGGAATTATAGGGTGTTCTATTCAAACTAAGCTCACAATTTTGGATCAAAAACTTAATTTTTTTTTCGTCAATTTCTATAAAAAAATTACATGTGGCAATAATGTCAACAGAAACTTGAAGTATATTTATGAAGTTTAGTGCAAACTGCCTGTCAATATCTTTTTCCGTTCTCGAGTTATAAGTTGTTAAAATGTGTCAATTTATAGATAGACACCTTGTATTGTGTAGCCTAATTTTTTTGTTTAATGTAAAGGACAAAATAAACAATTCTATTATATTCTAAGTGTTGGCATAAATAACAAACTCGAATCGCCTGCTGTAATTTTGCAAGAAATTATGCAATAGCAAACAAACAACGAAAATCACTCTAACTGTTTCGTCTTTTAGGGACTCTTCAGGAGTGAGAGAACTCAACATCACGCATTTGTACAAAAGTGAACTTACACTCGACTTATCTAACTTCTTACATATCGACAAAGCTGCAAGTTAGTATCATGTATTATTAAATAGAATATTATATTTTTTAGTAAATTCTATAAATTAACATATATGAAACAAACAAACTTTTGAATAAAAATTATTATTCTACTGTTAATATGTTTGGACTAAAGATAACCAAAATAAAGCAAGTTTAGAATTTTTTTTAGTTACATAATAAAATTTTGTAAAATTGTTTTTAAAGGTATATAATCTGATACCTTAACTTTAAAATAAAAAATGACTTTAAAAGTACAAGGTGCATAACACTCATTGATTTTTTTTGTTCTCGTTAGTGTTACCCCTAAATTTTATTTCAGATTCAATGTATTCAGCTGCATATCAGAAATGTATAATTATTTGAGTCAAGTCTATGAAATATATTTACTTTGATTTATTAATTCATATTTGTTTACATTACTGAGAATAATACGATTGTTGATGGATAGTTCTGATTTGAATGATAAAATATTTACATTTCGAAACAAAGAAAATTTACAAGAGAATTATTTTATTCAGTAAATTCAATTACAATTTCTAATGTTAGTTGGGCATAGTAATTTTTGTCATTATTCTTTGATTAGATGTTTCAGATTGTGATTGATTGTTACTTTATCGATTATAGTATAATACTAATCCATCTTCTATTAATTACAACACCTTTTATAAATAACTACATTTCCTTTGGAAACTTTATACTTTTAAACTAGTTTGACTGTCACTTGGTGATTTATCAATTAGAAAGTTATCTTTTAATGAAACTTGATGGAAACAGCCTACAGAGCAAAAAGTTGTAATGCAGAAAGGTTTCTAAATTTATGATTTATTGCATACACATCAAATATTAGATATTAGTTTAAACAAATTGTTTTCAACAAAATGCAACTTTTACACAAAATTTTCAAATAGTTTTTATTTGAGGTTTTAAAACTGAAATGCCCATTAAGGGTTCTAAAAAGAGGAAATAAAATAAAGAGTTTCTATTTTAACGACCGTTTGTAACAGGTTGCTGCCTTGGGAATATATGTGTGACTCTCAAGTAATTTCCGGTGGAGTTGTAATTAACACCTAAAAATACCCTTGCATTTGTCGGATTTAACTAACAGGAAAATGCGTTTTTAAATACGAATTGAAATTTACCACATTAACAAATTATGAGTTTCAAATTAATTGCATCGATTAAATTTTTTGGTATAATTGTTTGTGGTTATTTTCAATTGGAATTATATATATATATATATATATATATATATATATATATATATATATATATATATATATATATATATATAGTTATAGACGGTATCTTGTTGAGCCCGATACGTTAACAGGCCGCTGTTGAGCCCAGTACCCCGCGCTTAAATACAGAACGCTGTGGAGCCCGATTATATACAGAAAATATATTTAGAGTTCTTTCATGAGCCCCACAACGTTGCCAGTCCCTTCGGGCTCATCAAAGGTACTTTTATATAAGTTAAACGGTATTTACCATTTGTATTTGTTTCTACACAAGATGTATTTACATCCGTCAAACAATTATGATACATAATTAACTTATCATTTCTTCTTTTCTACAATTAAGAAATTCCGATAGTGACTAAAAAGCCTGCTCAACAACTGCCGGTTTATATGTCTATATATATATATATATATTAGAAACTTTGCCGACAGGTATATAAAGCAGTTACATAGTCGATTCTTTAATAATTATAGCCAACCTAACAGTTGGCAAGTATAAAATTTCGAATCGCCTGCAGTAAAGTACGCAGAGGTTGTACAATAGCAAACAAACACTGAGAATCACCCGACAGCTGTTTCGTCCTTTTGGGACTCATCGGGAGTGAGAGAACTCGAGTGTAAGTTCACTATTGTACAAACGCGCGCTGTCGACTATATGCCCTACTGGAGGGATCACTCGAGTTCTCACTTACTCCCGATGAGTCCCAAAAGGACGAAACAGCTGTCGGGTGATTCTCAGTGTTTGTTTGCTATTGTACAACCTCTTGCGTACTTTACTGCAGGCGATTCGAAATTTTTATACTTGCCAACTGTTAGGTTGGCTATACTTATTAAAGAATCGACTATGTGGCTGCTTTGCATACCTGTCGGCAAAGTTAGCTAACATTTTCGTACGTGGACGCTTTCACGAGTCGACACTAGATGTCGAAAAACTTATCATTTAAATATACATATATATATTGTTAATAATATAGATTGGAAAAAAATAAGCTTTTTGTGCTATATTTATATTTTAATTGTTGTTTAATTATAGGTAATGATTGGTTTATTTTACAAAGTGTTCATTTCAAGGCGTATAACAAGTAACATCACTATATGTTTAGACGGCATAGAATATCAAAGAATTATAGTCAGAAAATTTTCTTTGAAAACATTTTGTTTTAAATTTTGTGTATTGTATTAATTTTATACCTTCAAACATTTTATTTAAATAAATTGAATGTGATAAATATCTCAAAATATTTGCAAAGTAACAAAAACAAAAAAACATTAAACGTTTAGACGACCACAAAATATTTGGAGGGAATTATTTAGTATGGTGTAACATCTCTTTTCGTTTTAAGTACTGCTTTTATTCTAAAAGGTATTGTTGCTACAAGCCTATGGCACTTTTTCGCAGGGAATAAATTCCAAACTTCTTCAATTTTAGATTTCAGATTTGACATACAGTAATATAATACGGTCATCTCTAAAACCGGCCATGTTTTCTAAGTCAAAAACCAATTATACGGAAATATCCATATTAATGACCCTCCTAACAGCAACCACCTCTCGATAACGGCCACGGCCACTTATTTGTAAACTTTCTTGGAAAAATACATGTAATTCTACCTCCCATTTCCGGCGATTCTTAAGTAAGGTCATTAGTAGACAACAACTTGGTGTTCAAGTTGTGCATAATATATAATTGTTTCATTGTGTGAGGCTTAAGTAACTACCGGGATTTAAGAACGGATTTAAAGATTTTGTTCGATTTATAATAAACAGACATGACCAAGAAAGTGCAATTAAAAGGCTCATTAAGCTCACCCCAAAAATCGTATTTTGCGTACATAGTTTGAGTTAGTATGTTCAACAGTGCTATTACATATAGACGTACAGAAAAATTACAATGTCGCTAACAAGAAAACGTTTCTCTTAAAGAGAAAATTGATATAATTGTGGAAAATTAAAGGTTTAATACCAGTGCTAAAAAGTTGGCTGAAAAATTTAGTGTTGGAGTAACACAAGTTAACGATATTTTAAAAAACAAATGTGATTTAAAAAAGCTATTTGAAGAAGGTTTCAATACAGAATAGAAGAGAAAATTTCCTAGAACTGAAGGTGTAGAAATTGACTGAGTATTTTACAATCAGTTTTGTAAAGTTAGGAATAAAAATATCCCTATATCTGGACCTTTAATAAAAGAGAAAGCATTGGAAGTTGCGGAAAATTTAAAAATAACAAGTTTTAAAGCTTCAAATGGGTGGTTTGAGAAATTTTGTCAAAGACATAACATAACCTTTAAAACAATTTGCGGGGAGTCAGCTGATATTAACCTACACACTGTTGAAGCTTGGAAAGCAAATCTGTCAGTAATATTGAAGGTCTATTCACCCAAAAATGTGTACAATGCTGACGAGACCGGACTTTTTTACCTTGCGATGCCAAATAAAACGTTCTCTTTAAAAAACAATAAATGTAGTGGTAAAAACGCTGCAAAACAAAGATTGACAACTTTATTTTGTACAAATATGAAAGGTGATAAGAAAAATCCGTTAATAAAAAAGTAAACACCCAAGATGTTTTAAAGGCTCTCTAATCAACAAACTGCCTTTAGAATGGGTACCTAATAAAAAAGCTTGGATGACTTCCTAAAAATTAATGAAAAAATAATAAAAGAAAATAGAAAAGTCTTATTATTTCTGGATAATGCCACGTCTAATTCCAAAGTGACTCTTGAAAGTGTGAACATTGTTTTTCTACCCCCAAACACCACATCCCACTGCCAGCCACTGGATCTAGAAATTATCCGAAACTTTGAGATGGCTTACAGGAAGTTTTTAATCAAAAGGCTGTGCTAACATTCACAAATACCGAACGTCCTTTTAAAGATGCGGAAATTTAAGCAGCGCTTTAGTTTGGATATCAGTATCCTGTAGAAACGTTTTGCCTATTACAATTGCTAAATGTTTTGCGAAAGCAGGATTCTCGGAAAAGAAGATTTTGATAAAGAAGACAAAATTTCACTAACTTAGTTTTTTCTTGTATTAATAAAAGGTAATCAACGTGCAAACTTTAAAAATTATGCATCTATTGATTGTGATATTTTGACCGAAAGCCCCAAAATAAGTATTCAAGATATAATCAGTGAATTAGACTATAGTGAAGGCTGTGTCCAAACCATAAAAATGGTGCAAACATTAAAGATATTGGTGAAGTGTGTGAAAAACTTAAGAGATGTACAAAGTTTTCTATTTTCTAATGATAAGAGCGAGCTAGCGGTAGAAGTACTTCAAATTTTATCAAAATGTAAATTTCTGTTTTACAAAGTAAACTTAAAAATGTAAAACAGACCTCAATACAAAAATATTTTACAAAAATGTAATTTAATGGAATGTATATGTATGTAATTAATTATTGTAATAAGTATAACGAGCAATTAGAAAATAGGTGCATATTATGTAAATGTATTTATTATGTATTCAATATGTATAACACTTCCATTATTTATTCTAATTATTTAAGATTGCATTATCACATTTATAGTTATTTTTTTAATGCAGATATATAGTACCTTACAGCGAACCATATTATGTTCCATACTTAAAAGATTTTAATAAACAACGCATAGAAATAAATTTTTTTCCCTCCCAATAACGACCATCTCCATATACAGGTCAGTTTTGCAGCAAATTTTAGTGACCGCTATTTAGAGGTTTTACTGTAGTGCTCTGAGGGGATTGTTTTTCAAAAATTGTTTAATTTTCTGTCATACAGGTTCAATTATATTAAGGTCTATGCTACTTGAAGGCCAGTCTAAAACGTCAATCTTATTATCAGCAAGCTATTTTTTTTTAGATTTAGCAGTATGTAAAGCGTCTTGCTGAAATTGTAAATTATATTAAGTTCATTAGGATGCAACTCCTGAATGCTTAATAACAAATAGCCTAATAAAAATATTTTGATATTTTTGCGCATTAACTGTACCATCTATAAAATGTAACTTTCTCAAACCTTCCTCTACCTCCACAAAACTCTTTCTTTAGCTCAAGCAAGACGTTTCTTTTTTTGTTTTTGAGTTAACAAATGTTTTTCTCTTTCAATATAAGTACAAGTATTGCACCTTATATAAACGAAGCCCGGATTTATGAATCCATTTCCGACAACACTCTCTTCCCACATTTAGCTTAGATTGTTGATTCCAAGAACCGGTAATTTCACGTAATGATGATCATCTCTGTGTTACGGTTTATTTGTAAACAAACTAAACAATGAGATAACAGTGTTAGAAAACCTTGCCGGCAGCTCCAGTAGTTGGAAGTGGTCGTGGGCTTATTTAGAATCGTTGGAACGAAGGCTTCTACACTGCACAAAAAAATTTATAAAATCTCCTAGAGTCACTAGAAACTTGTAGACACAAGAAACAAACCGTAGGTTGGTAGAAATAAAAATAAATAAGTGTCTACAACTGATAGAAAACCGCAATAGCGAATGAGTTTATAAAAATGTAAAAGTATACTCACACACAAACAGGAGGTGAAAACTTCCTTGTTGTACGGGATACTTTACTTAGGTTTATACTAAATAATTAATACATGTGTAGCTGTTCGAATTTCAGATAATGTTCATGTAATACCTTTAACATACAGGCCAAGAAGAAGGAAATACGTCTTTTTTACCGCCTAATGGGGAAATTTTTCTAATCCGGCAATCTCAAGTTAATAAAAGTTATTACACAAAATTGGAAAAGTTTTTCCCCACCGCATAAATGTAAACACAGTTGTCTATACTCTAGGGAAATTTTGATTCACAAATCAATTATTAATTACGAATTTTCGTTTGTTCGTAAATAATACCGTCACATCTATATCTTGCAAACTTTGACCAACATTCTCCTGTTTCTTTCACTTACTAATCGTGGTCGTCCAGAACTTCTTCCAACAACATTTAACAAACGTTGCAAATGTTTTATTTGTTTTTCAGGATCGCAAAAAAATTTAACGTACATATGTATATTGCTTTCATTGTCTAGTTGTCTGGAAAAATAACAGTTTCTTTGGTTTCCGGACCTGGTCATCAAGACCCTCCCGGATAATTAACACAAAAATGTACAACAAAATTTCACAAAACACAATCACATTACACACATAATATTATTACATGTGAATACTAGAGTGGGTAAGGGTTGGCATGTTTAAGTTTTAGTGGTTTTCCTAAACCTTGAGGTAAATGTTTTGCCAAGACGAACCAATCCACAACTGCACACGGTTTCGTCACCACACTGTACAGGTTTATACTGATTTTCTGGGGCACCATACATAACACTTACATCACAATACAATGTTTAAAATGTACCATACGATTAAATAAATAAATCTTAAAAATTGTTAAACTGTCAAAACCTATTTTAAAGAGAAAATAAAGTAGACAAACAAAATTTACGTAAATCATAATAATAATTAATTTATTAAACAATCTTGCTCGTCCAAACTTATAGTGGTTAGGGCTCGTATATGAAAGCATTGTCATGTATTAATTCACAGATTTAAAGTAAGATTATAGATATAGGTAGTTTATTTTAGTATGCCTGCTTCCATAATAATTAATCAATATACGCTGCAGTGTGTGATAACGTACGTTTTAAAATGGTGTTGAAAACAACAAATTTAATATTAAAAGTAATGTTCAAATTTTCTAAATCTATAAAATCAATCTTGTTTGACATTTTGTTTAATTACTTAATATCCTGTTCACACAGGAGATCATTTTTAATCATGATATATGACATTTTAAATTCTTCGATCTTTTACATTGCTAGATTAGTGTAGTGTAGATAAAGATAAAGAAATTTTATTATAATAAGTATAATATTATAATATACTATAATAGTATAATATAATACTAAAAGATGTATAGAAAATTAAAAGACAAAAATGATGATATATCTCAAGATATTATTGAAACCAAATGCCCTATTTGCCACAGAATATTTAAAAACAACACGGGAATGAAACTTCTTGTGAATAAAGCACATGCAACATCTTCAAAAACTTCAAGTTTTAATTCAGACATTCCGTCAACATCAAATAGATGCCTTGGTATCGCTTCCTATCTTGGGAAGTATTTTAGACTAAATTGTAAGTATTTTGATGAAAGCAGTGAAGATGACGATGAATATCGGCATTATTATATTATAAAACCAATTATCAAAATCTGTCAAAAACGTCAACAAGAAATTCTTATAAAAACATACCAAATCAATTTTTTAATTCATGTCTGGATATAATTGAATCCAAATGCCCTATTTCCTACAGAGTATTTAAAAACAACAAGGGCATGAAAATTCACATTCACAAACTACATAGATCATCAAATACACCAAAAGGAGATCACATGATTGAAATCTAATTCTATATGAGTATGGAAAAATGTATTGCTTTTACATACATATCTTTCAATATGAACAAATCTAAATTTAAAAGATCAACGTGTAAAATTAAAAATAATTATAATGTCGCTTCAAGAAGTAAAAATTCAAATCCTTTTGGCAAAAAGATAAAAGCTAAAGTTAATAATTTCGACATAAAAGGAGCCATCAAAATCTTAAGTTCTCACGATAACATTGTTCCTTTCGACGATGTAACTTTTGCGGCTTTGCAAAATAAACATGCATCCCTTCATTTTCAAATCCACCGGAAAGTGATGATCCCGTTCTCGTTGTAAATGAGTCAGATATTTTGGAGAGCATAAAATTATTCCCCTGTGGATTGGCTGCAGGAATTGATGGTATGAGACCACAGTTTTTGATACACATGATTTCCTTTTCTGCTGGTGAAGCAGGTGAACGTGCATTAACGACGATAACCCGATTATGTAATTTCATCCTTGCTGATAATGTTAACAGAGAGGCACTTCCACTTTTTATGGAGCCTCTTTTTGTGTACTTTTAAGAAGAATGGAGGAATTGGGCTAATTGCCATAGGCGGTGCTTTAAGAAAACTTACAGCAAAAGTAGCGTGTCTCAAACAAAGTGTTCACTTTCAAAGTAATTTTTTTCCACATCAACTTGGTGTTAGGACTAAAAGAGAATGTGAAAGTGCTATTTTCGCATCCGAACATATGGAAATCTGCCGAAACTCTCAACAAAAGGGGTCTACCAAATTAACTGTTCATGTGCAAAGGTCTACATTGGTCAAACCGGAGGCAACATAAAATGTAGATTAAAAGAACATCACCGAGACGCCAAGTCCAGAGCGGTAGATAAATCAGCAATCGCAGAACATCCACACAAAAAAGGAAAACACATCATCAACTTCGAGGAACCTAAAGTTCTATCAAGGACTAACAACTACTATCCAAGGATAATCAGAGAATCCCTAGAAATTATGAAAAATAAAAATAACTTCAATCGAGAAAATGGTTACCGATTAAGCAACACGTGGAAACTAACTCTTCACAAAAACAAAGAAAACAAATGTCGCCACAAAATTAGTCAACACCAAACAGAAGATCAACCAACCATTGAAAACCAACCACTCGTCACTGATTGACATCAACCAACCGTAGCGGAACATAGGTATATAACGAGTAGCAGAAGACAACAACATCAGTCTTTAGAGTAACTTCTGAAGAAGCTAACAGCATGGTTAGCGAAACGTCAAGCAGAGAACGTAGGAAGGAAGGACGAACACGGCTCAACCCGGAAGATAATAATCTTAGTCTTTAATTCAATTGACAGGGGTACCAAATTAAAAATGAATTTCCACTTCTATATCCCTTTCACAATTAAAGTTATCGATATTGTTCTTCATTATTTTTTGGAGAAAAGACTATCCCATCCGAAGCTGGAGTACAATAAGGTGATCCCACTAGCCCGGCAGCTTTCAGTGCTACGATCCAACTCTTGGTTGACATGATAAAATGCGAACTATATTTCTGGAGTCAAAAAATTGATGAAAATATAAAACTTTAATTTGAGACTACATGTCTAGGTATTTGCATCAGAGAAACAGAAAATCTTGAGCTTTTAGGAACCCCAATCTTTGAAGAAGCATATAGCAACAATTTTGGCATTAAACAACACAAACTAGACTTTCTTATGCCTCACCTAGATCAAGTCAGTCCTCACATCGCGTACTTCCTATTGAAAGCTGTCTTTTTGTCCCAAAACTAATGTATTTTCTGAGAACTTGTGCTATCTGGAAGTCTTCGTTCGTGTTTAGAATCAATTCTTAATATATGCTTAAACCAAATTCAGTGGTTACAAACGTCCTTTCCAATATCCAAAAATATTTATGGTGTTAAGAGTCTTGTATCTATTATACTCCTTGTAAAAAATAACAAGATTCAGTTTGAACTTCTAGACAAGGCATTAACTACATGGTCATCTGTAAATGTCGAATTACATAAGTCTATACAGAAAGATTGGGATATTATCAACTTGAAACGAATCATTGATTTAAAGCTTTGCAGTGTCGAGAATCTGGAGCATGGCTACAAGCAATTCCATCAAAAAATATTGGCACTTTTATGGATGGTCAAATCTTTTAAATTTATGTGGGTTTAAGACTTGGATGTGCCATTTACCAAAACCATATTTGCAGTTGTAGAGCTTTCGTTAATGAAACAGGCATACATAGCCTTAGTTGCCAGAAAGGTAAAAGAAGAAGTAAAATGTGTGTCTAACGACATCTCGTGTAACATGGACACATATAAATAGTATTAAACTAAGAAATGCCAACAGTTAACTGTACCGACTGTGAGTGTTAAAGTGTATATATTAAAGCGATAACTTTAAATAATAATAATAATAATAATAATAATAGATTTATTGTTCAACAGATTAAATCCATTTACAGAACAATTTCACAACAACAAAAGTACAATTGAATACTAATACTATAACAAACAATGAAACTTTCAACAATCAGTCCTCAATAACTATTAGATCAACAAGCGATCCAAGTGAACAACTGTTGATGTCAGACATAGTACAGAACTGGTTGAAATTGCGGGACATGATATGACATGGTGATCTTAGTAGTAAATTCGTTTTTGGTGTTTTATAAACAAAACAGTAGTTGACCGAGAAGAGCGACTTGGGACAGCAAAGTTCAGCGAAGACACCAGCAAAGAACTGTCAACATTGTTATGTAAAAGACCATGTAAAAATCGAATACTATTTTGAATTCGTCTGCAGTATAGGGACGGTACTTGAAAACGAGCTAAAAGTAATTTTTGAGGAAAACCTCTTTCTGGGTAAATACCATCCATTTTAAAAGAAATATATTTTAAAACCTTCTTTGAACGTTTTCAATACGATCAATGTAGCGGTAATATAAAGGAAACCATATTAAGTCACAGTAATCAAATTTTGATCTAACTAGTGAAGTGTAAAGAGAAATTAAGGATTGGGGTTTTGAAATGACTTACAGTTGCGGATAATAAATCCAAGCGATTTGTTAGCTGAAGCACATACATAGTCAATGTGCTCAGAAAAACTAAATTTATTATCAAAAACTATCCCTAAATCCTTGATACTAGTCTTCCGATCTAAAACGTTAGAGTCAAGACTGTAATTAAACGTAATTTGGTTGACTCTTTTGTATAAGAAACTATACTGCACTTGGAAATATTTAATTGAAGATGATTCAACTTACACCATTGAAAAGTACGTTTAAATCATTCTGTAAGAATATACAATCATTTAGAGATGAAATAGAGTAATACATTTTAAGATCGTCGGCAAAAAATAAATGGTTGCAAGTTATGATATTCGAGAGATCGTTAATAAAAATAAGGAATAGCAGGGGTCCCAAATGCGACCCTTGGGGAACACCAGAGGTAGCAATGAAATTTTCTGAAAGATAATTGTTGAAAGATGAAAATTGGACCCTATTATGTAAATAAGAAGCAAAAAATGCAAGCAAGGAATTGCTGAATCCAAACTCATGAAGTTTCGTAATTATTGTAGAATGCTGGATAGTATCGAAAGCTTTACGGAAGTCAGTGTAGATCACATCAACTTGACCTTGATTATCAAGTACACTTGTAGTAAATTGTGAAAAGCAAGCTAAGTTTGTTAAGGTAGAGCGTTGTTTCATAAAACCATGCTGATGAAGAGATATATAGTTTTTGACAGACGGATATATATGATTATAAATTACCAATTCAAAAATTTTAGAAAAACTGCTTAGGATACTAATCGGTCTATAGTTCGAGATAAGATAGGGATCGCCTGATTTAAGGACTGGGCAAATACGCGCTACTTTCCATACATTTGGAAAACAATGTGTAGTGAGTGCTAAATTAAAGATAATACAGAGAGGTTCAGTGAATACGTTAGCGCAATCCTTTAGAAGAAAACTCGGAATTTGGTCATGACCGGAAGTCGTTGAGGATTTCATTTTCTGAATAGCTTCATATATCATAGAATAAGTTAAAGTTGGCATGCTGATGCAAGGAAAATTGTTGAAGGTATTAAAAGGCACGGCAAATGGTGCAGTAATAGGACAATATACGGAAGAGAAATATTTTTGAAATGCATTCACAATCTCATGAGGAGTCGAAAATTCATGGTCATTAAAGATCATTCTACCTGGAATTCTTGTATTGCCACTCTTTGACTTGATAAACGACCAAAAATAGCGAGGATCTTTCTTAACCGTTTGTTCAACATTAAGTATATATTGCTGATAAGAAGACAAAATCTGAGCCTTAATGACTTTCCTTAAACGTTTAAATTCATTCAGATCGTTTAATGCTTTGGTCTTTTGAATCTTGTGAGAAACTTTACTTTCAATCGAATGTTAATAATTGTTTCCCGTGAAAACCATTTGGGGTAAGTACGCTTACTTTGACGATAACGTGGGACAAATTTATCACAAATAGTGTATATTATTTTATAAAACTCACGCAACAAGGACCAATCGGCATTGAAAAATGCATTATAGAGACCAGGAAAATCAGCTTTCCTAAAATTGTATGAATTACGTTCCGGGTTGACCGGAAACAATGTTTTATCTACTATGAAGTGAGGATTAATTATTAGCGCAGGGTGATGTGCGTCCTCTAAAATAATAGGAGAACTGTCATGAGATACATCACATTTAAAGGTACTTAAAACTAAATCTAGCAGTCTATTGTTAATGTTCGTAACAAAATTATATTGCTTTAAATTAATAGTATTCATAAAACTACGAATGGTATTTGATTTACAATCATTAACAACAGAATTATTATAAGCTGGAACGTTGAAATCACCAACTACAATTAAATTTTCCAAATGATAACATAATTGTTCAAATAATTCAAAAAAATTTTTACAGTCATAACTAGAAGTGCTAGGTGGTATATATACAACAAAAATGTGTACTGTAGAACAGTTTATAGAACACTTACATCCAATCAAGTCAATATCAGGCGTTATGTTAATTATGGTAGACGTATCAACTAATGTACAAGTGATTGGCGATTTAATAGCGAGTAGTACCCCTCCACCCCACTGTTTACCGGTAATATTAAACTGTCGATCACATCTAAAAACTGTATAGTTCGACGAAAATAATTCAGAGTTAGAGATTTCATTGCTTAATGCAGTTTCAACAATACTAACCACGTTAAATTCACCCTCATTTACTAAACTATGGAATCTTGGAATTTTAGAACGAAGACTACGAACATTTTGAAAATATATTGAAAGATCACTTGAATATGACACGTAATTTATAAGATTTTTGATTTAACTATTTTGGGAACTCCGCGAATATATTTTATCGTTAAGTCAGTTTCACCTTTGGATATTTTATCGGCCAATTCAAGACGCAAAGTTTTAAGGAATTCACGTTGCATTAAATGCTTGAAACACACGTGTGTCGATAAAGCCAAGTGTCTGATGAGCTCATAATAAGAGCGAAATACTGCATCAGGTGATCTTTTGTTGCGCGTGTACTACTGTACAAGTAATTACTTGGCTTTAACACTCACAGTCGGTACAGTTCACTGTTGGCATTTCTTAGTAAAAGAAGAAGTTTAAGACACAGTGACCTTAGCAAAATTATTCAAAAGGCACTATGTTCCTCAAAGATTCACTTCACTTTAGAGTCTACAGGTCTCTCACGAGATGACAGCAAAAGATCCGTCGGTGCTACACTTACTGCCTTGTCAAAAGTGGCGCTAAACTGATTTTGGCTACGGGAGATGAAAAAAGAAAAAATTCACTTAGTGTACAGGGTGGAAATGGTGCTCGTATTTTAGGAACTCTTCCAAATAATACACTTTTTGAAGAAATATTTTGTTTATAATTAAGTACTTAACAACACAATAAACTTAGCTATAGCTATATACAGGGTGATTTATACCACGAGGCGAAAAATAAAAATATGTGTTTACAGTTTGGTTCTAAGCAACAAATGCGAAATAATTTGTTTCCAATCGGCCTTTGTTTTCGAGATATCGAGGTTCAAACTTTTAAAAGACCTGGTCTCAAGTTCTACACAAAAATAATAGTAGGCAATATGAAAACTTTGTTTAAAAACCTTGTAACTGTAACACAAAGACGAACTAATACCTTAACTTACAAAGTATGTTCGAAAAGTCCACCGCCAGCTGCGATGTACGCCTGGCAACGTAAAACCACTGAGTTATAAACTGCAGCAAAGTCTTGTTAATTTTCAACTTCAAGTTGCTGAATTGCATTCTGGACTAAATTTTTAAGACTAACAATTACTAACACTACGAAAATGTGAAACTATCAATAACTAATAAATAAGTTTTTGTTTCAAAGCACTCTATGTTAGTTTTTTGTGAAACTTAAAATCGTATCTTTTAAAAGTTGGTATCTCGATATCTCGAAAACAAGTGCTAAGTTTACATTAACAATACATAACAGTTTACAAATTGTAGGCACTTCTTGAGAAATTAAAACTCGCTTTGTACCTTTGTATGTGTTTTATGTTTCATTAAATATGATGTACGTATATTTAACATTAAGTCCTTTGTCAACGTGCGTGCTTTTAAATTAAATACATGTTTAATTTATAGCTACAGCAAATTCATTATAATTAATTATAAACTAAAGTTCATTTTTCTTTGTAACCACAAATTTTTAAGTTGACATCTCAACTTCAATTCGTTCAACTTTTTGATATCTACACTAATTTATTGTTGAATAACATAAATTATACACCTTGTAATTTAAATTAACATTTTGAAAGAAATTAAAAGGCATATTACAAACGTATACATAGTGTAGCGTTGCGTTGGTTAGACTGATCTCAATAATTAAATGTACTAAAAATTGAAGATTAACATTGAAGGGTTTTAAAGAGTGAACAACTAAAAATATTAGTATCCCTTTGTCACTTCCGGTTATTTTAAACAAGTTTTGTTAATAATTAATTAATAACAGTTTTTGAAATATAATTTTTTTTAAAATCTAAACTTTACTTTTTCCTTATGTAGAGAAAGTCGAATATACAGGGTGGGGCACTACCAACGAGTTAATTTATAGCAGTAAATAATGTTAGAAATTTTAAGACATACATATGTCAAGATTATTCGAAACCATATTTTAAAAATATTTTGGATTGTACAGGGTGCTCTAGAAACACGTACCATATTAAAGTTGGGTTATTTTAAATGGATCACCCTGTATTTTTTTCTATTTTTGAATTGTACAGGGTGTCCTGTTTTCGACACTTTTGCAGGGTATCTCCGTTATTATTGCAGTTCGAGTTTTGGGTTTTCGCGAACCTGTGTCACTTTTTTGTAAAACAAACGATGGTACAGACAGATTTATTGTGGCACTCTTCGTTTGTGAAATACAAAGTGAAATTAAAAAGTGTGCATTTTCAGACACCCTCTGTAATTCAGGTATCTGATAAGTTATCGACTAGGTAAAAACGGAATCTAACACATTTTTTTATGCAGAATCCAGTGACGTGCTTAGTTTTTTTCTAGGTGTCCCCATTTTTGAGAAAGTTACCAAAGTTAGGATATTTTAAATGGGACACCCTGTATGTCAATTTGTATTTACATTCCACTCATTAAGAGCTTTCCAGAAATGTATAATAGTCGGCACTTTGTTCCCAATCGAAGGTTAGAATCTTTTTTTTAAATATGCCTAGAAACTAAAAGCCAAACAGATTTATTTTTATTGAACTTATAGTAAAAACCAATAACCAATAACGCGTATGCAATTTTATTTTATCCGAAAAAATAAACAGAAATGTTCTTATGACTAGTATCCCGGGCTCTATGAGCCAGTCGAATTACGCACACCGGTCACAATTTACTGATGTTTAACAACAGCAATTGTTATTTGGTACATCAAAAATTGATCATACTGTAAACATCGACAAACTTTAATTTGTTAACTAAGAATGTAATACAAATCGCTCTAATAGTAGTACGATAATTTCGAAAACCATTATTTTTAGAATGTTTTTAACAAAGTTACCAATGTTTACAATGTCATCATTTTTTGCTGAAACTAATAACGGTTGCTATTGTTTGTGACAGGTGGGCGTAATTCGACTGACTCTTAGAACTCGGCATAAGTCATGAGCACATTACTGTTATTTAGTTCTGAAAAAAAAATTTTAAAGTTCATATTTAAAACTGGATGGGCTATACATTAAAAATGTTTACATGATAATGTTTATTTTACTGATATCTCACAGGTAACTTAATTTCCAGTAAATTGCAAATTGTTAAACTAGCAAATTTTAAAATATCTCAAAAACTATCAGAGTTAGGGGTTGGTAACCCTAATACCAATTGAAAGGTAACTAGTTCCTGATTCCATCAGGTTACAGAAATACAGGGTGTTCTATTTAAGTTAAGCAAGTTATTTAAGCTTTAAGTCGTTAGCATTATGCTGTAGTATTTAAAACACTTTGTACATCATAACATAATAGTAAATATTGCAAAAGAAATGTTGAAAGTTCTTAGTAAGGTGTTGTAAAACAAAATTGCTTGTTCTTATTTATCTTAAAGTTGTTGCATTTTTTTGGAGGAAACGGATGTAAGTTTGTATAGGGACATGTTAAACAACATACATTATTTTTTATCCTACAATTCAAAAATAGAAAAAAATACAGAGTGTTCCATTTAAAATAACCGAACTTTGATGCAGTACGTGTTTCTGGAGTACCCTGTACAATCGAAAATACTTTTAAAATGTGGTTTCAAAAATTCTCGATATATGTATTCCCTAAAATTTCTTACATTATTTGTCGTTTTAGTGCTACAGAATGATTCGTTGGTAGTGCCCCACTCTGTATATTGAAATTTGAGTAATATCTTACATTTTTGAGAAACTGTTCACAACATAACTCTGAATCGTTTATAAATACTAAATTGTTTTTTTTATTATACAGGGTGTCCTAGAAATTGAAGTAAAAGCATCATATTAAATAGTCACATAAACCATGTTTTTTCAAATGGAACACCCTGTATATGATTTATTATTTTAGAAGTATACGTTATACACTATCTATTTGTATTATGTTAATCTATACCTATCTCATGTAGATTTCCGGTAGGATAACATCAAGCAGTATCCAGAAAACAATGTCCTTGTTGCAAAATGTTGCGCGCATAGTAGATTTTCCCATTTGTTTTCGAGGATTGGTACAATCGCAAACAAAGATGGCATCCTTGATGATAACAATAAGAAGAAGTTAAAAAAAGAATATTTTAACCGATGACTTATAAATTAGATGAAACTGTTAAGAAGTTAAGGAAAGCATTGTCCTTCTCGTTAGTTAGGCACAGCATTTAACAAGGTATAAAGGTTCTATCAAATAAGGCATCTCAGTCCACGATAGTAGCAAAGATGAAAGTGTAGGCGATTATTCCATTGTTCAGGCAAGCTGCACAATTTCCAACGGTGGCGGCTGAAAACACAATTTTACGCTCTAATTCCAATTTGTATGTTTTGAATGACTTTTTGTAACGACTTCATCCAGATGTGGAGCTCAACTTAACTTAGATTTTTTAAAAGTCCAGCATGGGAGGTGGTTTAGAGCAAAATGGGAAAAATTTAACGAACGAAACTAAGTGAAAGCTTAAAAAAGAAATTTTTACCTTTTGATATGGTTAAATTATTTGGCAAGAAATAAGAGATAAACAACCGAAGAAGAACAAAAAAGTTGGCATATGGAAGACCTACTATGAAAAATTTCCTACCGCTGTATCTGGTTCAGTTGGAGACGTTAATTTGTTGATAATTTGTCTAGTAAAAAACAATAAATTGGTAGACGCATGCTGCTACTCCACTTGTTTTAGTTAAAAAAAAATAGTACCGTGAATGATTTTGAGGTTTTTGATTGGAAACTGTGGCTGTTTTTTTTGTAAATACGTTTGTTTGTGGTAGTAATCTCAGTTTAATAATAGTTGGACAAAGCTCAGATGGTCGTTTTTATATAGATTTTTATTTTTCCTAAAATTGGAAGCTATATTATATATTAATGATATAGTTTTTGTTATTGTACCAAATGAATTTTATAAGTGGCTTTTATTGGCTGGCTGTCTGTAAATATCAATAAATACTAGTATAGCAAACCGCAATTAGAGGATTTGGGTTTTTTAATCGACTTAAAAGGTATTAAAACGAATCCTGACAAGGTCAATTCTTTTCAGTGTCTACTGAGATTAAACTTTTTGAAGGACTATGTTTGTAGTATAAACGTTTCGTCCTCAATTTTCCTATGTTTTGCATCTTATAAATTCGTTGGGACTTGAAGCTCAATCAGCTTTTAAGTCTATAAAAAAGGTTTTAATACAGTCTTCTGTCTTGGTATCCTCTGATTTTGAGCATCCAATGTGTTTCCAGAAACGTAGGTTGAGGCGCCGTTTTAACACAAGAGTTTCGAGATTGTAAACAGGTTATTGCATTTGCTAGTAGAGTTTTAAGTAGTTGTGGACAAAATTAATCAGTAACTGAGCGTAAATGTCTTGCTGTAATTTTTACCGTAGACAATTTCGTCCTTATGAAGAAAGTGTCTTATTTAGAACACTGAAGTTTGTCATGGTTGCAACGCACCGAGGATCCAAATGAAAAGATTACGAGATGGTTACTAAAACTTACTTAGTACGATTTAAAACGAGGTTTAAATTTTTGACACCTTAACCCGATCCTAAGTTTTAAATAACAGTTTAAAATTTCCCAATTGGAGAAGAAATTAAAATGGATACCTATTCAAGTTACTCATTACAAAGCATCTACAGTTTATTACATCGCAATTGAAGCCAATCGTAAATATTTAAGAATTATTGTTATGACTCAGAGACGTTATGAGCATTTTGAGAACGGGGGTTGTTTTCGCAAATTGATCTAGCAGCTAAACGGTTTACCACACACAAAAAAGTCCCAATAAAAAATTTTAGACAATTTTTAGATCTATCTTTTATTTTAATGACATTTTGTGATAGGAACTGATATTGATTCCTATACAGGGTGTGGCGCGAAGAGTTTTGATTAAAAGTAATGGCGGATAGAGTTATGTTAAAAATCTGAAATTACGAAGCTATAGGTTTTCGATGACGCCGAGTTCAAATATAATATTATCCTTAATGTGCCACTTCCGGTTATACCAGAAGTAAACGTCAACTTTGTTATTTTAAATGGAACCTAGTATTTTTATTTTATTTTCGAAGTCTACATGAAATTTTAGATTAAATTTGTGAACAATGTCCTATACCAAAAATGAAGTATTTTCGAGATATTTCGATTTTTTAAAAATTTTGAAAAAATCCTAGTCTACATTGAATACCGATATCTCCATTAATTACGAAGCTAGTGACGTGAAATTATAACTAATAAACAACAAGCGCTTACCCGTTAACTCCATGTGTCCAACTCATTGATATTTCCTACAGAGTGTTTAAAACTTAGGTGCCACCGTGGCCAATTTAAATCATTTATAAGTTGCTTACTTTAAATAGAACACCCTGTATTTTATTACATTTTCGCTGTATTTTTTAAGCCAATTCGTTTGGTATCAGTATTCCCTATACCTAAATCCAACCAGTTTTGAGATATTTCATTATCTTTGTTAAAACATAACAACACTTAATTATTTCAACATTAGTAAAGGGTAGGCCATGATTTCATGCATTATTTAAGGTGATATTTTGATATTTTTCATAAGTTATTAATTCTGAAAAGTAACCAATAGCCTGAAAAGATTATTAATTATGGATATCATTAAAAACGTTGACTAGGTATTTTGTATTAATTTAATTAGATAACTTACAAACAAAAATAACTAAATGTAATATTAAACAAATAAAGTTTTATAATAAGTGTTCAAAATTAGCTCCATCTACTTCTAAACATTTATGAATCCTTTTCATTAAGCTACGTCTTGTAATTCTGGAAATATGGTCGGGTGTTAGAGAATTAAAAGCAAGTAAGACTCTTTGCATCATATCTTCCTTTGTTGTAACAGGTTTGGAAAATACCTGATTTTTAATATAACCCCAAATACCAAAATCTAGAGGAGCCAAATCAGGAGAGCGAGCTGGCCAACGAAACGGACCTTGATTGGCAATCCATCTATCATCAAACATGTCGTAAAGATGGTCAGCAACACGCCCAAAGTTATGAGGAGGTGCTCCATCTTGCTAATACCAAGCTGAAGTCGCCTCTCCATTTCTTAAAGTATGTAACGCGGGTCGTATGACTTCTTCTAAAATGTCGCAATATCACCGTTTACATTTTCATCATAAAATTTTATTGCTAAAATTTTATCGTCTTTTATTGCACAAAAAACATTAAAACTCCACCTATCTTGGAAAGAACGTTCTTTAATAACATGTGGATTTTCATTAGACCAAAAATGGGAATGGGAATAACCCAAAACATTAATTTCGTCTATGTCATTGTCCACTAGTGGTTTATTTTTATTAATTTGTGTCTTAAATTGATCAAACTGACGGCAGTTTTTAAGCAATCTTCTTACAATATCTTTCTGCAAAAACACGACAAGTCCTTTCAACAATTCTATTACACTCGCCGTAAATAATAATAAGATTTAGGAAATCATCATTAGTAAACCCTACATTTGCCATTATTTACTATGAAATACAAACTGGTAAAGAAAACTGTCAAAACAACATAAACATTAACGTTCTAACTATCAAATCTTTGACAGCCATGGCCTACCCTTTACTAATGTTGAAATAATCAAGTGTTGTTATGTTTTAACAAAGATAATGAAATATCTCAAAACTGGTTGAATTTAGGTATAGGGAATACTAATACCAAACAAATTGGCTTAAAAAAATACAGCAAAAAATGTAATAAAATACAGGGTGTTCTATTTAAAGTAAGCAGCTTATAAATGATTTAAATTGGCCACGGTGGCACCTAAGTTTTAAACACTCTGTATGAAATATCAATGAGTTGGACACATGGAGTTAACGGGCAAGCGCTTATTGTTTATTAGTTACAATTTCACGTCACTAGCTTAGTAATTAATGGAGATATCGGTATTCAATGTAGACTAGGATTTTTTCAAAATTTTTAAAAAATCGAAATATCTCGAAAATACTTCATTTTTGGTATAGGACATTGTTTACAAATTTAATCTAAAATTTTATGTAGAATCCGAAAATAAAATAAAAAATACTAGGTTCCATTTAAAATAACAAAGTTGACGTCTACTTCCGGTATAACCGGAAGTGCCACATTAAGGACAATATTATATTTGAACTCGGCGTCATCGAATACCTATAGCTTCGTAATTTCAGATTTTTAACATAACTCTATCCGCCATTACTTTTAATCAAAACTCTTCGCGCTACACCCTGTATAGGGGGTTGAAATTTATGAAAACTGTAAATTTTACTTTTTACGGGGATAATATCACTTTATCAAAAAATTGTAAATTAATTTAATGAAATTCAATGCATAAATACCTAAAGAATTTGCTTCCGGTGTAACAAAAAGGTTGCAGCTACGAGGCGACGGAAACGATGGTGTATTTCAAAGATGATACAGCAATCGAAGACATATAGGTCGAATCACAATATTTCGATCTGATAAATACCACAAAAGGCTAAAACGTTGCGTAAATTCTTTTTAGTAAACCCCAGACTAACTTATCGTTACGATAAGATTTTTTCTGATAGAAAACTTACCTTGAGTACGTAATATAATACATTGTAGTACGGGAACTTTTATAAAACCGCATTAAGCTAAGAAGAGACACCAAAACTTAAATCCCCAAAAAGTAGAGAAATTCTATTATCCGCAATTTGGGAGCGGTGAAAGATACCCTTATGTAATCTTCAAAACACAAAATTTTTATTTAACTTCCCGATACCTTACGTAAGTTAGTAACGCAAATTGAAAAACTGTACATGCGACGAAATCACGAAATACGATTCAAAGAATTCAAAAAGTACGGTTTAATATAAAAAGTAATGTGAAGTGTTTAGTAATTGCACAACCACTTGTTTATACTGACATGCATACATACATGCATACATAATGATACATATCACACTTAAATTTAACTACAAGAAAAACCATTTACAACTTATTAATTTTTAATTTTTAAGTGACGCCACACAAAATATTTAATGGAGTCAAATCTGGTGATTGTGGAGGTCATTCGGTTGATCCTCTTCTCCCAATCCAACGGTCTGAAAATCTTTGGTCAATGTATTATCGAACTTCTTGAGCATAATAAGAAGGAGCCCCGCCCCGTCCTGTTAAATAATCAACTTGTTTTCCAAATATCCTTGATTATTTTCGAAAATTTTAGATAACATTAGATCAATGTGGTTTTCTAGCAGATCTAAATCAATTTTTTTGCAGGAAAAATGTCTAACAATACGTTTACCAAAAACACCTATTTTTTAAATAGAATACCCTGTATATTTTTACGCGATTTGAAAGAGAATCGCAAACTAAACACAAAAGTATCAGCACACTATTATGAAGAAATGTAAAATAAAGTAATTATTGGAAAATATTTATTATTTGTTTATTTGCATGAAGTCATGTTTTAACTAAAGAAATAGATCTACAATATAACATAACTATTCAAGAAGATGAAATTAAATGTTTAAAGACGCATCCTTCACTTTCGACACATTTAGTCAAACTTAAATGAACACTACGGGTAGCTTTTAATATGGATGCTGGAATTGTTTTCCTGAAATTCATCCACTGTTCCATATCTCTGTTTATATACTTAATTTTTTCTTTTCCCCACAAAAAAATCTCATGGTGTCATATCAGGTGATCGTGGGGGCCACTGAACACGACCATTTATACTAATTCATCTACTCCCAAATAATCTACCTATGGAGTTACCGTCTCCAACCCCATCGAATCGACATTGTAAATTCATATCCGCATGAAGCAACTCGCGGAATGCGGAAAACGAACTCAGCAACACAAATGCAATTAACAAATGCTGACACTACGGAAAGTATTCAAACGACCTTGTTTACAAAGCTTCAACCTAATTATCACATATAAAACAAAGCGAGTACAAACCCAGTGCAGTTCGGCAGTGTGTACCAAACCGGGAGTTGTTGACCAACGACATCGCAAAACAGCGTCCAATCGATCTACAATTCGGACAAACGCCAGCATTTCTGCAAACGCTGCATCTCGTACGCTACGAGTGCATTCAACGACCTACCGACATCCATTCATTCATGTAAATATTCTATTGCACCTACTGTAAGTGGAATGTAAATAAACGCAATTAAACATCTAAACCGACTCCGCCAGTTCTTTGCCCTGTTAAAGTACTCTGGTAAAAACATGATTCGACAATTTGGGCTTCGATTATACTAAACATTCAAACTATAACGATGTTGAGGATTACAAGGATCAACAACAAATGGGTTTACAGTAATGATTTATTTCTTCTATTTAACATCTCACCGATAAAAAAATTTAGATTCATGGCTCCACAAAATGTGTTTAAAAAAATTGTAATTTTTTTCCCAACTCCCGATAAACCATTGAAAAAAATTTAAGCGTCTTCGGTAGTCATCCGGAAGTAGAGTTTGAACAGGCCAATATTTAAACAAAACATATTTATGTTTTTTTTAATTTTATGGATAGTAGGTACTTTGAGAAACATTCGATTCTCTGAACAAATCCCTTATAGAATTATTAGGATGTGACTAAAAATACGCCAGTACATTTATTTCCGTCTGATCTGTTAGAATAACATTATTTCTTCTTCTCTTCTTTATAAAAACTGTTTCGTTGCTCTTTATTCTTTCATAAAGTTTCAAAAAGTAGCGACTATCTGGCACATCACGCTCAGGAATGAAATGATAAACATTTTCTAATAACTACTTTATTTTACACTTTTTTGTAATAATGTGCTAAGACTTTTGTGTTTAGTTTGCAATTCTCTTTCAAACCGTAACAAAATATACAGTTGTGTTGACTATTATCTTGCGAACACGACCCTAAATTGTTTTTCTGTTTTGAAATTTGTAATCACCATTAAAAAATTGTACTAGTTTGCCCATTTGAATTACTTTGTAACTCTAAAGATAACAAAGTTAGCAATAGTGCGTACTTAAGTGTGGACACGCTGTATATAATTTTTGAAATGATTATGAAGTAGGTAATCATAGGGCAAAATGCAAAAAAAATAAAGAAATGAGCCAATAGTACTAAATCAGTTCTCGTAAAAATTAGAAAATACAATAATAATAATAATATGTGTTGTAGTATGAAGTTGAGAGTTTCTACAAAACGAAAAGATATTGGAAATTCGTATTACCTTTAGAAAAGAAAAATCGACAATATGAAAGTAATGTCTACTTTACGCCTCTTCATATAATTTCAGAAAAAACATACTCAGTTATGGAATTCTAAATAAATTGTCTTAGTTAAAAGTCCTAATGATATCATCGTAAGTGTATTAAAATATTTTTAAAGAAGAGAATCTAATCTGAATAAAAAAATATTTTGTTTTGAAATTAGTTTTAATATTAATCAAGTTTAGATTACAGAAAAAGTTGCATAGCGTTTCTTTAATTAAAATGTTGATTCGTGTGCTTATGTTTTTGTAAAATTAATTATTCATGCAATTTGTTTACCATAACGTACATGAAACCGTGCTCTAAAATCAATTAGTCATAAAAATTTTTTTCACATATTTGCCGACATGCTTAAAGAATCGTATTAATTCAGTTAAAAAAATAGCAGAATACTCAAAACGAAAATAATTCAAAAGTTAATTTAACCAAAGACAAGTAATTATATTTATTTGTAGTATTTAAAGGTAATTTGTTTAATAATTTTTTTGATAAATTACTGATTGTTCTGTTATAATCTTTATTAATTAAGATACACTACACCTTTAGAATACCCAAGCATACGGTCCATAATTTATCCCATAATAATTTTCTCTGTGTACTAGAAAATGAATTAGGTACTTAACGTCATAAAAAGTTATATAAATTTATTTTCAGTAAGGCTCTTCTGCATTTTCCAGTTTTTACGTTGTTTAACAAGTTGTAATATACAAAAACGGTTAAAAGTATAATCATAATTTTTCTTAACTCGTAAAGCACAAAATAAAAATATTTTTCCTTTGCAAAATAATAATAATAAAAAATGAAAAAGACATAGCTGCTACTTTCATTATCGTATCAAACTTTCCTAAATTAATCAAACTTATTGAACCGCTCACATACATTGCTTACATTGTGGCTCATCTTAATCCGATAATTCTGTATTTTCCGTTTCAACATTGAGGTATAATTGAAACGCTACTCGTTTCTTATCAAGAAGATTATTTATTTCAACTTCATTGCTTTCACACTATTCTCAACCATAAGCAGCATACGTTCAACTCGTTGACAAACCCTGGACGTGTAATAATCTATTTATTTATTATTATCCAAACGGAATACATCCTTTTCAAACAAAATGAAATAAAAAATAAAAATTGCAAGGTAACAGTAAGTAATTTTTCTAACTACGCTAATAAACTAGGTATACAACTATACATAAAAATACATCCATATCAAAATAAAATGAAATAACATTTGCAAGGTACCAATAATTAATATTATTTTTTACTACGCTAATAAACTATACCACTAGAGGAGAAAATGAACTACAGATTTTGCTCTGCTACGAAAAACGTTAATATTTGAGTAAAACAGTTAAAATTGGGGATCAGATTGTAAAACATTGACATAACGCATCATGCGTACAAGAGGAGAGTAATAGGCACACCAAGTATTAAAATGACCAACTCTGAACAAAACATTGTTTCTTATATTACAATGATAACTTGAGTTCCAAAAATCAAGTGATTCTACAAGAGTAGAACATCCTATCTGCCCATGAACCAACTTATATATAAAAAGCAAATCGGCCATTATACGTCTATTTTCTAGTGTAGACATGTTCAAATGCATTAAAAATATTGTTAGTGTTGAATGCTGGAAACCCTAACTTAAAAGATATTGCTTTTAAAAATCTATTTTGAATTTTTTCAATATCGACGATCTGATACTTAATGTAAGGGGACCATATTTGAGAACAATACTCTAAGGTAGAACGAACTAATGAACAAAATAGAATTTTTACACACCTGAAAGATAAATCTTTACCAATTCTCAATATAAACCCCAACATTTTCCAGGCATGGTTCACGATGTTACAAATGTGTGCACAAAAACTTAAATTGTAACTAAATGTGACTCCTAAGTCTTTAATAGTTTCTACCCTTCCAATTAAAATATTATTGATACAATATTTAAATTCTATCGGATACTTAATTCTATAAAATGATATGATTTTGCATTTAGTAATATTCAGGAACAAATCATTTCTACCACACCAATTTTGAATTGCATTTAAATCATTTTGAATCAAAATACAGTCCTGAATATTTTTACAGTTCTAAATAACTTAAGGTCGTCCGCATACAATAAACATTGGCAGTTAGTGATACAATCTCTTATATCGTTTATAAATAGCAAAAACAGTACAGGCCCCATGTGAGAACCCTGGGGAACTCCAGAAGGTATATTTATTTCTCTAGAGTAATGACTGTCGATTCTAACAATTTGCTTCCTGTTACAAAGAAAACTTTTTAACCATTCAACGATCATCACATTGAACCCGTACTGTTCTAACTTCATTAACAAAGTGCTGATGTTTACTTTATCAAAAGCCTTGGCGAAATCAGTATAAATAGCGTCAACCTGCATACGATTCTCCAAAGCCTCCGACAAAAAGGCATGATATTGCATAAGATTAGTTGTTGTAGCGCGACCAGATAAAAAGCCATGTTGCTCATTTATTATCAGATTTCTAGATGCCCACATCAGTTGCTTTGTTAGTATACAATCTAATATTTTTGGAATGATTGATTGTAGAGAAATGCCTCTATAATTTTAATATCACGCCTGTCTCCTGATTTAAAAATTGGGGATAGATAGCTTAATTTCCATTTATCAGGAAAACAGTGATCTTGTATGGAACGGGTAAAGATTATGGTAAGAGGTATAATAACAGAATAAATACATTTTTTTAATACTACACTAGGGATATTATCAGGACCATGTGTGAAGGAGGTACGTAAATTGTTAATTTCTTCAAAAACCATTGCCCTATTTATTATAAATTTAAAATTGGGATCAACCTTTTCGTAACCAACGGTTCCAGATTTTGAAGTCTGGTTACAGATGTTGTAATTATAGACAGACGAGAAATAATCGGCAAATAAATTAACAGTATCATTTAAATTGTTACTACGGTTGTTGGACAAAAACATTTCTATAGGCAAGCCTTTAGTTTCTTTTCTGTCATTTACAAATCGCCAAAAGTTATTTATGTTAGTAGCAATCTTTACTTCAATACCGTTTAAATATTCCCTATAAAGTATGGCACTAAGAGATTTACATTCGTGTTGCAGATTATAAAAAAGTTAGGTAATCATTGTACCCATTAGTACTCTTAAATTTAGCATGCACACACTTTTTCTGTCTGGTTAAACTTATTAAGGAATTGTTAAACCATATAGGGTACTTAGATCGGATAAATGTTCTTTTAGGAACAAATAATTCAAACAGTTGATACATAATGGAATAAAATTCATCAACAAGATCATTCATATTTACAAATACCGAGGAAAGAAACTGCCAATCAATACATGCGAGAACGAAATTAATTTCCTCAAACTTTGCATCATGAAAAAAATATTTAGTTATAGAACCAGGTACAGTTACGATTTTTTCTACCTTTACATTGATAGCATACGCAGAATGATGAGCACTATTAGGAAATAGTGGATCTAAACTATAAGACACATCAGCCGTAATATCACAAAACACTAGATCTATAAACACACCACGTGTATTAGGCAAATTATTTCTTTGAGTTAAATTTAAAAAACCAAATGAATTCTGAAGAATCGCAGCTCCTGGACTAGCTTCATAATTAGCCATGACTTCCATATTGTCATGTGACCATTGATCATTGGGAAGATTGTAGTCACTACATATTATGAATTTATTGGGGAAATGATTATCACATAAGTCTTCAACAGCTCGACAATGGGATTCATACACTTCTGAAGAACTGTTCGGAGAAATATAAACAGCCCATATAGGCACAACTTCCTTGATGAATTTAACCTTTAAGAAAAGATGTTCCACGTTTGTTGTAGCGTTCAAGACCAAAGCACTAATAGTTTTGTTTACCGCTATCAATACGCCACCGCCACGTTTTTACGTGCTTGTTGTTTCAGATCTGTCACAACGATATATATTATAATTAATCAGAGTAAATTCGCAATCCTTAACATAGGCATCGAGCCATGTTTCAACGATGATTATTACGTCATAACTACAAGAAGCTACTGCTAAACAAAAATCACGAATTTTACTCTTGATACCCCAAGCATTGTGATAATAAATGTTTAGTTTTTTTGATTTTTGAGAGTGAGAGTTAATTGCTGGAGTTTTCACAATTTTAGGAATACCACGAATATAACGAATTGTCAACTGCTCTTCACCTTTACTTCATTGGTTTTACAGTTCCTTACGCAACTTATTAAGATATAATCGCTGGTTTAAAGTAGAATCAGATTTAATTGTAACGTTACTATTGCCTCGCTGAGAGCGATGTGCTTTAATTAGTTAGACAGCAGACTCTTTGTTTGAAAATGAGATTTTCAGAGGCCTATTTTTGTCTGTTGATTTACCGACACGAAAGGCTTGTATGGGAGAAAAATCTAGGTTTAAGGATTTAATTATATCACTGCAAAATGTTAAATCCGCTTCTTTTCTTGCTCTGTTAAGTTATATATAATGACATTCTTGGCACATCTCGATCTTTCATCAATTTCATTGTACATTTCCTCAACGTTAGATATTTTTGTTTCCTTTAACTCATTTAATTCAAGCTTTAGAATTTTACATTCCGATTCAAGTGAGTCGATTCTCTTATATAGATTGGAAACTTCATTATTAAAGGACGAATTTAACTCCTCTCTAAATAAGGATAATTGAGTAGTGATAGATTGTTTTTTCAATTAGTGACTCAATATGAGAGCTGGTTGGTATATCTGGGTTTTTTGGACTATCATCTCCCGGGATATCACATTCTGAGCATACCCATCGGTCTCCATCAGTCTTTTTGCTTCACCCAAATAATATTGATCGGCGTCTAACGAGGAACAATCTTGTGAGTCCATAACTTACAATGACGACATTTTAGAGCTAAGGCCCGAAGACTAATTATTTTCTTACATAACAAGCACGAAATAGTCATGACGATAATTGAAAAATATAATAAAATTACCTGAATTCGAAATGTAAGTGCTTATTTGTAAAAGCAGACGGGTTGATAATGAATACGATAAAATTTTCAATGTCAACAGCTTACACAAATCACTTTAACACTATAAATACAGACTTGTTTTAAAACTAGTTAAGTAAAAACAAAGTCTTATAAGATAACTGATCCAGTGGATGCAGAGAAACACATTATGTATAGTTCACAAAAGACAAAATTAATTTTAACAAAATACTAGAAAATATTTACGTTACACGTACTCGAATACTTACTGTTATACTTTATATCACACCTAAATTAAAAATTATACAAAAAATTAATGTGATACAATAAGTAGTTTTCGTTTGGTGCTTCCTTAATATTTTAGCATATCTTGTGTTGAAAATGCTGAAGACTTTTTTGCATAATCCTATTGTTAACATAAGAAGATTTTCATTTTAAATTCTCACTCTTTCAATAACAACCACTTTTAAATATGGAGGTTAGTACTTAGTGACATATTTTATAGTTAAAGTAGCAGGTTTACTAGTTACGAAAAGTAGATCTTTTGATACCTATTTTGATTATGAAATATGTCACTTTAGAAGAATTTAATATATATGTTCAATACAATGTTTAATGTTTTTTTCAAAATTACAACAAAATCTTGTATGGAATATGAAATAAAATGTGATATTGCGCAAATTCGCTTCGATAGTTCTTCGCAATTATCACATTCGTTTCGTCATTGGTTACATAAATAGTTATTACTTGAATGATAAAACATTATTAGAATAACACATTTATAGCCCATAAAATAATATAAGCATTACGAACGTTAAGAAATTTAATGATAATATGGAAAGTGAGATTATAAGAGACGTTTGGGGTTATATGAGACAACAACCACAAATTGCCGTGTATCGTAAGTAAATCTCAAAAAAACTAAATTACAAAAAGGCCATACCACAGAAGTTTCTCCGCATATGTCATATCAACATAGGGTCTCTAAATTCTTGTTTTCATGATTTTCATGATTACATCACTTCACAACAATTTCAGCTAATTGCATTAACTGAAACTTGGCTCACTTCAGAAATGAATGATGGTTTGTATAATTTTCCTAATTACACATTAATCCGTCGAGACAGACCATCAAGGTATGGGGGTGTCTGTTGGTATTTTCATTCCAAATTAAAATAAACTATTCTAGATGTAATATCTGATATTGTTGAACCCCAATTGGAACAACTCTGGTTATGCCTTACAATGAAAAAATTGAAAATTGCTTTTGGAGTAGTATATCGTCCACCAAATAGTAACAGTTCATCTCTCGATGAACTCGAACTTGCTTTGTCTAGCATAAACTTACTAGTAGATAAAACAGTGTTTCTTGGTGATCTTCACATTGACCTGTACAAAAAGAATTACGCATTAACAAGTCCCCCATGAATATTTTGGAAATATACAACCTAAATCAAATAATCGACAAACCTACACGAATCACTGATAATACGTCAACATTACTAGATATTGCATGTGTAACTAAAAATATAGGTATTGGTAAATGCGGTACTCAAGATCTTCTATACCGGGTTTTCTTTCTTCGTTACACATTTACCCTATGTGTACTTTTAAATAAAAAAAAATCAAATCATTGGTGCGTTATAGACAACCAGTTATACCACCACGTTACACTTGCACAAATCTGCACAAGTTGGGTTAGAATTATTTGTTTTTTTATCCAGAACTAATTTCTTTATAAATTATTTACGCAAATCACTAACAAACAATAATTTATTAACGCAAACAAATAACTAATG
Source organism: Abscondita cerata (assembly GCA_030710515.1). Lineage (NCBI taxonomy): Eukaryota > Metazoa > Arthropoda > Insecta > Coleoptera > Lampyridae > Abscondita > Abscondita cerata. The sequence continues at coordinate 189,643 of JALBCR010001470.1, read as the reverse complement.
AAAACAAGGTTGAAAAATTAACATTTTATCATTAAACTTTAACAATATTTAATAGGTATTCATTGCTTTAATGACCTAATAAATACTCAAAATGTCCACCTTGTTTTTCGAGACAATAAGCTAAGCGGTCTTGAAAGCAACGTAAAGAATTTTGAACAAATTGTGGATTCATTTCATTACATGCAGTGCGTATACGATCTTTGAATTGGTCTAAATTTTGAATGGGTACATTATTATAGACTTTACCTTTTAGGTTACTCCATAAAAAATTATTAGGAGCCAAGTCTTCTGATTAGGGTAGCCACAAATAGGACCAAATCTTCCAATCCAGCGTCTTTCAAACGTGTTGTTTAAAAAGTTTCTTATTATATTCGTCAAATGTGCCGGAGCACCATCTATTTGCCACCAGGGTTCAATAATGTTTAGCCTTTCAATTGCTAGAATTATGTACTCTAGCAATAAACCCAAAAACTTTACAGCTGTTAAATTTCCATCAATAAAAAATGGGCCAATAAGAGAGTTATTTACGCATCCTAGCCAAACATTAACCTTTTGGGGGTATTGTATTCGAGTTAAGTTTTGGATATGAGTATTAGTACAGGACCAGTATCTGGATTAATTAAAAAGACATTTGTGATTTTTTTATGAAAAAATAAAGGATTAGTATAAACTGGAAATTTTGAGAGTTGACCTCCCTATTGGTAGTTAAGGTAGCTTCATCAGGGTTCTGTATACCGAGTTATACAAAAATTGAAAATGTTTAGCCACATCTAAAAGTGATCTTGTAGGCCGTTTCTCAACATAACAGAGGACATTTATTTTTATTTCTTCGGTTAGCATATGATGTCCGAACGTTTCTCAAGCTACGATTTTGTTGGTACCACATAAGCATTGTCACTTTTTCTTCATTATTATACATGTTCATTATGTATTTCACTAGTAATTAATTAATAAAAACGCAATAGTAAAAACAAGTTGACATAAAATGTTTATAATATTGACCTTTTCATACTTAATTTTTTAATTTTTTTATAATTTTTTTTATCAGCTTACCTAGGATATGAAAAATGCTTTGACATTTTTTTCTTTTATAATTACACATAGGACATAGAATGTGTAATTGAAAAAGAAGAACCCCGTATATGACTGATTATAGACTTACCTATTGCGAACTGAAATTTTTCGTTGATGATAGTCCATTAAAAATAACTCACAAAGATTTTAGATAATTTGAGAAAAAAGATTTTGCACAAGATGCTGTACGGGTCAACTGGAAGTCTATTACTACGTTGGAAGACATTGACAATATGTTACTTACATTTTTGAATGAAGCCATTACCTGGTTGTGCGACATGCATGCTCCATATAAAACTGTAACGATAAGGAAACGACAGCAATCATACATCATACCCACAACAATATAAATGTCACGTTTAAAAGACTAAGCTTACAGAAGGTTTCTGAAAACAAAGTCTTTAACAGCTTATCAATATTATAAAGATCTTCAAAATTATTTAACATTGGCCATTCGTAGAGAAAAGAAATGTTATATACAATCCAAACTACAAAAATGCAAAAATAATTCTAAGAAATTATGGCAAAATCTTAATAAATTTAATGTACACGCTAAGAACAAACCTCAAATTCCACTTGATCTCTGTCAGCCTAATGCTAATAAAGACTATTTTTTTTTAATTCCATCACAAGGTCTACTATAGATAACAATGTATTGGTAAGATAAAAAAATAAAATATATGTATATAATAAATTTGTATTTCAACCAGTTACGGAAGCTAAAGTTTTGAAATTGATACAACATTTAAAATCTGACGCCCAAGGAATCGACTTCATAAATCTAAAACTATTGAAAATTGTGATACCTTATTGTATTAAAGGCGTAACCCATATAATAAATCACTCTCTTTGCCATTCGACTGTACCGCTAACATGGAAAAAATCGATTATAACACCTATTCCGAAGAATCCAAATCCAACTAGTTTTTCTGAAATACGTCCTATTGGTATCCTTCCTACTATGTCCAAGATAATGGAAAAGGTTGTTTTTGAGCAACTTGCCCAGTATGCTAATGAGCATATTTTACCAGTAATGCATTCTGGCTTTAGAAGTTACCACAATATTAATACTGCTTTATTAAAAATAACGAATGATATTGTAAAGACCATGGATATTTCAAAAGTTATAGTCTTGATTTTGCTGGATTACAGCAAAGCTTTTGACGTTATTAATCACGAACTGCTTCTTGCCAAACTACGCTACTATGGAATCTCTAAGTCTGTCGTAAATTGGTTTCAAAGTTATAGTTACGGAAACTGTAAATATTAATGATCAATTATCAAGAGAGGCATTTGTGTCGCAGGGTGTACACTCATGAAATTTAAAACTTGAACACCACAATTTCTGTAAACAAAAGCTTGCACATTGTGAAGCGGGCTTAAGGGTATCATTTACAATTCTAACAGCAGGTAGTCTTAGCAGGGGTTATCTTATAGAAGGACTGTAGAATGAATCATTACACTAAGCACGTTTTAGAAAATAGGTAATTTACGTTGCTTACTTAATTTTTTCTTTAAAGAATATATTTGAAGGTATCGCTAATTAAACACCATAGCTCGATTAATTATCGAATCAAAATTTTGTTTAGGAAATGTTTACAAAATAAAATTAGAAATAATTTTGATTTAAAAAACGTCTACAAGCAATAACTTTTAAATTAAATCAAAAACTAAACATGGTTATTTGGGTTGACTGATTATTACTTATTTTTAAATAAATCTAACCTACTAATTATTGTAAGTTATTAAAAAAAATCATTAAACTCTCTATTCATAATATTTAGTCCTTACAAAATGTATATTTTATGACGTTTCATTTTTTTCTGTAGTAAATGAAAATAAAAACTAAGGCAATTCTTATTGTCAACGTATATATTTAGTTTTTGACAAGAATTTATTACATAATTATAATTAAGATACCAAGTTATAGTTTAAAATTAAATGAAAACGTTTTTTTTAAATAAAGGTATTACTATATAAATAAATATAAGAAATCAATAATGGGTGTGACCTCCATTATTATTGATACATTCTTGGAGGCGTCTGCTCATTGACGCTATCAAGGTATCAATATAATTAATATTAATCGTTTCCCATGCGGTATCAATGGCTGCAATTAGTGCATTACGGTTTACTGGTATAAAATTTGGCCCTTGTTGTCTTCGGATAACAGCAAGTATTCGAGCCCAAACATTTTCGATAATGTTAAAATCTGGGCTTTTTGCTGGCCAGGGTAACAGCTCCAAGTTATTTGCTTGTATCCAGTTGCGCACAACCTGCGAAGTATAGGGTCATCATATCCCGATAGTTAATTATCGAATGTTCCAAGAAAATATGTGTAAATAGTAAATGGAATCTACTAACGTAACGTTAAGTCGTTAATTATAGTTACATAACTCTCCTTTCATAAGATATAGTTCATATTAATATGCTTATTGTAAAGCTTCGTACACACCTGAACAACAAACCGAGGAACAAACAGAACAACGAACCGAACGGCAATCGGAACATTAATTTGGACGGTGCTACGTACGAATTTTAGAACAGATTCGCAAGTCCTGATTGTTCCACGAACGGTTTGCGGCGTTCCCGCAACTTGTCGGTTTTTTCTCCAACATCAAAGAAAATGCGCGCGAATGCGTTTGCAGGTTTGGACGAATCTAAACAAAACGGCGAACAAACTTATGCGGGAGAATTAAATTATTTATTTTTTGTCCTCCCTTTTGTGGGTTTGTTGTGTTTTAGGTAATATTATGGAGTTGACAGAAGAAAAATGTTTTAAATTAATCAGTGTTTAAGAATGCAAGAAAAAAATGATGTCCCTATTAGCATCATTTGGGCGGGAAATTTCCAAAATAAAAAAAAAGCGAAGTAAATTATAATTTTTTACTCTTCTTTGTGCGTAAAAATTTGGTTGGCACTATCTTCTTGTTTTCCGCAATTTTCTCTTCTCAATAATAAATATATATGAACTGAAAACTACTGAAAATAATTATGGGAACAGCACAAACGTTCCGTTTGTTGTTCGGATTGTGGAAATCATAAAAGATCGTTTGTCGTTCTGTTTGACTTTCGGTTCGTTGTTATGTTTGTTGCTCGGTTTGTTGTTCAGGTGTGTACGAAGCTTTACAACTTAAGCAACAATTTTTTGGCGAATAAAGATTAGTTTGTGATGTAATATTAGAAACACAAATTTATATCATATCAAATTTATGACAACTTAAAAACCAAGAACGTGTATGTTATTGCTAAGAAATTATTAAGGAAAAAGCGCAATTGCAGTGTAAATATTTATAATTAGATATTTTCGAAAGTTTATAAGTCCTCTATTGTAATCTTAATCCTGTCCATTAGCATTATAAGGAAATGGTTTTACTTTATGAATAAGTTTCAATAACAATAGAATATCCTTGCTTGTTTAATTTACTTCCTTTGAGTCATATTGCTCTAAGGGTTGTTACATTGGTCATTAGAAGTATGTAATAAATAAACAATTACCTACTGTTTGAGAAGGGGTAGTGTGAACCAATAAATAAAGTAAGAAATGTAAATTCCATTTTAGTTTAAAATTTCAAGTGTTGTGAAAATGCCACCTCATCTCGGTGCTGATTTGAAAGCGCGGATTGTTTCGGAATTAGCGGCGGGCCGTAGCGTGCGTGAAATTTCACGTATGTTAGATATACCAAAAGCACCGTAGGGCATTACCGAGTAAAATGGAATCTTGAACACACTTTGGAAAGAGCCATCGGAAGTGGTAGACCTAAAGTATCTACACGTGCTCAAGATCTCGAGTTGTTTCATTACGTAACAGAACAACCATTTGCTACATACTCCAGGGCTATAGCAGATACACATTTTCCCGGATGCCGTATAACTGCACAAAAAGATTAAAGGAGATGGGAATAAAAAGTATAATGCTGCTGCGAAAGAAGTTCTCAGTGACGAAAATATGAGACGTCGTCTGGAATTTGCAAGGCGATATGTGAACGAACCTTTGGAATTTTGGAATCGAGTGATTTTTAGCGACGAAAAAACGTTCAATAGCCGCAACGATGGACCACTAAAAGTTTTTAGAATGGAAGGAACTCGTTACGAAAATAATCACATATGTCCTAAAAAACGAAGTGGTTATTTTTCTGTGAATGTGTGGGGTTGGGTTAGCGCGCGGGGTCCAGGAGTTTGTTGGGCTATCGATGGACGTCTTGATTCTGCTGCGTATTTAGATATTTTGAAACTATTATGAAACCTTCAGTCGAAGTGTTTTATCCAGACGAAGATTATATTTTCCAACAAGTAAGTATTCTTATTTCACTATACTTTCTCCAAAAAATAGTTCGGGATCTGTTGAATTAACATTTTCATAATGTATTTTTGTTGTTAAAGGACAACGCCCCTATTCATACTTCGCGGGTTGTGCGCAATTGGATACGAGAAAATAACTTGGAGCTGTTACCCTGGCCAGCAAAAGCCCAGATTTTAACATTATCGAAAATGTTTGGGCTCGAATACTTGCTGTTATCCGAAGACAACAAGGGCCAAATTTTATACCAGTAAACCGTAATGCACTAATTGCAGCCATTGATACCGCATGGGAAACGATTAATATTAATTATATTGATACCTTGATAGCGTCAATGAGCAGACGCCTCCAAGAATGTATCAATAATAATGGAGGTCACACCCATTATTGATTTCTTATATTTATTTATATAGTAATACCTTTATTTAAAAAAAGTTTTCATTTAATTTTAAACTATAACTTGGTATCTTAATTATAATTATGTAATAAATTCTTGTCAAAAAACTAAATATATACGTTGACAATAAGAATTGCCTTAGTTTTTATTTTCACTTTTATATTAACTACAGAAAAAAATGAAACGTCATAAAATATACATTTTGTAAGGACTAAATATTATGAATAGAGAGTTTAATGATTTTTTTAATAACTTACAATAATTAGTAGGTTAGATTTATTTAAAAATAAGTAATAATCAGTCAACCCAAATAACCATGTTTAGTTTTTTGATTTAATTTAAAAGTTATTGCTTGTAGACGTTTTTAAATCAAAATTATTTCTAATTTTATTTTGTAAACATTTCCTAAACAAAATTTTGATTCGATAATTAATCGAGCTATGGTGTTTAATTAGCGATACCTTCAAATATATTCTTTAAAGAAAAAAATTAAGTAAGCAACGTAAATTACCTATTTTCTAAAACGTGCTTAGTGTAATGATTCATTCTACAGTCCTTCTATAAGATAACCCCTGCTGAGACTACCTGCTGTTAGAATTGTAAATGATACCCTTAAGCCCGCTTCACAATGTGCAAACTTTTGTTTACAGAAATTGTGGTGTCCAAGTTTTAAATTTCATGAGTGTACCTCAAGGGAGCATACTTGGACCACTTCTGTTCAACATTTTTACAGCAGATTTGCCTCTAATTATATCAGAAAACTGCAGTCTGCATTTATATGCGGATGACACACAAACCTACAACTTGTGTTTCTCCATTATAATTAATAGTGCAGTTAACGTTCTCAATAAAAACCGTCAAAAGATTTACGAGTGGTCTTTAGAAAATGGTCTCATTATTAACCCATCTAAGTCAGTAGCGATGTGTAAAGGTTTTAGTGCTTCATGTGATCGTGTGCTTCAACTAATTACAACTAATATTACATTTAACAATTTGGTGATTAATTTCACCCATAGTGCAAGAAATGTGGGTGTTCTGTTTGACAAAAATTTGTCCTTTAAGTCTAATGTTACAAAGTTATTAAAAAATGCTCATATTAAACTTAAGTCAATTCATAAATGTGGACAAATATTACCTTCAGTAAATAGGACTTGTCTAGGAGTATAATTCTAAGTAATTTTTACTACTGTTGTACTGTATACTATAGTTTTCTAACAATCCATCTAAGAAACAAGATACAAAAGATGCAAAACCGTTGCTTGCGTTTTTCCTTTCTTGTAAATTACAGAGAACATGTTACACCATATTACAATACAAACAATATTCTAAAAATGAATGAATACTACTACATTTTTTATTCAATAACTGTATACAATGCCATCAAAAACCGGAAGCCTGTGTATTTGTATAATGAAGGTTTAAGAATAAATATAACATTCCTTTACACAACACATTAATTTACGAAAATGTATTTGCATACATGGCACCAACTCTACTTAACAAATTTGATTATATCTTAAACTCTATTGATACAAACAAAGAAATCATTAAAGGTAGCATCAAAAATATGTTTTAGCAGAATATAGGTAATTATGTAAAATCTCAACTATTATTAGAAATATTTACTTTTTTGTTATTGTTTACTGTATCTATTATTGTACTTTACTTTTTCACATAAGAATACGTTATTTAATGTTTTGTAAGGTAGAGTGGAAGACCAACTTTAAAGTTGAACTTCTACCTTTTTTGGTGTCCCATCTAAAACAAAATTAACATTATTAGTAAAATACAAAAACAAATTATTAGGATAATTAGTTCTAAGACTAGACAAACACCAACCCTTCTACTTTTCATATTGAACATAAAATTTGACCTTTAAAATTTTTTTGGATTTGTTTTTATTTAAAGTTTTAAATCAATTCTATAATATATCTAATTCAAATAGTCAGCTTTACATAGAACCCATACAAAACTGAGTATCTCAAACTAGAACTCAGACGTCAAATATTCTAAAACTTCCTAACAAAGTCTTAATCAACTATGTAAGCAACTTCTTATCCTCTTAATTCAAAAAAATATTTAATTAATATAGACAGCTCAGTTACTTAGGCTGAATTTAGTAATTAGCAAACATAGAATGGTAAAATTTCTTAGTCCTGCTATTTATCAGTGCAGTATACTTTGAAAAAAATTCTTATTTCTTTTATATAATTTTGCAAGAATATGTTAATTATAATTTTAGTGGAGTGGAGGTGAGGAACAATAAAACACTCTTCCGAGTTTAAATTCGTTAACGTTTCGGTTACAGGGTGTAAACTTCTTTGAAGCGGCTAGTTTAATGGAAATAGTAATTAAAATTGTACCTATACAAACTGACATTATGTTAAATCTTAAAAATATATAGTAAAATTATAATGAACAAAAAACAAAAAAAACAAAAAAGATTTAACATAATGTCAGTTTGTATACAATTTTAGTTACTATTTCCATGAAACTAGCCGCTCTGAAGAAGCTTACACCTTGTATAGTAGAGTGTATATATTAAAATATTCGCTCTAAAAAGCGATTTACCTTCCACTTATTTGTCACAATCTGAATTTTTCAGGGATGAAAATACATGACAAGATAACAAATTAGATTGTGCAAAAGGGCACTATTATCAAAAATGGAGATATTGGTACCACTATATAGAGCAAGAAATACATACTTTTTGATCCAATGCATAAGAAGATCTCTGTAGGCAGTATTTTTTTATAATTATTTAAAATATATCATTAGCATTAGCTCTTACGGCTAAAAAAACTTTAAACCTAAATATCTCGGTTTCCACCGTACAAGAATTTTATTAAAAAATCATATTTTTTAAATGCATCTGTCATTTAACCAATAACGAAGGCCTAAATGAAAAAAAATGTTTTTTTTTTTAAAAAGGTTTTGATTATGTATTGACAACGTAGTATCGTAAACCCCATATTTTTTGCACATAAATTAACGAAGATACAGCAATAAATAATTAGCGACGCCATAGTTTTACAGGAGAGCAACCATTGACGCCGAATGTCTTGACTCACTATGTATCTCGGTCAGTGTTGATATGTATGGCATGCGTTTCTCTCTCTTACTTTCTTTTGTATAGGGATTAGTGATTTATAAAGACGAATCAAGTAGGGAAGAAATAGATTATATAAGAATTGGAGACGAAGTAGATTCAGATCATCAACCGATTGAAGTGATTATGATAGGAGAGGAAGAGAAAGAAGAAGAAGAAGAGATTATAGAATGGGGAGAGAAAAAAATATGGAATGAAAACCATAGAAAAGTATATGAATAAAATGGAGGAAGAGCAGGAAGTAGCAGAAGAGGTCAAAGAAAAGTTAAAAAGAATTACAGAAAAAATGAAGATGGCAACGGAAAAGAGAAGATTTAAAAGGACAGAAAACAATAAGGAAATAAAATCAGAATGGTGAAACTGGGAGTGTGAGAGAGCAAAAAAAGAAATGAGAAAGAGAAGAAGAAAATTGAAAAAGGGAAAATAAATATAGAAAATTATAAAAAAATAAGAGCAGAATTCAAGAATAGATGTGAAAAGAGAAAATAGAATATCGATAACTAATGGAAGAAAAGATGAAAAAATCAGAAATGAAGGGCAGGCTTGGGAATTCGTAAACCAAATAAGAAAAAAAAGGAAATAGGAGAAAAACAGCAATAGATAGAGAAAAATGGGAAAAACACATTAGAAATGTGCTACAAGGAAAGGAAGTTAAGATCATAATAGAAAACGGGAAAATAAGAGAAAAAAAACAAAAAGAGAAGAGAGAATCAAAAAAGAAAAACTGGAGGAGGCCTTAAAAAAAGTAAAGAAAGGAAAAGTAGGAGGCACAGATGATACGCAGGGGGAAGAGTGGAAATACACAGGGGAAAGAATGGGAGAGAGAATAAGAAAATATTAGAAAAAATATGGCAGGGAGAAGGATTTCCAGAAAAATGGAAGGAAGCAATTATTTGTCCAATATACAAGAGAGGGATAGACAGGAAGTCAAAACTACAGGGGTATTAGTTTAACAAATATTGGATATAAGATATACGCAGAAATAATAAGAGGAAGAATGGAAAAAGAGATTGAAGAAAGAAAGATAATTCCAGATTGGCAGAAAGTTTTTAGGAAAGGAAGAGGGACAATTGATAACATATATATAATGAAACAATTAATAAATAAAGAGATAGAGAAAAAAGAAGGCAAGGTATATGCAGTATTCGTGGATATAAAGCTGCATTTGATAGAGTAGATAGAAAGATATTGTGGGAAATGATGAGGAAAAGTGAAATAAAAGAAGAGATAATAGAAGCAGTGAAAGAGATTTATAAAGAAACAAAAAATAGAGTCAAGGTAAAAGGGAAATTAGGGAAAAAGTTTTGGACGGAAAAAGGGTTAACACAAGGTTGTCCGTTGAGTCCGATGCTATTCTCTATATGTCTAAGAGATCTAGAGGAAGAAATGAGGAGATATCAGGTTGGAGGAATAAAAATAGAAAAAAAATGTAATAACGCTTGCATATGCGGACGATATAGTAATTTTTACGAGTAAAGAAGAAGAGATGAAGAAAGCATTAAAGACGTTGAGAAGATATTTAGAAAAGAAAAATTAGAGGTAAACGTAGAAAAAACCAAAATAATGATATGTAAGAAGAAAAAAGGAAGAGAGAAAAAAGAGAGATGGTGGTGGGGAGAAGAAGAAATAGAAAGAGTCGACAAATACAAATACTTAGGATACATGATGAGGTATGACAATAAAGACAGTGATCATATAAGAGAATTAAGGAAAAAAAGAAGTAATATAATGGGACAAGCGTGGGGTATGAGAGAAAAATTATTTGGCAAAGAAGTAGAGAAAAGAAAGTGGGTATTTGAGAAAATTATTAAAAGTGTTATGATGTACGGAGCGGAAATTTGGGGTTGGAAGGAATGGGAAGAACTAGAGAAGATACAGGAAACGATTTTGGAGATGGACGCTAAGATTGGAGAGGGAAACACCAGGATATTTAATAGAGGAAGAAATGAAAATAGAAAAAATAAGAATACAAGCAGGGAAGAGAGCAATAAGATTTGAGGAAAGGATGGAAGATAGAAAAGATAATGAAATTTTATACGACTGTTGGAAGGAAGTAAAATTGCGAAGAACAAAACATGGACAAGAAGAGAGAGCATATTACAGAAAAGGGGGTTACGCGACAGAAGAGATAAGAAGATTGAGGGATGAAGGAAGAAAGATGGAAGAAGAGATAACACAAAGGGACAAGGACAATCAAAGACAAGAAAGAGAAATGAAAATAAATGAATCAAAGTATAATGTAAAATATAAAAACATAATAGTGGAAGAGATACCAAAATATATAACAGGAAGATTGGATATAAAAGAAAAACGTATGGTAGCCAGATATAGATTAGGAAATAAAGAAAGAGAAAATAAATATTGGAGAAAAGATGAAGAAAGAATGTTGTGGGAAAAATTGAGAGAATGTAGAGCACATGGTAGAAGAGTGTAGAGAATTAAGGAGAGAGAAAGTGAGAAGAGAAGTTCTGCTAGGAGAAAATGGAGAAGGCATAAAGTGGAGGAAAGAGGTAGAAAACAGAAAAAGATGGATGGAAGAAAGAAAAAGAAACATAATAAAAAACATGTAACAGAGAGGTGTGGTTAAAAGACAGAAAAAGAAAATAAGTTATTATTTTGCAGAATTTGTTCTTAATTAATTTTTTTTTTAGTATTTAGTAAGATGTATATAAACCGAATCTATTTGTTAATTTCAAAGACAAATAAACTGATATTATTATTAGCAATTTTAATCATTATAGGTAAATAAATGATGTATACGATTATTAAAGTATATAAGTGCAAGACTTGCAAAACTAATCAGAATCTGAATCACCACAGGCATCCACATTCTGTAAAACACTTACGGATGTCGTTAAACTATTTCTGCAATTTTTCTGTGCCATACAGGTGCAGGAACCTATGCAACCAATATTTTTTATCTGCATTTGCAAATTTTGCTTCCACAGTTGACAACAGTATAATTTTGTTAGAATATTGTTCACTTATGTATACCATCGGTATTATGTATTACCTTTTTTTGCATTTGTATGACGTAAGCTCCGTTATTTCTGGTGGCAGATTGGGCAGAGTTTTAAACGTGGGTATTAAACTTCCATCTTGATCGACTTTCCATCCATATTCTTCAACACGAGAAAGCTGAATCTATGGCTGTAAAGAGTTTAGCCATATGTGTAGCTGGTAAAAACATCTCAAACAGTGTAATCTCAAGGCGTCTTCAGTCGGTGGCAATTTAGCGATGGTTTTAGAAGAGGCTAATAATCCCCTCAGAATGTTAATGGAAGTAACATTCGCAGCCTTTGAATAAAGTTTTATGAAAAATTGTTCAAGATTAGAAAATATGTTTTTAGAGTACTGATCAGTGCCAAATCCATCCAAAAGGTGATGATGTTTGAACTAAGTTTTCCAGCATGTTTTCCTTCCAATGTCAGATAATTGGCTGGTTGTATCACAGCCGGTTAGTGAATGAAAATCAGGCAAATTTTTTAGAAGGTTTTCATCTAAATTTAAGTCATGCACTGCTAAGAATTGTGTTGAGTCACCTCGTCCCATTCTAAACCATATTTCATTAGTCAAGAACTTTTTAAAATAAATTAACAAGACCAGAACATCTGTATCATTGCAATTAATAATGCAGCGTGTATATCCCAAATTTTTAACTGACAATATGTGCAATATAATACGAGTATCAGCTTCTTCGTGATTCAAATTTAAAAATTGTCTTTAGACGGTTCAAAATTCGTGCCATAATCATTAATATTTGGAAATCCTCTACTAGTTGCAAATTAAATATGTTTTTGATGAAAGGAATATTCAAGAAGTTGCTCTGATAGATAATTTGTTAAACTTCTTTTGTTAGATGTTGAATGAATGAACAAATTCCATTGTTGAGGAAGTGGAATATTTGGCCTGTCAATTTCTATATCAATTGATTTCTAGGATCCTCTCTTTTGACGTGTTGTATTTTTGATAGAATGCTCTTTATAGTGATCAAATACCACATCTACCCTTTGACCAGTAAATTTATTTTTAAAAATAATGTTTGCAAATATATCAGTATATTCTTTAAATAAGGTGCAACTTTTCAACAAACCTTGAACTATTGCCATGCCATCAAAAATGTAACAAGTTTTGTCAGAACCAATATGGGTTGGTAAGTCTTTGTAAATAACTCCATATTGCTTTAAAATATTTCCCAATGAACTTTGTGAGGGTGCCTAGATACCCATTAACTGTTAGAGACATAGGAGAGGCTGTCAGCACAAATTTAAATATTTCTGCATAATTAATATTTCTACCCATATCCTTTGCTGACAACATTTTTTGAAAAAGCTGTTGACCATGCAAAGATTGAGAAGTTAGAGAGTTTTTGAGTGTTCCATTAATCTTAGTCCTTTGCATTTTCTTTAATGGTTTATAAAAATTTAGTGTATCTAAAATATTTGCTAAACTCCTTAAAGCCGTTTCACTTTTATATTTTGCTGTTAATTTTAAGATCTCTACGTCTGCACTGAAAATCTCTTTAGTTGAAATAGAAGTTAATTTTGTTGTTCCACATTTAAAAATTTCAAATTTATTAAGCTGTTCCACCAAAATAACCACTTATTCTTCATCTACAGTCATTCGTTTTTTTCCAATTTCAATGTTTTGACTAAGGCTCTTGTTGGTTAGTTGAAGGCTTGATAAAAATGTGTCTATCATAACACCGATTTCGTTAAAACTTGAATACCACTGATCCAATCTGGTGCTGTTTTTTGTCAAACGAACAATATTTCTGGCGTCTTTTGACATTTTATTAACATGTTAAATAGCTTGACTAACTGATATTCTGTTAAAGTCTCCACTCTGCCGCTTGACAACAAAGTGCCCTTTCATATATTCTTCATAAACAGCAGGTGCATTATGTTCTACATTTTTCATGTCGCTTAAATAATACATCCCCAACGAGAATAATTAGTGTGATCATACACAAAAAAACCATGGAAGCATTTTTTGAAAACTTTCTAAATGTAAAAACCAGTTTCCTGTACGTTCAGCGTATAAAAATTCAAACTAGTATATTAACAAGTTCTAAATAACTAAACCAATATTTGACATTTACCGATTGAGTTTCTATGAACTCACTAAATAGATCTCTAAATTGTTGATGAATTTTAACCATATGAGAAAAAATACAAACTTCCGTAGCCATCAATTTAGAATGATTTAAAGTATGAATATTATCAGTCAATATACAGTCAGTCAGCCATTTTTCAAAAATAGAAATTAAAATTCGCATTAAGCTCTCGTAGGTAAGCTTGTGGGCCCGTATACTTTTGTTGTGCGTTTTTTCTTGATGTATCCCTTAAACAGTTGATTTTCCATATATCCCAGCTTCTAACCAAACATCACTAAGACAAGAATTGTTCATGTGTTGACCAATAACTTTTAAAAAATTTAACAGTATATGAAATCCGCCTAATCTAATCACAAAATCTTTGCATTCCTCCCGTTTTAGCCATTGTATTTGTTTAGCCTTATAGTAAATGGCCTGATCAAATGTTAAAACAGTATTTGTTATATTAAGGCTTTTAGCGATCTGGTCACATCTTAACATTGTAGACCACACAGTGTCGTATTCAGAAACGACGTAAGGCAATAGAGGTAAATATCCGTATGTCGTGGTGACTTGTTCATCTTTATGTACAAGCTTACTAAACCCTGACCATATTACAAGTTTGTCAGTATTTAAGTTAGTTGTTCTGCAGAGGATTCATGATAAATTATACGAAAAAAATAATTTTTTTTCTTTATTTTTCGACAATACTGTTTTTATTTTCAATTTGGGGGGTTAATTTATTGGGGTAACAATAAAGTTTTTTCAATTTATGGAAAGTGTTTGGTATGTTTAGTCTTGCACGGTAAGGTAACAATTCAACCTTTTTTGAAGTTTTGTATCTTTTGGTCCTTTTGAAACGCCATAATTTGTGTTCCATGGAAAGTAGGTGATTTATCAAGTGTTTCTTCTAAAATATCAATATTGTCCGCCGCTAACTGAACAAATCGATCTGAAACCAGCTGTTCTTCTGCTAGTAATAAACTAACTAACCATAACAATGCTTGAGGTATGTGCGAGGTATAATTTAGAATTTTATCTAAATCTGATGCAATATTTGAACATATTTTAACCACCTGGGACACTTCCAAAGTTGTGCTGTCCATTCTAATTCGATATCTGTTTTTAAAAAAATGTATTCAATATAATGTCTAAATAAATACCCTTTGAAAAAATAATAAAAAGTCATTACTTAGGACAATAATTATAAATTAATAGGTTTTATTTTAAGTGAACTAATTAATAGTATTCTGAAAGTAAGCATCAATCATGTTCTACTCAGGATAAAATAAACTAGGAAATAATTCTACTCCCGGATGTGTAATTTACAAGAAGTTTAACTTCTCTATTTTGATATAATTTTGTACTTTGCTTCTTGCACCAAAAATTCACGATTAAAATTTCAAACAAAAACTTAAAACTTACCCGAATAGGTATATTCATTCTGCCCAAAAGCACAAAAATCGTTTTATATTTTTTCCAATTTACTATTATAGGTATACACTTATTAATTCTTTAATAAAAAACATACAATATGGTACACTCATGAAATTTAAAACTTGGACACCACAATTTCTGTAAACAAAAGTTTGCACATTGTGAATCGGGCTTAAGGGTATTATTTACAATTCTAACAGCAGGTAGTCTCAGCAGGGGTTATCTTATAGAAGGACTGTAGAATGAATTATTACACTAAGCACGTTTTAGAAAATAGGTAATTTACGTTGCTTACTTAATTTTTTTTCTTTAAAGAATATATTTGAAGGTATCGCTAATTAAACACCATAACTCGATTAATTATCGAATCAAAATTTTGTTTAGGAAATGTTTACAAAATAAAATTAGAAATAATTTTGATTTAAAAACGTCTACAAGCAATAACTTTTAAATTAAATCAAAAACTAAACATGGTTATTTGGGTTGATTAATCGAGGTATGGTGTTTAATATGCGATACCTTCAAGTATATTCTTTAAAGAAAAAAATTAATAAGCAACGTAAATTACCTATTTTCTAAAATGTGCTTAGTGTAATGATTCATTCTACAGTCCTTCTATAAGATAACCCCTGCTGAGACTACCTGCTGTTAGAATTGTAAATGATACCCTTAAGCCCGCTTTACAATGTACAAACTTTTGTTTACAGAAATTGTGGTGTCCAAGTTTTAAAATTCATGAGTGTACATTACACAATGGCACCTGACCACAATTATAATAATAATAAGCGTAAATCCAATACATCTCTCATTGTTTATTGTTTTATCTATGTTAATTGAAATGCAAAAAATATGGGGTTTACACTAATACGTTGTCAATACATAAACAAAACTTGTCTATAGAATATTATTTTTTTATTTAGGCCTTTGTTTTTTGTTAAAGGACAGATACATTTAAAAAATATGACTTTTTAATAAAATTCTTGTACGGTTGAAACCGAGATATTTAGGTTTAAAGTTGTTTTCGGCCGTAAGAGCTAATGCTAATAATAAATTTTAAATAATTATAAAAAAATACTACCTACAGAGATCTTCTTGGGCATTGGATAAAAATTATGTATTTCTTGTTCTACATAGTGATACCACTATCTCGATTTTTGATGATAGTGCCTTTTTGCACAATCTAATTTTGTATTACCTCCGGAATAAGGGTTATCTTATCATGTACTTTCATCCCTGAAAAATTCAGTTTGTAACACTGAAGTGGGAGGTAAAGTCAAAATACTGTAGTATATACACCATACTAGCAGTAACTTTATAATCAATGATACTAGTAACCAAAACAATAGCGAATTTAAACTCGGAAGAGTGTTTTAAAGTTACTCACCTCTACTATAAGGATATAAAATTGAATACTGATAATCTAAATTTGGGGAATATATTTAATTTTATTATGTTAATTATACTTTATAGGAATATTCTTATTTATTTATTTTTACAAAACCTGTTGCACCAATCCTATAATCTATTGTTGTTTTATATTTTAAGGGAATAAAACTATTGTTGTTATTATTATTATTATTATTGATATTATTATTATTACTATTTGATATCGACTGTCTCTTATTCAAGTGATGTTATAATTAGAAACAGTTTGTCTGTCCTCCATATAAACTGCATTAAGACGTTCTTGTTACATTAAGAAAATTTAACACCGATTTTTGTTTAGTTGTAAAATCATCATGGTATTGAAAAGTCAGTTTATAAAATTGATGATATTTTTCAACAAATGAAACAATAAGGTACTCCATAATATTAAATTTAAAAATTGACGCCCGGTTTTGAGAGCAATTGAAATTATTAAAACAAACTTCCACTTTATCTGTTTTCAACAATTCGAACTTATTGAACTATCAACAATATACATCATAATCTTTCATAAACAGTTTCTGTTTTACTTTTTATAGCGTAAATATAATATTAAATGTGCTGTATATACTTTCAATCCTTTAAATACAATTAAAAATAATGTAGATATACCAAATCCAGAAGACCGTAAAGGGATATATAAATCTATAACTTTGCCGATGTACCTTTTTTTATAATAAATAAGCTCCTAATATAATATTAGGATCCTTACTTCCCACAATGAAGGGAACATCAAACAAGCGTTTTGCGCAGAATTCCTCCAGTCAGAGTTAGATCAATTCACTGAGAACGTCAAAACTCAAAAATGGGCCGGTAGGGTTGCGTGATATGTCCCCTACTTTTTTATATCTATAGCGAAAAAATATTTCAAAAAACCTTATCACCTTTGGGACACGTATTAAGATAACAATACGCATTCTTACAATTAATAATACTAGGTAGTATTTGGGGAAAGCGAAGTGTGGGCAGGCAAAGATTATCCTGGCTTAGAACTTTAAGAAAGTGAAGTGGTTATTAAAACCCAAAAAACGACTTCAAAGGTTACTGGTTTCAAACTTTCACCTTTGTGGATTCCCATTGTTAACCCCACCCCCTCTCCTATTTTGAACCAATCAAGCGTCGCGGTTAACAATCCGCGACGCTTTCTCTTCTATATATATGTACGGAGGTATTTTACTAATTACACAGACTTCTTTCAGTCTAGAATCTGGCTTGGTCGATAAGTTGATTACCTGACTTTTAATTGTCTGCTTTAAACTTTCTTTTGTCTGTTTTAAATTTCTCCCCATAATGAAGCCCCTTACTATACGTGGCAAAACGTTGGCAACTAAGTTTACCTTTTTCGTCACGGTCCAATTCCAAAAGACGTTTTTGTTTCAATAATGACTCCGACAGTAAAAACCTCAATTATTATACAGGGTGAGTTTTTTAAAGTGTTACAAGGGGATATCTCGGAAACATCTTAGAATTTTTTTTGTGAAATTTTGGTAAAGTAATATGCAAACGGGGGGACATATTTAAAGTTATTTTTAATATTTGCCCCACCTCCCTATTTTGAGGGGCAGGATTAACTTTGGATTTTTAAATGAAAGTTTTTTTAATATAAAATTCGAATCTACGTAAGAAGCTAGGTATGTGTAAAAATTTTTTTTTTATTTTCTCATTCGGTTACGGAAATATGATTTATTAGGCTAAAATACAAACAAAAAATTAACAATTAAATTTAGAATTATTTAACGTCTGTCATGCTTGAGAAATTGTTCGAAATGCCCTCCTTCAACTTCTAAACACTTTCTCTAAATGAATTCCGTACATGCTGCAACATTGTAGGTGTCACTAATGAACAGAAAAACCGGATTCTGTTTTTCATATCATCTACAGTTGTAGGTGCAATCGCCATCACTTTGTCCTTTATTAAAAATAACGCGTTTCCATGAAAACAAATAATAGTCAACATCAACGTCCATCATAACAGACTTTTTTTGTTTGTATTTTAACCTAATGAATCATATGTCCGTAACCGAACAAGCAAATCAAAAAATTTTCACACGTACCTAGCTTCTTACGTAGATTCGAATTTTAATTAAAAAAAAACTTTCATTTAAAAATTCAAGCTTAACCCCCGCCCCTCAAAATAGATGAGCCAAATATCAAAAATATATTTAAATATGTCCTTCCGTTTGCATATTACTTTACCAAAATTTCACAAAAAAGATCTAAGCCGTTTTCGAGATATCCCCATGTAACACTTTAAAAAACTCACCCTGTATTCATTGAAACTTATTTTAGATTAAAGATCTAAATGGGACGTCATATATAAAATTTTGTTTGTTATAAATAAAATGAAAAGCTACTCTCTGCCACCTATTGGTGATCCCAATCTAATAAATAATTACTTTTCTTCAGTTCAAATAGAAAATGACCCTGATTTAGAACTTTTTAATTTTTATAGTAGTAACCTACATGAAAATGTTGCAGATGTTTTTGGAATTGTTGACATAACAGAAACTGACATCGAACGTGTTATCAATTCTCTCTCTTCGGGCGCAGCCGTGTCAGACGGCATTTCTTTTGACATGCTTAAAATGTGCTGTCCTCATATATTACATTACATGCGCCATATTATTAATACCATATTTTCTGTTGGTGATTTCCTTTCCTGCTGGAAAATTGCTAAATTAATTCCTATACCTAAGCAGAGTAACGTCGCGGCTCTTGAAGATGTTCGGCCTATTAGTATATTAGCAGTGTTCTCTAAAATATTCAAGAAGTTGGCATCTGTACAGCTTTGGTGTTACCTGAATGATGGCTCTTTCATTCCTGACTATCAACCTGGATTTCGCTCTGGTTATTCTTGCACGAGTACATTACTTGATGTAACGGACGAAATTTTTCGATCTATTGATGTTGGTGAGGTCTTCGCGCTGGTTCTAGTTGATTATTCCAAGGCCTTCGACACTCTTAACCACAAATAGCTTTTCTCTATTTTGCACTACATAGGTCTTGGGAAGGTGGCTCTTCAACTGGTTTCAAATTATTTTAAGGATAGAAGTCAGATTGTTGCTTTAGACGGTTCATTTTCCTCCTCGCTTATCATTAAATTAGGAGTGCCACAGGGGTCGATCCTGGGACCTTTGTTTTACATTATTTATACTTCTAATATTTATAAACATATTAAATATTGTAAATACCATTGCTATGCGGATGATACACAACTCTATACTTCATTTAAAGTAAACAACTTAGTAAATTCTATGTATAAAATAAATTCGACCTCGACAAACTTAATAAATTTTCAAATAAGCATCAACTTTTTATCAATCCAAATAAATGCTCCCTTATTCTATTTGGCAGACGTAAAGACCGAGAGATTGTATCTAACTCTTTTAATATTCACATTAATAATACATATCTTCCTGTTGTTGCTAAAATAAGCAATTTGGGAATTTTGATGGATTCTGATCTTAAATTTACACAACACGTAACTATGCTTCTAAGCAAGGCTTATTCGACTCTAAAGCTGTTCTATGCTAACCGACACATTTTAAATGTATCTGCAAGAAAGGCCCTTTGCGAATCGTTAATATTGTCTAATTTTAATTACTGTGATGTTGTTTATAATAAGTGTTTGGATAATGTAGATAGAAAGAGAGTTCAGGTGATGCAAAACAGCTGTCCTTCATTCTCTATCTTTTTATCATAAAATTTTGACCACCAAAACACAGTCATACCTGTACAATAAAATTAGATTTAGAACAGACGTGCATAACATTAATATTAGAAGAAAGAATGCCTTAGATTTACCACCTTTTAACCTGTAACAATTTAAACATAATATTAAGTTAATGTTATCCAGAGGAGGCTTGACAATGTAAGTTTTTTTTTTTTTAAATTTACAGAGCATTATATTACATGAGCTTTTATTTCTTTTTTTTTGATAATCAGTTTCTTGTTTTTTCTGGAGCAGAAAGCTTTGTTGAGGTTGCGTTTTGGAATATTTTCTTTAAATAACTTAAAAATTTTTTAAATTTTGATTATTTTTCTCTGTGCTAAAATTTAAGTGCAGACTTATACTTATGGTTTCGGGTGTGGTTACATTGGTAGCTAATCAGACGGTTGCCTGTTGCAGCTAGTCTGTTCCTGCAACCATTTGGCTTCTTAATTTAATTTATTTTGTAATATAGATTTATTTGCTAATAATTTGAAACATTTATTTTTATTTTTTTTTGGTATTTCTTATAGCATCTGATTTGTGTTATGAACCCAATAAACGTTTATTATTATTATTATTATTATTATTATTATTATTATTATTATTATTATTATTATTATTATTATTATTATTATTATTATTATTATTATTATTATTATTATTATTATTATTATTATTATTATTATTCTTTCGATTTTGGCCAACTATGGACCACGTGAAATAACTTATGATTTCTTCTCTCCCTTCTTTCTTTTCTTCCAGTATTCTTTCATTCTTTCTCCATGTTGCTTTTTTCTTTCCTCCGTCCACTTAGTTCCAGTCTTCTTTTTTGGCTTTTCTTGATAGCCTTTGAATTTTCTTATCTTCTCTCTGAATTCTTGTCTTCTCTCCACCTCCTCTCCATCAATTTTCATTTCTTCCATGTCTCTTCTGACCTCCTTGATCCATGTCATCTGTGTCTTGGGATTTCTGTCGAAATAGTTGAATATTCTCTTTGTCAGTCTTTCTTCATCCATTCTCTTAATGTGTCCGTAGAATGTCACTCTTCTTCTCCTCATCGAGTCTGTTATTCGTTCTGTTTTGTGTAGATCTCTTTGTTGCTTCTCAGTTTCCATTTTCCATCTTCATACTTTGGTCCCAGGATTTTCCGTATAATTTTTCTCTCCTTTTTTTCTACCTCGTCTAACTGTTTGGCCGTGTTTAGTGCAAGGCATTCTGAGGCATAGAGGCCCTCTGGCTCAATAACCGTATTGTAGTGCCTCAGTTTTGCATTTATAGATATGGACTTCTTATTATATATATTTTTCGTCAACTGAAATGCCATTTCCATTTTTCTTGCTCTTGCCAGGACCGCTTCTTTGTCCAGGGTGTTTGGTTGAATTAGTTCTCCTAGGTATTTGAACTTGCTAACCACCCTAATTTTCCCATATTTTGTTTTAATCTGCCTTGGTGCATTTTTGTATTGGTCATGAATTCTGTCTTTTCATATGATATTTGCAGTCCGGCTTTTTCGGCTGTCTCCTTCAGTATATTTCTGTTTACTTGCGTCTTCCATGTTTTCCGCTAGTATTGCTAAATCATCTGCAAAAGCCAGACAGTCAATTTCAAGGTTGTCTTTCTTTCTTCCTATCTTTATTTTTGGAATTCCTTCCTCTTCCATTCTCTTCCTCCACTCTCTCATTACCTTCTCCAGCACACAGTTGAAGAGTAGTGGGAAAGGCCATCTCCTGTCTTACTCCGGTTCTGACCTCAAAAGGTTCTGAGATCTCTCCCATAAATTTTACTTTTGACTGCGTGCTTGTCAGAGTTTTTTTCGTGATTGCAATTGATTTGTCATCGGCTCCGAATTCCTCCAAAATATTGAATAGTGTCTCTCTATCTATAGAATCGTAGGCTTTTTGAAGTCCACAAATGTTACTTGTACGTCCTTGGCTGTCAGTCTCCTGTACCTTATTATGAGTTTCAGGTTTAATATCTGCTCAGCACAGGATCTTCCTTTCTTGAATCCTCCCTGTTAGACACCTAGTTGTGGGTCCAGTTGAGCCTCCAATCTGTTTTGTAATGCTTTGGATAGGATTTTGTATGTTACCGTTATTATTATTATTATTATTATTATACGACGGTTTCTAAACCGAAAATTTGAACACTCTTTTTTTTCACTTTTTTCTACGAATTGAAGTTAGTCCGTATGTAAAAAAGATATCAAGAAAACCAGCCATCCCATTTTTACGAAACTTTGCAAATGGGCTTTATTTATAATTTCGCAGATATAATTAGATTTTGGGCAAATTTTTGCATTTTTAAAATATAAATTTTACACATTTTTGTTTTAAATAAAAGGTATTTGTAATTTAATGTTACACAACTTTTGTTTAAACAATTTTTAGACCCGATAAGTAATTACTAAGATATAACAATCACGTGACACTAATTGATCAATGAATTAAGGAAGAAAAGTTGTTGGAAATTCTATTGTCTATAGCTTTTGTTTGAACATTTAACTATTATTGGCCGATACTGAAATGTTTAATTCGATTTTACAAATTGCATATTTTCTTTATTTGTGGATTCTTTCCTACAACGTATCAGATTTTTACTCCACATCTT
Organism: Abscondita cerata; assembly: GCA_030710515.1. Taxonomy (NCBI): domain Eukaryota; kingdom Metazoa; phylum Arthropoda; class Insecta; order Coleoptera; family Lampyridae; genus Abscondita; species Abscondita cerata. The sequence goes on along the minus strand of JALBCR010001470.1, from coordinate 166,487 downwards.
ATAAATAAATTGTCAGGAAAACCGTTGTTCAGATATTTATAAAACTTTGCATATGAGTTTTATACAGTGCGAACGTTTAAAACCGGTGCACACGAACGTATTTTAACAATGCGTTAACGCAGCGTAAAAACACGCACGTACTAAAAATACACTAGCTCAAATAGAGCAGTTCACATGGGACTTCGACATCGTCCGACGTTGTTTACCGCTTGGCCGTAACGCAGCGGTGAAATATCTACCTGCGGTGGTTGCTTCAACGCAGTCACTTTGCGTCGTCTGGACGGCGAAGCAGTACATTGTCATAAGACGTTGAGTGCACACGAGCGACGAATATACGTGCGTTAAAATGACGGAGAGTGATGATATTTATTTATTTATAGATTTATTTACTTATTTATTGTTCAACAGATTAAAAAATCCATTAACAGAACACTTTACAATTAATTAATTAATAACATAAAAACAAAATGTTACCTTAATAGAAAGAAAACAAATAATTATTACATAACATATTAATATGCTAACTAAAAAATGAAACTTTGATTACTTAGTCTTCTATAACTATTAGTTAACTAGCGATTTAAGCTTGAACAGTTGTTGATATCACACGTAGTACAATACTGATTGAAATTACGGGACATGATATAGCTGGGTGATCTTAGGAGTAAATTAGTTTTTGGTGTTATATAAGTGAAAGTAGTAGATGACCGAAAAGAACGATTAGGGACAGCAAAATTCAGGGAAAATACCAGTAAAGGACTGTCAACATTGTTATGTAAAAGACCATGTAAAAATCGCATACTACTTTGAATTCTTCTGCAGTGTAGGGATGAAACTTGAAAACGAGTTAAAAGTAATATTTGAGGAAAACTTCTTTCTGGGTAAATACCAACCATTTTAAAAGAAAGGTATTTCAAAAACCTTTTTTGAACGTTTTCAATATAATCAATGTAGCGGTAATATAAGGGAAACCATATTAGGTCACAATAATCAAATTTTGATCTAACTAGTGAGGTGTAAAGAGAAATTAAGAATTGGGGGTTCTGAAATGACTTGCAGTTGCGGATAATAAAGCCAAGCGATTTATTGGCTGAAGCACATATATGGTCAATGTGTTCAGAATAACTAAATTTTTTATCAAAGACTACCTCTAAGTCCTTAATACTAGTCTTCCGATCTAAAACAATACAGTCAAGACTGTAATTAAACGTAATTTGGTTGACTCTTCTTGTATAAGAAACAACACTGCATTTTAAAATATTTCATTAAAGATGATTCAACTTACACCATTGAAAAAGTACGTTTAAATCGTTCTGTAAGATTAGACAATCAAGTAAAGATGAAATAGAGTAATACATTTTGAAATCGTCGGCGAAAAATAAATGGTTGCAAGTTATGATATTAGAGAGATCGTTCATAAAAATAAGGAATAACAGGGTCTCAAATGCGACCCTTGGGGAACACCAAAAGTAGCAATGAACTTTCCTGAAAGATAATTATTGAAAGATGAAAATTGGACCCTGTCATGTAAATAAGAACCAAAAATTCCAGCAAGCAAGGAATTACTGAACCCAAACTCACGAAGTTTCATAATTATTGTGGAATGCTGGATAGTATTGGAAAGCTTTACGGAAGTCAATGTAGATTACATCGACTTGACCCTGATTATCAAGTACGCTTGTAATAAATTGTGAAAAACAAGCTTAAGTTTGTTAAGGTAGAGCGTTGTTTCATATAGTTTTTGACAGACGGATATATGTAATTATAAATTACCAATTCAAAAATTTTAGAAAAACTGCTTAGGATACTAATCGGTCTATAATTCGAGATAATTGCCTGATTTAAGGACTGGGCAAATTCGTGCTACTTTCCATACGTTTGGAAAACAACATGTAGTGAGTGCTAAATTAAAGATAATACAAAGTGGTTTATTAAATATGTTAGCACAATCCTTTAGAAGAAAACTAGCGCTTAGTCTGGAATAATAGACCAGATCTCTTACGACAAAAACTTTCGAACACGTCAAGTTTGTTTTTTTAAAGCAAATATTGCCTGAAATTCAAATTATTTTTTACCCCCTCTACTTTTTGCAATGACGTCATCGATATTTTTTTTAAATGGCACTACCTAAATTTGTTGCAGTTTTGGGTAGATTTAAGCATTTTAAGTTTGGACATTTATCACTTTTGACATCGACGTTGACAGTTCCCAAGATATTAATTTTTGAACTTAAATAAAAACTGGAGATATTTTACAATTGATAAAAATTTTTTGTAAGTCATTTTTACAGTTGGTAACGATCACTTATTTACCTTCACCTTAAAGAAACCATGGTTACGATAAGCAAAAAATTGAAACTTTAATTATGATTTTTCACTTTTCGGTCAAATAACGAACAATTTCCTTCAAGATAAAGGTACAAAAATGATTGTTACCAACTGATAAAGTCTACAAAATTTGTTATCTTTCATTATTATAAAAATAATTTTGTTTATAAAATTTATTATCTCGGGAACTGTCAATGTCACGTGCAAAGTGGCACATGGTTAAACTCAGAATGACGTACCGGGGGTTTTTGTCATAAACGATCTGGAAGAATCATTATTCAAGACTTAACGTTTGCACTGTATATAATAGTGCAGATCTGATTAGATTTTGGGCATAATATATCAATTTTATGTATGAATATAGGATCCATTATTATAATATTTGGTTATTTATATATATAAATTATTTACGCTTTAAGCAATCCTATATTAGTTATTTATTTATTATTTATTACTAGTTTCAACTCAAAAATTATTGTGAGTTATCGTCAGAATTAAAAAAAATATATATATGTTTTCTACAAACAATAAATATGACATTTGGTTCATACATGGAAATTAGAAAAACATAAATATACGTTTGTAATAAAGGTTTTTAAAAAATATAAACTTAGGTATATAAAATATAAACTACTAGTTCAAACAATTCTTTTTCTTCAAATCGCCATTTTTCACAAAAACTATCAGCATTCTACTTTCTTTTACAACCATTTATTCAAAATACCTCTATCAGAAACAAATTAAAAAAAAAAAAATTAGACACAATTTTATATATTGCTATTTAAACCAATTTCCATTCAAAATTATTTTAATACATTTTTAATAAATTAAATTAAGTTAACATAATTAAAAATCTAACAACATTAATTCCAATTAATGAAAAACCAAAAAATAAATACATTTCAATTTCTTTTTATTCTGAATTTATTAACATAATTAAAAATCTGAATAAATTAACTGATTATAAATTTGTCTTCAAAGTCTCCTACCAATTTTAGCTTAACATTTTTAACAAAAATAAATATAAATAATAGTTCTTAAATCAAGCGGCAAAAACCAACTACTATGCTCATGTAACAAAATATATATTGGTAAAACTAAAAGAAATTTAACAATTCGATTAAAAAGAACATCTAAGATATCTTAAACAACCAGAAAAATATTCTTATAATTTAGATGCAATTAAATCAACTTTCGCTAAACACATTAACAAAACAAACATAAACATTTAAATCATTCACTCATACATCTATTTAACAATAACTAATTATAATAGACAAATTTTAGATAAATTAGAAATAATAAACATAAAAACAACAAAACCAAATTTAATTAATCAATGAAAACAAACAAATTTAGACAGATCTTACATCAAATTACCGAACAGAATTTTTATTCAGATACAAACATTTAACAAACCTAATTAATAATTTTAAAAAAAACACATTAATAACAAACCAATAAAAAATTACAAAATTACCATGAAACAAATTAAATGTGAAGTATTTAACGTTTCCAGAATTTTTTTTTTAATTCTGACGATGACTCACAATAATTTTGTTGAATGTATAAATAATAAATAAATAACTAATATTGATTGCTTAAAGCGTAATAATTTATATATAATCTATTAAGCCAAAAGGGATAGATTTTGAAATCTTAGAAGATTTATTTATTTTATACATTTTTTTAAGTTTTTTTACAACACATCCATACTTTCTATACGTTCTTTGACGTTTTGTTAGTATCAAGGCGATTGGAGTCCTGTAGTAAAGCTTGTTTATTGTCTTGTTTAAATTTTGTACATCATTTGTCGCACAGGATTAGTAATTAAGACACATCAACATACTGATGCCTTATATTAATTAATTAAATCCGGAACTTTTTTAGAATGCAGAGTAATAAGTCGCTAAAACTTTTTATCGTGATGGGTAATAAACTCAACATAAAAAGCCGACATTAAAAAATATAATAAAAAGGATACATTTTCCATGTGAAAGAAACCCATAAAAGTATCGTAAGTTTTAAGTTAATGTAGATTTTGAAAATCATTTATTTAAAACAAAATTGCTTTAGAAGAGTACCTATTTTAATTTCTTTTATAAAAGATTCTCGCTTTAAATAATGAATCAGTAAATTAAAAATTGAGTTTTTCAGGTAGTAGGTTTAATAATTTTTGTTAGCATAATAATAATTAATTAAGACATGAAATGAAAGAACGTTCAGTGTATTTTTTTTGGCTTATTTATTTTACATTTGTAGTATAAACCTGATACTATGTGCCTGGAATAAAAATATTTCCAACTTCTATTTTTAAGGAAATTCTGTCAATACTGATTTTTATTTATAAATGAATATGTGTCCAAAAAGATGTTTGTGGAACAAAATAATTGTGTCTACCAAATTTTGCACTTTATAATACAATATGTATTTGTTTTCAGGAAAGGAGATATTTATGTGCGGCTATAAGTATAGAACTTGCAGTTAGTGGATTATTTTATATCGCCAGAATATTTATACTTCCGGATCTTCATCCCAATTTTGTGCTCATCGCACATTTCGTTCGTACGCAATTTACGGCAACAATTACGTTGTTACTGGTGTTCGTGCCTAAGTTTTGGTATCAACAGAAACAAGTACGGTCTTTGGCTCAAGAGTATTCGTGTAGAATCCCAGTTGACGCTTTTAAGGTAAGAAATGTTATTTGATCTTGATTTGTATCAAATGTTAATAAAGTGAAACTTTACAAGTGCGTAAAACTAAAACCGTAAAAATCCTTTAATAAGAAGGATATGGATATTTTAATATCATGTTTATATTACGTTTTACTAATAATTTACGTAAGTTTTTACTACATCTTTATAGGTACAACATAGTTTCTAATAATATAAAACCGATTAAAAAATTTTCTTTAAACGTCAGTGAACTTAAACTTCTAGGTACCTACTTTTTTTGAAGCTAAAGTTGTTCCTTTTTGGATACAGGCGGTTGCTATTAGCTGCTGAACTAAAAGTACCGCTTTTTTAACACATTTTTCTACTTAGTAATCTGCGAAGTCCATTTTTTTCCGCCGGCGTTTTTACTTTTCACTTTTCCGCTGGCGTTAAGAAACACATAAGCATCATCGTGATCTTGAATAAATAACATTGTTTACTTGACTACTACTGTTACTGTAGAAACAACTTTAAAAAAGTTTCAAACGTTGAAAAGTTGATGTTTTTGCACTAATTATAAAATAGCATATTTTGTTTGGAGAAAAAGTAACTTTTCATGGCTTGCCTTTAATTATGTCACAGTTGGTGCATTATTCTTCTTGAGATATAATTATTATTTTCTCTACTTATATACCCTAAAGTATAAAGTCTTTAAACTGCCTCTTTCGATCATAGACGTGTGTACCTAGTGAAATCATTTAAAAAGCTATGATAACACTGAAACCGATCAACAACTGTAAAAACAAAAACGTCTGCCAAGATTAGATTGTGTCGAAAAGGCAACTGTAGTTGTCAAAAATTGTCTTCAAAATCGTTTTGTCTAACTTTTCGTGTATGTAATTGTAAATTACTTTTTGAGACTGACAATGGAGCAAATATAATAATTTAGTGTATTAACCGGTCGGTTTGGAGTGACATTTCAGGAATTATATACACTGCACCGCAAATTAACGCAAAATTTGAAATTTTGTTGTGAAAAATTAATTTTATTGTTTTTTCTGGAATTACACCAAACTCTAATATCTACACACTTATTAACACTAATTTACTAATTCATGAACAAAAATTAAAGAAAAAACAACAAATTGCAAGAAATCCAAAAAATCGCCAATTTTCTGGTCCACTCATTTGCAAGTAGCAGTCGTGTAGTTGACCTTGGTAGCGTGGATTGCCTCCTTGAGCATTGATAACAGCTTGCATCCTTTGTGGCTTATTGTCAATGAGTCTTGCTCAACTTCTTCCCATGCTATCATTAATCTAAGAATTAACTCCGAGAGGTTTCTAGGAGGGTGTTGCAAGTTTTTAATCTTCCTTCCCACAATATCCCATAGATGTTCTTTGGGATTCAGGTCGGAGTTTCGTGCTGGCCAGTCCATTCGAACAATTCCCACTTGTTCAAAATACTGATTTACAATCCTGGCGATATGTGGCCTGGCATTATCTTGCATATAAATAAAATTACCTCCAATGTACGGGGCAAATGGTACAACATGAGAGTCTATCACAGCTGTGATGTATCGATGGGCTGTTAGTCGACCACCATTAATGGGTACCAACTCTGTTTTTGCTTGCGATGTGATGCCTACGCATACCATGACAGAGCCACCACCATATTGCACGGTTTCTTGTAGGCATCCCTGGCCCATGACGTCTATATACTATTCTACGGCGGTCATCACTATATAGAAAAAATCTGGACTTGTCACTAAACATTACTCTACACCAGTCAGCATTGTTCCAATTAAGATGTTCCTGCGCAAATCTTAAGCGTTTTTGTCGGTGCTCCCGGGTTAGCAAGGGACCTCTAGCAGCTTGATAGGGTCGAAAATCGTCTTCGGCAAGTCTTCTTCCAATCGTATCCTTGCTTAGTCAACGACCATAGGTTATAACAAATTGTTGTTGTAGGCAAGTGCTTGTTATGAATCGTTGCCTTAAACTTTGAAACCAAAGAAATATGTCTTCTTTCACCGTTGTAGTTCCTCTTCGACCTTGCACGTGTCTTCTTTCGTAATTACCTGTTTCCCTGAATCGGGAAAGAATCCGCAATATTATCAAAACAGCCACATGCAAACGTTGGGCGATATAAGTTGCAGTAAACCCTTCCTCTTGTAATACTATTACAACAGCACATTCTTGACCCGTAAGATTTTTCGAAATCCGTCCGGGGGGATTCATTTTTGTCTGTCTTTTAAATGATGGTGTAAATAAACTTCAAAAAACCGGAGAACTTACATAACAATCGATACCTCACTTTTTTAATACCAAGGAAAAGGTTGTTTGACAGAGAGTATTTTAATGCCCACTTCGGAAAAATACTCTAAAATTAATTTTTCGCATCGAAATTTCGAATTTTGAGTTAATTTTGCGGCACAGTGTATGATAGTACATGAAAAAGGTTCAAGGGGTAAAATTTAATATGTATAATGCATGTCTTGCAACATCTCGTGTATAAAGAGCACGTACAAATAGTATAAACTAAGTAATGCCAACAGATAACTGTAACGACGATTGAATGTTTAAATGCAAATCGTTATCTAAGCGATAACTTAGAATACATAACCCACTTGTGCCGATAAAGCCAAGTATTTCTGTACAGTAGCATACCCGCACGAAAGAACACCTGTTGCGCATTTCGCTCTTATTACGAGCTCATCAGAGGTGTATACTTAAGTGTGGTATACAACTTTACAGTTGTAAATGCGCATCAGGTGTTCTTTAGTGCGTATACGCTACTGTACAGAAATACTTGACTTTATTGGCACGAGTGTGTTATGCATTATAATTTAATATGTATTATTAGAAAGCATTACTTCAGAAAATTATTTAATTCTAGGAAAACTGTAGGTACTAAAATTTTTTTACATGGGGTGATATTTTTTATCGTTAAATTTAAATATTGTGTAATTGACAATGCACTAATCATATTTTTAAAATAATGTAAATTGAATCAATAAAAACGATCAAAAATATTTTATTATTAGATTTAGACCACGAAAATTTGTTTCAAAATATTGCAAACTAAAGTGAAAATGACCATATTCATTCCTCTATTTCTCATTTAGTTTAGGAATAGCATAATATACTCTTTAGAATTTTTAAAGGTGTTTTGATGCTTAAACTTTGTTTATTATTAAAACTGACAATCTCCACTGCACATATACCGCCATCATATATAAGATGAGAAACTTTCGATCTATATCAGATAAAGTTAAATGGTCTCCAAGAATTTTTAATGCAGAAGCTGAAGCGCAGTTGTTTTCAATAAACTGGTTTTCTTGACCTATCTCTTTTTACGACACTTTCAAGATCGCACTTATTCGGACCATCAAGAGGAGGGCTTACAATTATTTCATAGTTTTGAGGTTAATTACACCGGTTGTTATTTGAAATAGATGACCTGGTTAGCCGAGAGTAGACTCAAATTAAAGCCGTGTGGTCCTTTCCGAACTCTTTTTTTACTTATTTTCCGACGAAAATCACTATTTTAACATGGGTTCTTGTGTGATCCTGTATAATCGTGATGTGGCCTAAAAGAGACAACTGGTCAAAAAATTGGATTAGTAGAGATATTATATAAATCACAATGAATCGATAGGTACCTTTTACTGGGGCGGATAACATAAAATTCTAAAAAAAGACCCGAAAAAGAACCGAATCGGCAAAAGAAAGAATTTCTTACAGTCATAGGGCAAGCTTCAAAAAATTCAGGGTAATATCTCAGTTCTATTTTAAAAGACTTATTTTCTCAGTATTTTATCAACCTGTTTTACCACATAAATTAATTATTATCAATCACTCATTTGATTTCACTAAAAGCCTGCCGAATTGCTTTCATTTTGTTTCTACAACCTTTTATAGGATTTTGAGAAATACTGCATAAATAGAGGTTTTTAAACTGAACGTATAAACGCCTTTTTTTTTTTTTTTTTTTTTTATTTAAAAAAATTTTTATAATTAAAAATTTTTTTTTTTTTTTTTTTTTTTTTTTTTTTTTTATTTTTTTTTTTTTTTTTTTTTTAAAATTTTTTTTTTTTTTTTTTTTTTTTTTTTTTTTTTTTTTTTTTTTTTTTTTTTTTTTTTTTTTTGGTTTTTTTTTTTTTTTTTTTTTTTTTTTTTTTTTTTTTTTTTTTTTTTTTTTTTTTTTTTTTTTTTTTTTTTTTTTTTTTTTTTTTTTTAAAAAATTTTTTTTTTTTTTTATTTTTTTTTTTGTTTTCAAATTTTTTTTTTTTTTTTTTTTTTTTTTTATTTTTTTTTTTTTTATTTAGTTGTTAATTGTTGGAGGGGGTTGGGGTGTTAAATTTGGTTAAAGGGGGGGGTGAGGTGGGGGGGGGTGGGGGTGGAGAATTTGTTTGGGGGGGGTTTTGGAAGGGGGTGAGGTTTTGTTTTTTTTTTTTTTTTTTTTTTTTTGTTTTAGGTGAAATGGGGTTTTTTAGGTTGGTTTTAAGAGGGTTTTTGTTTTTTTTTTTTTTTTTTTTTTTTTTTTTTTTTTTTTTTTTTTTTTTTTTAAAAAAAAAATTTTTTTTTTTTTAAAATAAAAAAATAAGTAATTACTATTTATTTAATTTAAATTTGAGTTGGTTGTTGTTTTGTTCAAAGATTATTGTTGATAATTCGTTTTAGCTATACTCAACAAAGGTCTTTTTTTTAATCTGAGTATAAATTAATTCGCCTTTTTTTGTTATGAAACAATCCTCTTTTTTTTTTTTTTTTTTTTTCCTTTTTTCTTTTTTTTTTTTTTTTTTTTATTTTTTTTTTTTTCTTTTCACCTTAAATTTATTTTTTTTTTTTTAATAATTTTTTTTTTTTTTTTTTATATAATAATTTTTTTTTTTTTTTTTTTTTTTTAAAACACCTTTTTTCCTCTTTCTTCAAAATTATAAAAAAACAAAAAAAATTCTAAAAATTATCTTTACTACTTTTTATAAAATACTATTATTAAAATAACATATTATTAATAAAATAAAAAAATTTCGTTGAAAACTCTTCTTTTTCCCATTTTTTTCTTTTTTTTAAAAAAAAAATAAAAAAAAAAAATAATTATTAATAAAAAAATTAAATAATTAAAAATATTTTTAAAAAAAAATTTTTTTTTTTTTTAAAAATTAATTTCAAAACCATTTAAAAAATATAAAAAATAAAATAAATATAAAAACCCTTCAAAAATAAAATACTTTAAACTCTTCTAAATAAAATAATAAATTTTAAATAAATTAAAAAAAATCAAAATCAAAAATTTACTTTTTTAAATTCCTAACCTAATTAAATTAAAAAAAAAAAAAATATAAATTCTATTAAAATATAATAAATCACTCATAAATTTAACCTTTAAACTAATTAAAATTAAAAAAAAATCTAACAAACCTAAACCTATAATTTTTTCTTTTCCCAAAAAATTTTCTTTTTCATTTTTTTAAAAACTTTTCCTTCCCTAAACCCCTTTAATTTTTAATTTTTTTTCTATTCTAACAAAAATCAAATTAAATTTTAAAATTTTTAAAATATTAACCTCAAAAAAACAAAACTAAAAGTTAAACTTATTTTTTTAAAAAATTAATAAAATGCAACCAATTTTTTTAAAATTTTTTATTTTTCTCAATTTTAAAAATTTAAAATTTATTATTTTAAAATTTATTTTCAAATATTTATTTATATTTCCCTTCTTTCCCTTCCTTATTTTTTCTTAAAAAACCTTTAAAATTTAAAAAATTCCTTATTTTTTCAATTTTTTAAATTCCATTTTTTTTTTTTCATTATTTCCTCACTTCCCTCCCTCCCACCCCCCCTTTTTTCCTCCCCTTTTTTTCTCTAATTAAAGGCGGTGTGAGAAAGCTTAAAGAATTACATAAATCTGTTAATTGTTGTGATTATCATGTTTTGATTCTAGTTGAAACGTGGCTCGATAGTTATATTAGTGATGCTGAACTGAAAATACCAAATTTTAATATTTTTAGACTTGATTAGATCTGCTCAATCAAGCTCTAAACTTAAAGGTGGTGGTGTCTTGATTGCTACAAATAAATTCTTAGTTGTACCTTGTTAGAATCATCTTATTCAAATATTGAACATATTTTTGTAAAATTGAAAATGAATTAGTTATTGGAGCAGCTTATATTCCACCTCATTAAAAATTCTCTTTTTACAGTGATCCCCCCCCCCCCCCCACCTCCCTTATTACACCTTACTCATTAGCTATTGATGAAATATGTTTACTCAAACCTAAACTTGATTTTATATTTTGTGGTGATTATAAACTGCCTAGTGCAAAAATGGCAACCTTGTAACAAATATAGTAATTTGTTATTAATTAAAAAAAACTGACAACGTGCTCAGTCCTTAGCTGACTGCTTTAGTTTTAACTTAAAAAAACAAAAAAAAAGCAACCTACCCAAAAAACGGGGTGACCTGCTTGACTTAGTATTCTCAAATTTGGAATTGCTAAAAAAAGA